>CM058237.1:95924985-96375424 GCA_030180135.1 Orychophragmus violaceus | reverse complement strand
ACGTAATGCTGTTCCACGGCCTGCTCATAAGGAGCGATCTCAACCGAGGAAGAGGTTTGGCCTCCTTGAAAAGCATAAAGATTATGTTATCCACCAAAAGGAAGATATTAAAAAGGTATGAACTTTTCTGTTTTCAAGATTGCATCGCTGCTTATGTTTGATATGTTGTTGAAACCTCAGGCCTTCAACAGAATATGTTTATGGAATGTTTCAATTATCTATCTATGCAGATAAAAATGATGATAGTAAACTTGTTTTAATTGAATCCTGAATCCTGAATCCTGAGATATATTGCAGATAAAAATGATGGAAACAAGGAAAGGTCAATAAACTTGTGGTTGCTTGGGTCAGTGGAACCTGTGCACGGCTCTTCAAGTCTGAAGTAATGTAGATATAGGTTATTGCAAAGACGAACTTGCCTCTGATCTTTACAACAAGTACAAATATACCTGGTTACACTCTAGGTGGGTCCCTTTCTTTGACTTCATTGGCAGTCTTGCTTATTTGTCTCAAGTCTAGCAGAACCGTTGCCTTAATAATCTGATCAGTATCTTGAATGTCAATGTGAGAAGTGGACTGGCTAATCCTTATGTCTCATTAATTTTCCAGGGGAAATGATGAAGACATCAGTGATCTTCAAGATCTAATAATGTCCTTCTCTGGGCTTGGAGAGAAGGTGCTCGAACATTACACTTTTGCGAAGGTAACGTTTAATGTGCTAGCCTGCTAGGTTATTTTACTACTGTTGTCGTTTATGTGTTAGAGAATTGATGCACTTCCATTGAACAATGAAAAAAAGTTCTTTTTCTAAACCCTTCTCTTAAAATTTGCATCTATATCTCTTGTACCTAGGCAAACTTGATCAGAACAGCTGCAACGAATTATTTGCTGGACTCTGGTATTCAATGGGGTGCAGCGCCTCCGGTAAAAGTAAGTAGCAAGTTTCCCGTCAGTTGTGACTTTCTTTTTCCTTAGAAAAGTCAATGAAAAGAACATTTTAGCCTCTCCTCTGAACGAACGATAACTAAACCTTTCCTTCAGGGCATACGAGATGCTGCTGTTGAGCTGTTACACACTCTGGTTGCTGTTCATGCAGAGGTAATACCATTTCTTCATGAGCGCAGATAAATGCTCAAATCAGCATTGTTCTATTGGATCAAATTTCAAGCCTAAGCTTCAAGGAAGATTTTTAGCCACAGAAAATTTCTTTCACACCTCTAAGGTACTTCGTTATTTCATTCTGATTTCATGCTCGTAATGTAGATGCATTAGGTGCATTCATTCTACAAACTGAAGCATTGACCTCGCAGCACGCAGGAGCCTCTAGTAATCTCCATTGGTTCTATGCTATGTTTGGTAACGACTCGCAGACGTTTCTATATCTCGTCGGGATACTTCGACAACCATCACTTATCCGAGAATCCTCTATGGGTAAAGCTTCCTTCTAATGATGTGGGATCATACTTAAGACATTACAACTATTAAGTTTATGTTTTCAGTTGAACTTGTGTTTGTGTTTGTTGGTATACTTATTAGAATATGTATTTCTTGTTTGTGAATGTTTATGTTTAAGTTGGAGAAAATTTAATTATTTGTAATTATATGTTTATAAATTCTAAATATATTTCTGCAATTATAATTGATTTTCAAATAATAATTTAATACCAGAATTCAAAATATAATTATATAATAATTTTTTTTTAGCTCCAATTAATATTAAATATGGCAAAATATAAAAGTGTTCATAAGATATACAACAACCATAAAGATTGGTCATTATAAATAATAATACAGCAACAACAAAAATGCTAGGATAAAGTATAATACAGCCTTAAAATATTGCCACCATAATATATATTATTGCACGAATAATATGCTACATTAATTTATAAAATGGCGATAAACCAATGCTACTGAAAACTATATAATCACATCAAAATTAGCGCTATCGTAGACAGATATATGATAGCATGTCAAATTAGTGCTATCGTAGGTGGCTGACCTAAGATGGCAGCGGCAAACATAGCGTTTATGGAAACGCTACAATAGACATATGATAGCGTTTTCGTGGTGCTATCAATACCCATATTTCTTGTAGTGTCTAATGACTTGTTTTCTGTCCCTGCAATCACCACACGACTTTTTCCCGTGCTTTGTTCTCACTCACACGATACCGCGACTCACTTCCTGGTAGATCACACATCCTTCAACTACTCCAGCTCAAACACGCTTTAACTCTGGAGTTCTCTCTGGGTAAGTGACCGAAAAGATAATTGCATTTTTGTAACATAGGTAGCCATATCAATTCTTTTAAGTCTCTTCGTATATACCCCAAACGGGATGTTATAATTCACCCCCTCTCACAGAGCGCAACGCCCTCGTTGCACACCAAAATCGTTATCCTTGATGGTGTGAGCCCTCACTGACTCCCCACAAGTCCTCGGATTTGGCTTTGTTACCACTTGTAACGCCCCGACCGAACCGTCTATTGGACTCACGTCCACTCACTCGGCCCGTGGGCTTACCCTCGTCTGCCGGCCGATTTGTTATTTTTGAGATGCTTTAAAGATTTGTTTATTGTCTCTGCAATCACCACACGACCGTTCTTCGTGCTTTGCTCTCTTTACATGATTCCACAATTCACTTCCTGGTAGATCATCTATCATTCAACTACTGCAGCTCAAACATCTTTAACTCTAGAATTCTTTCTGGATAAGCAACCAAAAAGATAAGTGCACTTTTATAACAATAATAATCTTTTTTTGAACTGAAATACTTTCTTAATAAAACTTAACCAACGGGTTCAACACTTACAAACAGCTCATTGCTCCGATGGCATAAGCCCATCTTTGCCAAATTGTCTGCCTCACAGTTTTCTCTTCTTGGAATAAAATTAAAGCAAATGAACTCAAACTCTCTCGCCAATGTTTCAATGTCCATTATCACTCCATAAATCTCCAAAGGGTAGTCTTTCTTGGTTAGGGCGATTATTAAGTTAAGAGAATCCGAAGAAATCTTCACCTTGTTCCGGTTGATCGTCCTTAGTTGTTTCATAGCTTCCAAGCAAGCCAAAGATTCGGCCATCAAAATAGACCTTACATTGTTTTTACCTTTCGATCCTACTGAAATTTCAGATTCATCCTTATCCTTGAATGTCCATCCTAACCCCGCTCTCATAAGTTGAGGATTCCATGTTGCGTCCGTGAACAACAGGGTCTTTGCTTCATCTCTAGAGTCTCTGTTTTGGTACTGCTCAACTCTCACTCTCTCCACTGTCTCTTCTTCCTTCTTCCTGATCTCCTGAGCTAGTTTCCATTCTCTCGCCTCTGTCATAGCCTGAGTGACAGTCTCTCTAATACTAATCGATCTCTCCTCAAAGACGAGTTTGTTCCTGCTTGACCAAATACACCAGCAAAGAATCACAAACAGAGTATCGCCACTTACTCCTGTCGGAGGTAATACCTGCATTTCCATAGCTTTTCTCAGACCATCCTCTACGCTTAACCAGTCTGAAGAAATCTATTCTACATGAAAGGGGGCCTGTTTCCACACTTCTGCTGCATAATAACAGTGAAAGAGCATGTGAACCGTGTCTTCTTTTTCTCCACACCTGACACATTTGTCCTCCGCTATCACATTTCTTCTCTGTAAATTAACTCCTACAGGTATTGCATTCAGCTTAGCTTTCCATAAGAACATCTGCGTTTTCGGGGGCTGTGTTTACTCTCCAGATATTCTTGATCCAGTCAAAGTTTCTTATAGAGTCATCTATCACCATTGAAGTTTCTGGAGTCTTCAAGGCCTGGAAGTAACCTTTTCTTGTTGAGTACTGTCCGCAAGCGTCGAAATTCCAGCATAGTTTGTCCTTTGCTCCGAGTTTACTTGGCTGTATCTTCAGAATGTCGCTCTCCCTGTCCGGAAAAACCTCTCTGACCTTCTCTACATTCCACTCTGCTGTACCTTCGTAGAACAGGTTCGCCACAGTCCAGTTCATAGTTTGCTCTGTTGCAGGTCCATATACTATCTCCGGTCTGTCCACTGAAATCCATGGGTCTGTCTATACCTGGGCCTTCTTCCCGTCGCCTATGACGAAGCTCAGTCCTCTTTTAATCAGATCACATCCAAGTAAAATGCCTCTCCACCCATGAGAGCATGTTGAAACTGTCTCTACGTCTAGGAAATCCGCATTATGGCAGTATCTCCCCAGTAGTACTCTGGCCAACAGACTTTCCGGGTTAGATAGAATCCGCCAACTGACTTTCGCAAGAAGCGCATCATTAAAAGCTGCAATGTCCCTGAGACGTAGGCCTCCATCCCTTCTTGACTTTGTCATTGTGTCCCATGCTACCCAACACATGCTCTTCCTCTCGAGGTTGTTGTCCCACCAAAACCGAGTCAAATCGGATTGAATTCTCTTGCAAAGACTCATTGGTATCTTGAAGCACGAAAGGGTATAAGTTGGGAGTGCCATCAACACTGATTTTAATAACACAAGCTTGCCGCCACTTGACAGTTTCTTTGTTTACCAACTAACTGCCTTTTGCTTAATTCTATCAACAATAGATGCAAACAAGTCCCGTTTTCTTCTCCCGAAAAGCTCCGGTAATCCAAGATATTTCCCTGCTCCTTCCTCATTCTCGATCTCTAGGCATCCCTTAACTCTGTTCCTGATGCTCAATGGTGTCTTAGCAGAGAAAGACACAGCTGACTTCGCTCTATTAATTGCTTGTCCCGAGGATAGCTCATACTCGTGTAGGATTCTCTTCAAGTGTTCACAACATCTTGGATCCGTCTTGGTGAAAAACATCGTGTCATCCGCAAATAAAATGTGGTTGACTCTCGGTCCTCTTTTTGATACTTAGATTCCAATAAGCTCACCATTCCGTTGGGCTCGGTCGCACAATCCGGATAGAACCTCGCTACACAATATAAAGATGAACGGGGAAAGAGGGTCACCTTGTCTAATTCCTCTTTGCGGAACTATCTCGCCTTTGGCTTCTCCATTGATAAGTACTGCGAAGGAAACAGTGGAAATACATTCCATAATCAATATGAAAAATCTTTCATGAAAGCCGAATTCAAATAGGACTGCTTCAATGAAGCGCCATTCCAAACGATCGTAAGCCTTGCTCATATCCGTTTTAACCGCCATCATACAGTTTTTCACAGCCTTTGGTCTCTTTAGGTAATGATGCATCTCATGTGTGATCAAGACATTATCCGTGATAGCTCTTCCGGGGACAAATGCTGATTGGTTTTCGGAAATCACCAACTTAAGAATCTTCTTTAACCTCTTGCACAAGATCTTGGAAAAAGATTTGTAGTACACATTACACAATGCTAGAGGCCTGAAATCTGAAACTCCTTTAGGGCTTCCTTTCTTTGGGATTAGTCGGATATGGGACTGATTAATTCTCTGAGGTAAGCTACCAGTACTGAAGAATTCTTGAATCTCGGTTGTGACCTCAGCCTTAACAACTTCCCAATTTGTGTGATAGAAGCTTGCCGAGAAGAAATCGGGTCCCGGAGCCTTGTCAGCATGGATTGAGAAGAAACCCTCCTTAATCTCCTTAGTTGATGGTACCTCTAACAATTCTGAATTCATTTCGGTCGTAATCTTCCTCATAATTCCTTTCTTCACCGTAGGGACATGATCATGAGAGACCGAAGTGAAGAGCTCTTTAAAATACTGGATGATTATTTCTGAAATCTCTTCCTCCTCATGGCACACTTTCCCTTCATTATCTTCCAAAAGCGTTATTCTGTTCACCACTCTTCTACCTCTTGTAAACGCATGGAAATCAGATGAGTTTTTGTCCCCAAGCTTGAGCCATATTATTCTGCTCCGTTGCCTCCGTAATTCTTCTTCGGCTTTATAAGCTTTCTTGAGTTCCTCATTTAATCTGTGAACCTCTCCTTCGTCACCCAAGGGATCAGCCACAGCTCTTTCAAGATTTTCCTTCTTCATTAAAATCAATTTCTGATAATTAATGTGCTTTTCCTTGTTCCAATCTATTAGTTTCCTTCTACAGTTTTTGATTCTCCCCAATACTGATCTGCTTCTTCTCTCTGCCCAAGCAAGCTTGATGATCTTCTTAGCATCCGGGTTGTTTCTCCAGCTTCTATCGTACCTAAAGAGGGACTTTCTTTTCTTTCTCGGTGGAGCTAGATAGGTCACTAGAGGGCGATGGTCCGAGCTTTCAAAATTCAGATAGCTGCAGTAGCTAAATGGGTACTTCTCCGCCCAAGCTCCGTTTGCTAAAGTTCTGTCCAACCGACAAAAAACCAGGTGTGTGCCTCTCTGTCTCCTCCACGACAACATGTTTCCAGTGTGTCTCAGATCGTAAAGATCTGTTGGGATAGTGTCCTGAAATCACACTTGTACTCACTCCTGATGATAGTTGTGTGTCGAGATCAGACATTCGTATAATACTGGGTGGTTGCAATGTTTTGCTAGAAGCCTCTTGCAGTCTGTAAGTTGTAGACTTACTACCAGTATTATATGATCCTATAGGGTCACACACCTAAGCAAACTGGAAGCTACGACATGGGAATGATCATTATGGTAATGATCATATTAATGTGTATTGGATACACATTATAATCGATATAATGGTGTTTTGTCGATCGACACAGCTTGTGTGCCGGTCGACACAGTTCGGACTTTCCGAAAGAGCTTTTCGGGTTGGGACTTAATTAAGTCTGGCCCGTTAAGCATGTTTAGGTCGAATAAAACTCGAGAGTTTCGACCGACCTAAACAGTAAGCCGTCCACTTTTCTTGACAGAAACAGTAGACACACCAGAGAGGTTCGATTCCCGTTGATCCGGCACTATCATCCCGTTTCCAGCGAGCGTGCGTGTGTATCTGGTAGAGGCAAGACATCTGCGTTGCTCCACTGATCTCGTTCACCATTCTTATTCCGCTGCCAGTCCAAAGGTAAGAACGAGGTTGGTTTTAATTCAATATATCAAACCCTAGATCCTAGGAGATCCAACAATGGTATCAGAGCGTTGTTAGGGTTTAGCTATTGAATCTGGTGCAATTAATTCGAAACTTGTGGTTGTTGAATTGTTAAAATTGCCTGCTAAATCGTTTTTCTTGTGTAAATCTCGGATTGTATGCATGTTGAAAAATCGATAAACTGTTGAAATCGCACTGTGTCGATCGACACAAAGCGTGTGTCGGTCGACACGCCGCGAAATAACACGTAAAATTTTAGGGTGTGTCGCAGGGTGTCGATCGACACAAAGCGAAAACTCGCAATAAAATTATAGGGTTTGTCGCAAAGTGTCGATCGACACAAAGCTTGTGTCGGTCGACACAAAGCGAAAATCCGTAAATAATTTTAGGGTTTCGATCTGAGATCGAATACCCGTATTCCTGCTGTGTCGATCGATACACTGGGTGTGACGGTCGACACAGGCAATGCGATTAGATAGATCGGTTCAATTGGATTGAACCGGTTATCTCGCTCGGTTAATTTTAATTAACCAATTGGTTCTGGTTTGGTAATGTCGATCGACACACAGTGTGTGACGATCGACATGGACCATTAAACCGAACCGGTTCAATTGGATTGAATCGGTTAAGTAAATTCGATCCGGTTTGACCGGTTATCGAAGACCGGTTTAAGTATGGTTGCGTCGACCGATGCCAAATGGTTGGCATCGATCGACACAACATTCGCAGATATACTGGTTGGACCACAAATTTGCATATACCAGAACAGTTTAATCCTAAAAGTTCTAGATGAACCTAAAACTAATAAAACTGATTGTTTTAAATAAACTTATTATTTCTTGGATGTATATTGGATATACATCAAGATAAAATAATTCTTTTTCTCAACCAAATATCAAGTGATCTTGATGTCTTGCCCGATCTTGTCTACTGTCAGGACTCGTGTTGTTGTTAGATATCCTTGGAGTCCTTGGTATCCACATCAACATGAGTAATGCAGGTGATCGTTGATAGATTTGCAGTGCAACTATTAGTGATCACAAGACAGAAGAGATTGGTTTTACTTGACTGGGATGTCAGAAGTTCTGGGCCCAGAGACATCAGAGTAGATTAGACATAGTTTGTCTCATCTACGACCAAGAGTTGTACTGAGTACAATTAGCAATGATTTGCTTACCTAGATAACTAAAGTTTGGGTAACGGCGAGTCGCCCGCTCGAATTTTAGTGATCTAAGGATCTTGGTTCATTGTATTCATCTGAGGAAACAAAGTTTTGAATACAATGCGAGTTTTCTTATTAGATAAGAATTCTCATTTCTTGAGCATTATAACTAAAACCTACCTCTTTTGAATTACAGCTATGTCTGTCTCAAATCACATCAACACTTTCTCACTGAGATCCGTCCTTGAGAAGGACAAGTTAAATGGATCTAATTTCTTGGAATGGTATCGGAACCTGAGAATAGTTCTCAGGCAGGAGAACAAGGAATATGTCCTTGAAAGAGTTCTCACCAAGAGGCCACGTTCCAATGCCCCGCAGACAGAAAAGAATGCTTGGGATAAGCATTCAGCTGATGTCAAAGATGTTAATTGTCTAATGCTGGTGACCATGAACTCTGAGCTGCAGAAGCAATATGAGAACGTGATGTCACCCATTGAGATGATTAACAGCCTGAAAGCTTTGTTTCAGGAGCAAGCTCGCACAGAGAGATACCAAATGGTTAAATCTCTCATGGATTGCAAGCTGGCTAAGGACAGTCCAGAAAGTCCTCATGTCCTTAAAATGATGGGTTACATTGATAACCTGGGGAAACTGGACTGTGCCATTAGCCAGGAGCTAGCCACTGACATGATTCTGCAGTCTTTGCCGTCGTGTTTTGATCAGTTCATCATGAACTACAACATGCAAAACATGACTAAGACATTGACTGAGTTGCACGGCATGCTGAAGACAGCAGAGCCGAATCTCAAGAAGGCAACTCCCAGTGTACTGATGGTACAAGGGGGTAAAAGGTTTAAGAAACCTTAGAAGGATAAGGGAAAGGCCCAAGTTGTCCAGACTGAGAGTCAGGACAACCCCAAGCCGAAGCCCAAATCCGGGCCTTCTCCTGAGGATAAGTGCAACTACTGCAAGCAGTTAGGGCATTGGAAGAGAGATTGCAAGAAGTTCATGGAAGATTACAAGAAGCTGAAGAAGACGTATGATGCGTCTGATTCAGGTATTTATGTTATCGAACTTAATGTTATATCTTCTCGTTCTACTTCGTGGATATTGGATACCGGCTGCGGTGCTCACATTTGTACTGATGTGCAGGCACTAAGAAATAGTAGGACGCTGAAGAAAGGACAAGTAGAGCTACGGGTCGGGAATGGAGCTAAGGTTGCTGCACTAGCCGTAGGCACCTACGATTTGTCTTTACCTTCGGACATGGTTTTAGCTTTGAATAATTTCTATTTTGTACCTGTGATTAGCAGAAACATAATTTCAGTTTCCGTTTTGGATTTGGAAGTTTTGATTTTGCTGTTAAGAATAAAGTTTGTTCTTTTAATCGTGATGGTACGTATTATGGTAGCGCCCCATTAGATAATGGGTTATATGTTTTAAACCAAGAAATGCCTGTCTTTAACATAAATACAAAGCGGTTTAAGTCAAATGACGAAAACCCGACTTTCTTATGGCATTGTCGTTTGGGCCATATCAATGAGAAACGCATCCAAAGGCTCCATCGAAATGGGCTTCTGGGCTCATTTGATTTTGAATCATGTGAGAAATGCGAATCTTGTTTGATGGGAAAAATGGCTAGAGCCCCTTTCAACAAACCGAATGAAAGGGCCAGTGACTTATTGGGCCTTGTTCATACTGATGTATGTGGGCCAATGAGTGATGTTGCCAGAGGAAATTACAAGTACTTCATTACTTTCACTGATGATTTCAGTAGATATGGCTATGTCTATTTGATGAGACACAAGTCAGAATCCTTTGATAGATTCAAGGAATTCAAGAATGAAGTACAGAACCAACTTGGAAAAAGTATTAAAGTTCTGCGATCGGATCGCGGAGGAGAATACTTGAGTCAAGAGTTCAGCGACTATCTGAGCGAGTGTGGAATTATTTCACAACTCACTCCTCCTGGAACACCCCAATGGAATGGAGTGTCAGAGAGGAGGAATCGAACCTTATTGGATATAGTTCGGTCTATGATGAGTCATTCAAATCTTCCATTATCCTTTTGGGGATACGCTCTAGAAACGTCCGCGTTTACACTGAATAGGGTACCATCTAAATCAGTGGAAAAGACACCACATGAACTGTGGACTGGGAATGTTCCTAGTCTGTCTTTCCTGAGGATTTGGGGTTGTGAGGCTTATGTCAAACGTTTAATCTCTGACAAGCTTGCACCTAAATCATATAAATGCTACTTCGTTGGTTATCCTAGGGAAACCAAGGCGTACTACTTTTACAACCAATCTGAGAACAAAGTATTTGTTGCTCGGGACTGTTCTTTTCTTGAGAGGGAGTTTCTCTCTAAGAAAAACAGTGGGAATAAAGTACATCTTGAAGAAATTCGAGATACACAGGATACTGCTCAACCTGCTGAGGAAGAGCAGCAGTTGGATCCACAAAGTTCTGTGGAACCGGCGCCTGTGGAGCCTGAAGTTCGCAGATCCGGAAGGATCCGTCACGAACCCGAGAGATACTATGGATTTCTCGTGACCGATTCAAATGATCTGATGATCATTGATAGTGACGAACCAGCGAACTTCGCGGAAGGAATGATGGGCCCGGACTCCGAAAAGTGGCTTGGAGCCTCTAAGTCCGAAATGGGATCCATGTCAGAAAACCAAGTATGGTCCTTGGTCGATTTACCTAATGGTGCAAAAGCCATTGAGTGTAAATGGATCTTCAAGAAGAAGATTGACGTGGATGGCAATGTACAGATTTACAAAGCGAGGTTGGTGGCTAAAGGTTTCAAGCAAATTCATGATATTGACTATGATGAAACCTATTCCCCAGTAGCTATGCTTAAATTCATTCGGATTCTTCTAGCGATTGCCGCTCATTATGATTATGAGATTTGGCAAATCGATGTCAAAACCGCATTCCTGAATGGTATTCTGGAAGAGGATGTGTATATGACACAGCCTGAAGGTTTTGTCGATCCGAAGAATGCTGGGAAGGTATGCAAGCTTCATAAATCCATTTATGGATTGAAGCAAGCATCACGGAGTTGGAATCTTCGTTTTGATGAAGCAGTAAAACAATTTGGTTTCATCAAGAACGAAGAGGAACCATGTGTTTACAAGAAGACTAGTGGGAGCAAAATTGCGTTTCTTGTACTGTATGTCGATGACATACTCCTCCTCGGTAATGACGTTCCGTTGCTTCAGTCTGTTAAGACTTGGCTCGAAAGTTGTTTTTCCATGAAAGACATGGGAGAAGCCGCGTATATTCTTGGAATCAGAATCTACAGAGATAGAGTGAACAGGCTGATTGGATTGTGCCAGGACACTTATATTGATAAGGTACTGCACAGATTCAGGATGCATGATTCCAAGAAGGGCTTCATACCGATGTCTCATGGCACCAGTCTCAGCAAGAAGCAGTGTCCGACGACACCTGCTGAGCGAGAACGCATGAATAGGATTCCTTATGCTTCTGCAATAGGATCTATTATGTATGCCATGCTCTGCACTCGTCCAGATGTAGCTTACGCGTTAAGCATGACAAGTAGATACCAATCTGATCCATGTGAAATTCACTGGACAGCTGTCAAGAATATTCTCAAGTATTTGAGACATACTAAGGATAAATTCCTGGTGTATGGAGGAAGTGAAGAACTTGTGGTGAATGGATTCACCGATGCGATTTTTCAGACGGACAGAGACGATTTTCGATCACAGTTTGGATATGTCTTTTGTCTAAATGGCGGTGCAGTGAGCTGGAAGAGCTCTAAGCAGAATACCGTAGCTGATTCCACGACGGAAGCTGAATATGTTGCTGCTTCAGAAGCGGCAAAGGAAGTTGTTTGGATCAAGAATTTCATGACTGAACTTGGTGTTTCCTAGTATCTTGGAGCCAGTGGCTTTGTTTTGTGACAACAATGGAGCCATTGCTCAGGCGAAAGAACCCAGGTCACACCAGAAGTCCAAACACGTGGAGAGGAGATATCACCTGATTCGTGATATCGTCAATAGAGGTGATGTGAAGATCAGCCGAGTTCCGACAGACGAGAATGTCGCTGATCCTCTGACTAAGTCACTCCCAAGGCCTAAGCATGAGAGTCATACGACTGCTGTAGGCATTAGAGATCTTAAGATGTAATCTTGATTCTAGTGGGAGTTTTAGTTTTGTTTTAGTTATAATAAGACGCTCTTGTAAACATTCTTTTGGAAATGTTTAATGAAATTTGATTTCAGCATTATTTATTGTGATCTAAATAATGGTTCCAAAATAAGTTTATGACATATTATAGGTCATCAAGTTGAGGACTTGATCATGAAACCCTATAAGTTAATAAATTATGTTTTGTCCCTAGTCGAGGTTGTAGAATTGGGACACTGACAACCGTTAGAGACTAGATTGTGAGGTGACTGTTGGCTAAGTTTCATGGAGCCAATGATATGATTATTGCAGTCAGTCACATAGATATATGTTAGTGAACATATGATCGGACATGACCCGCTAATGAGAAGTCTACAAGATAGTTATATCTGTGTCATAAGAGGTTCTCATTACGACTATAGAGTATAGTCCTTAGACTTGAGTTCATCATGCTTTCTTGCATATGAATTGGTACACTTTGACTTTGTCAAACGTCGACCCGTAACTGGCGACCATAACGGAAATGTTCAAGTATATCATGAAGTGTGCGTTGAAACAAGGATGAAACAAGATGGGATTTGTCCCTCCTGTATAACGGGAGATAAATATCTCAGGGCCTATCGAAGATTGAATACTGAGAGAATGTGTGGCCGCACTCAAACGAACTGTAGTTCAGTTGTTTGTAATGTTCAGTATGAGATCAGGAGTTCGATAAACACGATGTTGGCTTAATAAGGAAAACACCAATCTTGCCTTATGCCAAATCGAGATATAGAGACAAAAGGATTATAAGAATAGATGATTCCAGTACAAGTGGGAGATTGTTGGGATAGTGTCCTGAAATCACACTTGTACTCACTCCTGATGATAGTTATGTGTCGAGATCAGACATTCGTATAATACTGGGTGGTTGCAATGTTTTGCTAGAAGCCTCTTGCAGTCTGTAAGTTGTAGACTTACTACCAGTATTATATGATCCTATAGGGTCACACACCTAAGCAAACTGGAAGCTACGACATGGGAATGATCATTATGGTAATGATCATATTAATGTGTATTGGATACACATTATAATCGATATAATGGTGTTGTGTTGATCAACACAGCTTGTGTGTCGGTCGACACAGTTCGGATTTTCCGAAAGAGCTTTTCGGGTTGGGACTTAATTAAGTCTGGCCCGTTAAGCATGTTTAGGTCGAATAAAACTCGAGAGTTTCGACCTAAACAGTAAGCCGTCCACTTTTCTTGACAGAAACAGTAGACACACCAGAGAGGTTTGATTCCCGTTGATCCGGCACTAGCATCCCGTTTCCAGCGAGCGTGCGTGTGTATCTGGTAGAGGCAAGGCATCTGCGTTGCTCCACTGATCTCGTTCACCATTCTTATTCCGCTGCCAGTCCAAAGGTAAGAACGAGGTTGGTTTTAATTCAATATATCAAACCGTAGATCCTAGGAGATCCAACAAGATCACATTCAGAAATAAAGGTTCTGAAATCCGAGAAGGATCCCTCTGGTCGCTTTCTTCCTCCTTCTTTCTCTTCCTCTGATATAATATCGTTAAAGTCTCCCGTCAGAACCCAGGGTAGATCCGAGCTGTCTATGGTACCAGATATCTTCTGCCAAACTACTTTCCTCTTAGTCTTATCCGGTTCTCCATACACAAAGGAGGCTCGGAAAGTTTCATTGCGGTATTTAATCATTGTCTCAATGTAGTTATGATTCTTGTCCAATATCTCAACTTCCACGCTTTCATCCCACAGCAAAGCTAAACCTCCTCCTCCCGGGCTGTGTGGAGATACTAGACACATCGATGCATAGTTTAGGTCCTGAAGTTCTCCAATCACAAACTCATCAGGATTTTTCGTTTCCATGAGGAACAATATCTCTGGTTTCAACTTCCTGCGGAGTTCTTTTATTCGTCGAACCGTCGCGGGGCTCTCCAGCCCACAACAGTTCCAGCTCAGTGATGCTAAGGAACCGGACTTCGGGCGATCCGAAAATCCGCCCTGTTCCGAGTAGTTACATTCCTTGTTGCTCTGTGTTCCGGTTGGTTCATGTCATCTATTCCCATCTGGGCCTGTTGATCTCCATCACCCCTCTGGTAATCTTCTTGAGTTGCAGGTAAAGTGTTTCTCCCTTCACTAGTGACTCTCATGTTCCTTCTTCTTGTTGGAGTCTGGTGATTGTAGATTAGCCTGCGACTAGCACTTCCTGCGACCAAGTTGCGAGAATTAGCAGGTGGGTTTCTTCTTAATGTTGACGTTCCTCTACGGTTTAGGGACACGGAGATCACATTATTCGTCACATCCCGCTGGTCTTGTGGTGTTGCGTCAGCTAACCTGAGGGTTTCCTTCTCCTGCTCAAATCTCAGACGGCTTTCCATTCTTTGCTCTTCTACAGATTTCCTTGCATTCTCCAAGATCGAGTTTGCCGTTTGATCCATTAGATTGTGCTCCTCATTCTCCAAAATCCTTTGCAACCGAGCTTCTCTTTCTTTAGGATCCGGGTGGTTTGCATACATGCACGTAGCATCTCTGAGCTCCCTCATGATATCCTCTCTAGATGGTATCTGAAGGTCAACTTGAGTCTCCCTGCTTATCATATTCAGGTCTCTTCTCTCAACCTCTACTCTTCTCTCCTTGGATGTTACTTCTTGTTCCGCAATAAGCCCCATAGGAGCATTAACCAACATTCTCCTGCTTGTTCCTGGTGTTCTCTCTAACCATCCACGGTTAACTGCATTCACCTCTTTATTGACCCTTTGTTTTGAGCTTTGGCCTTCTCCTGCAGTTTCCTCTATCTCCAAGCGATCTCTTTGGAGTGGTCGTTGGTAAGCACTTCGATACTCCGCATGGTTAATTCTGAGGTATTCAGAGTTACGCGATTCAGGTCTATTACTGTCTTTAACCGCCATTCTGATCTCCCCATCCTATCCGTTTCTCGCCAGCCATTTCTACTACTCTCCTTAGCATCGTGCAACGTTCTGATTGCTCTTCGATCGTCTTCCTGGCGTATTACATCTATCTGCTTTCATATCTTCCAGCCATTTCTCGGTGGTTCTCACCAGAGGTAATGAAGTGATCTCTTCTTTTACTTGTTGCTCCGACCTCCCTTACAGCTGTCTCTCTCTATTTGCTCTGTTCCTGTCCATTAAGATGCCCCCGAGCTCGCTCGGGAAGTTGATTAGGTGCTCTAGCTCTGCTCATTCCTGTGTTTCGAGACGATGCATCTCTGGCTGGGCTACAAGATCTTGGTCTCACCACTCTGTTGGGTCGCAACTCTTTCCCGTTTCTAAACGTGGGAGCTACGACTTCTTGTTCTTTCTCGGGGCAGTTTCTTGTTTCATGCGTCAACTTGCAGCAGATGGTACAAAAATTCTCAAGTCTTTCATAGTCTAGGTTGACCACAATCTCTTCTCCGCTTGCGAACTCGACCACCGTTTCCTTAACAATTGGCTTCAGTCCGTCTACAGTCACACGAACTCTTACCATTGAAGAGGTGATTTCTCTGCCGTTAAAGGTCCCTAGTTATTTTCCTATTTTGTCCACGAGCTCCTTCTGCCAAAAATGAAGAAGCAGGCCCTTTATTCGCACCCAGAAGGGGATAAACTTGGGGAATGAAGCAGGGATAACTGGTTCCCATTTCTCCAATATCACCATCCAGTGTTCAAACTGATAGGGTCTTTTCTCTATGACTAGATTCATGTCCTCTTCTCTCTCAAAGCGGAATTCAAAGCAATCATTACCCAGGTCAGCTCCTACAACTCTTCCTCTAGTGTTCCAACGTCTAGTGAAGAACGGAATGAGGTTCCAGACTTTTTGAATTTGTGGGTTCGTCAGTCTTCCAATTAGAGTCAGCTCATTCTCTTGAATCAGGCTCGTGGTGTCAATGTCTGGTGCACGAATCCTAACTCTCCTTCTTACTTCTTGAAGCTCCAGACCTTTTCCTTTTTCCTCATAAGTGAGTCTCCTAGCCATCGAAAGCTTCTTTCCTTAAGACCTCCTTAGTCCTTACTTCTCCTACCAACCAGTCGGTTCTTCCTTAAGCTAGTCTGTGCTACAACAAACACAGCTTCACAGTTCTCAAGTTCGAAACTTCTCGGTTCAGTAAGCCAAGAGCACTTCTTTCCTTCTTCTCCTGAGTTCCGCCTTCTCTTCTTGTTTCTTCGCTGGATCTTGACGTGGAGTGGTCGCCGGAGATGTAGGGATGGCCGAGCGTTTAGTGTGGTCCTTTGCCTCGTTAAGGACCACCGCCGGCAGCGAAAACCGCCAGTCTGAGCTTTCTTTACCTTTTTCATGTAACAAAAGTTAGGTGAAGATGGGTTTGTTTACTGGATAAAAAGTGGACTTGTGCTCAAAATAAAAGTGACTCTTGGGTAAAAGGATGAGTATTGACTTTCGAAAAGTGTGCCATAGAGAACAAACAAAAGGTTTATACGAGAGAGAAAGGTTAATGATCGTTATAACAATAATAATCAAATAACATTTTTAAGTCTCTTCACATATACTACAAACCGGATATTATAATAAATTTAAATCATTTCATGACTGCAAAGGATACGAAAGACAAGACTAGAAGAATAAAGTGGAACAAAAACTCTCATGAATCATGAACTAGTTTTGGGTAGGTGAAAGTATATTGATATTGTAAATAAATTATATGTCGTTGTTGAGACAAAATGATGACCATTAGATCTATCCATTAAACGGTTGGATTTAGATGAGTGTCTGGTGCCGGATTTGAGCTACTTCACTCACAATCATGCTATTATTCTATGTTTATTTGAATTATTTTTTGAACTTTTAGTATTTTTTTTTTTTGCCGGCTCATACTATTTTGTAAAAAAATATTCTTTATTTTCTTACATGTTTTTAGTTCGGAAACTTGAACTTTTTACCCAAAATCATTTACCGATGATGTGAAAATATTTATTAAATAATTTTAAGATTTAAATTACAGATGAAAATATTTGTTAAATAATTTAGCAACCGGGAGTCGCCGGTAGCCCAACAAGTGATGCAGGTTTCGGAAGTTTCGCAAGAGCATGCTTCACTAATTGCCGCTCGGCTCGGCTTATCAGCTGGTAGCCTGTGGTACGTGTGTGTAGCTTGCTTATATATCTGTAGTGGCCTAGTGGGGTTGGTAATGTACCCGAAGCCCTTTTTTATTTTATTTTAGGAGAAAATGTAATTCTTTTTCAGGCATAAGGCATGCTAAACATTTTTTTTAGCATTTTTGGGGTAAAATGCGAAACATTTTTTTTTGGGGTAAAATGCTAAACTAAAAATTATAGACAAAGAGTTTGACAAAAAAATAAAAAAAATTATAGACAAAGCATGCTAAACATTATTAAACATTATAATAAAAGAACAAAAACTGGAGACGGCATTAAATTTTTATTTAATCATGGTTTAAACGGGGTTGTTGAATTGATTTAAGTTGTAATTCTTTTAGAGTGAGTCTATCAGTCAAGGTTTATACATTTACATGTTAACTAATCCAAGTTTTTTTTTTTGATAACTATGGAATCTTAAAAGTTTTCTAAATCCAAAGACTAATCCAGATTTATATATTTTTGAATTTATATTAATAGTAAATATAAACGAATTTATGGGTATATTTGTTAACTTTTAAAATGTACTTAATGTTATTGTTATGTACAAAGGTTATATGCTGTTGAGTAAATTGTTTATCTAAACTAAGTTGCCTTGGCTAAGTAGTAACTTTCAAGTGAGAGACTCATGGGTTCGCGTTGCCTTCGTCACCTAGCCGTATTTTAGTTTGAAATATTTTTGAACGCATACTCAAATACAAAATTTCATGTGATTAGTTTTAGACCTAAAAAACTTTATTGATCTTTACGGTTAAAAAAAAAAATTAAAAAGAAAATTGTTTATCTAGTATTGTTCTTCTTTTTTTTTTGTTCTAAGTTTATCTAGTATTGTTCTTTATCACAAATAAATGCATTTTATGTTATTGGTACTTTTATGTGAATTGATAGACTGCTTTTAAATGAAAATTTAAAATTTATTGTGGTGACGCTGAATTTTAACCTCTAAATACTACTAAACTAAACCTTTAACTTGAAAAAAAAAATGCCAAAAAACTTCAAAGAATGAAAAAAGTATAGCGGTCAACTTTGAATGCTAATAAAAAGATATAAGTCCAAAAATGGTAGAAAATTCTAAGTCGTGTAAGTGAATTACGACGATATGGTAGTTGGTAGATTTGTATTTGCTGCATGCTAAATTAACTCATGCACACAAAAGATAGTTTTGACCAGTGCTGAAATTTTCTATCTTATTAGTATATTATTATTAGTAGTACTTTTGAAATATCTTTTTTTTTTTTTTCATCTGAAAGGATACTTATATTAACATAGTCGGATGCGTTTTTGGAATACAAAAGCCGGCAGAAGACAAGTCTTTCTCCGGAAACTAAAGCCCATAAAGGGTTGCTAGAGCCCATAAAGGGTTGCTTATCCTACAACTAAAATGGCAGAGATCGACACGACCAAAATCTAACAATAACAGTAAAAGCTTGCACATCTTGGCTTCCGCGGCGAAAAAGGAGCGAGATAAATCGTCGTAGCCCACGGCCCACCGCACGATAACATCAACTACCTAGAGACTAACAGAGAAACACTCTCTCGAAATCCAAAACCAAAACCAAGACTTCTTAACCCGACAAGAGAGAACCTAAGAAAGTTCTCATAAACCACTTTCGAATACGGTACTGACACAATCCTATGTGTCCGGAAACACCTAAATAGAAGTCCATACTAAACCCAAATCTCCAGCGAAGCCTAATCAATCCCGGACCTAGAAGTCAAAACCTAAACCAGAAAAACAAATTGACAAGCACTCACCAAGAACCACAAAAAAACCAAGATGATACAAACTCAAAAGTTAGAGCCAAACTTAAACCCACAATCAATCCACAAAGCAGAGGAGACAAAGACCAAATCTAAACCAAGAGAAATAAAAACAAAACCAAACCAATCGAAATCTAATCATAAAACACGCCAACTCTTAACCATCACAGGACGGACTGTAAATCCGGCAAAACCACCGTTGAGAAAATAATCGTGAATGACATTCAGAGACCTGAGCCGAATCGACACCGGTAGACGGCCGGAGCAGCATCCTCCACGGATGATACCGCAGTCGCGGTGGAGAGAAGAAGATGGGAAACGCGGAACAGGACTCGAAGACAGAGCGCGACCGGAGTAGAAGCACAGGCGATGATGGGACCAACAGAGAAGAGAGTGACGGCGTCAAAGATTAGCTCGAGACCGGTTGGCCTAAAACAGCTTTGCGGAAATGAAAGAAGGGGTGGTGAGCCGTCCATACGCGCCGGCGGTGAGGCCAGGCGGTGACGACGACTCACCACAAGCTGTGGCGGCGGACTGAAGACCTAGGGCGAACTCGGTTCTTTTACAGAGAGAAAAGCTCGTGAGTTAAGTAAAGTTAACCAATAAACTGTTTAGCTAGCAAAAAAATGTACTTTTGAAATATCTATTATGAACAATATTTGACTGCTGAAATGTCGTCTCCCACCGGATATTTTGTATCAACATATAAGTTATTCCGGATATTTTGTATCAACATTTAAGTTATTTGGAGTCCAAGATTACTATCAAAACTGACATCAAGACAATAACATCTCTTTAAAACACTGTAGCTTTTCTCTCTCGAAAGTAGATCTTAGATCTGTAGCCACGACCAATTTTTTCGACTGCCCGACGTCTTTCACGACGTCTGTAATATCCCGACCTGTTCTACGGACAATAAACGGCTGAAGATGTAACAATGGTCGAACACCGTGAACGGTCCAGCCGTTCTCGAGGTCAGGCCGGCCCATCCGTGATATCCGACCAACCTCTCGGTCATAGCTTAAGGCTTGACAACCCATACTACGACCTCGAGTTATGTTAGTTCGGATTAAACTCATATCATGGAACCGTGGAGTTTAAGAAAACACATTTTATTAATACTATGTAGGATCTATTACAAACCATTACCTAAAACAATATAGTTTATTGTGCGCACGAGTCAAAATCCTACATAATACAAACTCCACGATCTTCACACTCACAACCCGAAGCTACGCCGGCGGCCTAACGTTCGAACTTGCCCTTAACCCGTTTATTGGTTTTTTTGCGAGACAAAGTTTGTTTAATGAGCAACCATATGGGTTACCCAGTGAGTCCGCGACCCTCTAACATGCATTAGTGCCCCAACCCATCCCAATAATCGAAGCACATGCATATCAATCAACAAATGTCTCACGTGCACAGACAAGCAATAACGTCAATCACATACATGCACAAGCGGAAGCATATAACCACCTGCAACCATGAACCACAACATGAATGCAACCCATCAAACTCAATCCCAAACTCAATGCATAACACGATCTCTATCATGAATGCAAAAACGTCTAGACGCACTAGACTCATCTCAACTCAAATATGCAAAGGCCTCCTAGTGCACCGATACTCCCCCTACGCACATGACTACTCGCGCCTTAATCACCACCAAGGATCATAAGCCGAGTATCACAACATGTCGACACACAATGCTCGACCAAGGGAACAACGCAAGTACCGTCCGAGCTGCTCGACCAAGGGAAAAAACCAAGTACCGTCCGAGTCTTATCCTATGTGTCGATACAACGCTCGGACAAGGGAGCGACCCAAGTACCGTCCGAGCTACTCGGCCAAGGGAGCTACCCAAGTACCGTCCGAGTACTTCATTACCTCCACCCTAGGTAGCGGCAACAATGGGAGCACCGAATACACAAACTCTAGAACATTCACACAAGTTCTAGAATGCATAAGCTAGGACTCACACACGTCCTATATCGTTAGAGCAATCCCACATGCCCTAGAACAACATTATTCAACCGGTCCGCTGTGTCCTTGTTAGCACCCACAGCCGCTTGCATATAAACGATCAACTGGTCCATGGTGTCCCTTGTTACCACACACGGCCACATGCAACACGCAACACAAGCAACTTATACTGCATGCTCCCACACATGCATCTAAGTTCTTTCACAATCATTCTACGTTGTAGGGTCATGCAAAGGATCTGATGATTACGGCAGCCAGTACAACCGTCTCTGTAACGGAAGGGAGACTCACATGGATCAACAATCCACATATCTACCGCTCCTTAACTCTGAGACTCTCCCCGCTATATCTAAAACCGAAGATCTAAATAAGTCGGGATTCAAAGAAAACAAGCTAACAATGGACGGAACTACTCAAATCTACGGCTTACCGACACCCCGAGGCTTAACCCGAATGCCCCGTCCCGAACGTCCGCTTCGCTCCGCACTAATCCGCTCCATTTTCTCACATTCTCTCTCTAAAACCACCCACTCTCTCTCTAGAAAATTTCTCAGATTTCTGAAAGTGAAAAATGGCTAAGGGATGGCTGGTATTTATAGTTTAGGTTGGTTTGCATGTTGGTGACAAATGGAGGCCCAAAAATGACATTTGGAAGCCATGTGGTCGCTGGTCCATGCACTGGTCCAGGTGCTGGTCCGACCAGCATGCATGGCGACAGCTGGACCAGGCTCGACCACTTGACCACCGACCGCATTCGACCACCCGACCACGACCACTCGACCACTCGACCATCTCTCGACCATCCTTGGACCACCTTCGACCATCTCCTAATCCACTCGTCCAATTTAGTTTCTGCTTCGACCAAAGTTTTTTATAATGTCCTCTTCATGCAACGCTGAAAGTTTCAGATTAGTCTGATAACTTTGGAAATTTGGCCGTTCTTCGTCCGTTCCCTCTCGGCCGGTCGTATCCCGCGTTCGGACGTTCTATTTCTCCGGGAGGGTTATTACAACGTTGGTGCCCAATCCCACCTTGTCCCCAAGCTATTCCGGCTATCATGGGAGGCAAGAAGAAGCCACCCAAGCGTAAGGGTCATACGAAAGGATCTGCTGCAAAGGAGAAATCACAGTCGAGCTCGAAGTCAGCATGAGAGGATTATTTGTCTCCGGACTCATCTTCTCCAGGCTTAGCTTCCCCTACTACTTCCAGTGACAGCTTGTCGGGGTCTCGTAATCCTATCGATGGCATCACTGTTCTAAAGCCCTTTGTTGCTAAATCTGTGACGGCCAAGTCTTCCTCATCCGGCGACCGCTTGTCGGAGTCTCCTAACTCTGTCGATGGCATAGCTAAGAGACTTCTGGCCATAACAAAATTAGCCGAACGACTGAAGTAATTACTCAGGCAGCTAATTTGGTTAACCTCGGGTTTCAATAAGCTGCGAGAATGTGTCTTCGGACACGATTTTGGCTTCTGAGCATGACGCTAAGGACCCAAAGATAGAGCTCACAAATAGGTCTCCAGTCACCGCTCAACTTGAAGAGAGTGAGGTGGTGTTATTTGATTCCGCGAAAGAGGTTTTACCGCCGGTAATAGTCTCTCCAATTCAAGGCAAGGTTTCCACTAAGGCGAGTAAAGATATCTCTATGGAGAAAAATGTTGCGTTACAAGGTGATGCAGGTAAGGCAAAAAGTACTAAAGTTACTGAACCAAAGAAGGACTCGTGGAATGACCTCTTCAAAGGTAATGGAAAACAACTGAAGAAGAAGGGCAAACCTTTCTTGTTACCCACTGGCGAACTCTGTGTGGAAATTCCGAATACAGTATTCGACAAAAACAAGGGAACATGGTCTTGTTTTTTCATTGGACAATTTTATTCAGAACCTCCTACTCAAGGCATAGTCCATAACATAGTAAATGGTATATGGAGAAAGCACTTTAGGGAAATCTCGGTTACTAAATTGGAAGGCTTTGCGTATCTGTTTCACATTCTTAATGTAGCAACAAGATCGAGGGTGATCAATCAGCGGCTTTGGAGTATTGAGGGACATACCATGTTCGTAGCCAATTGGGAGCCTGGATTTGTTCCATCTAAAGCGGAATTTACTTATGATCCTATTTTACTTGAACTTAGAAAAGTCCCTTTGCAATTCCTTAACGAGAATGGGCTGGAACGCATTGCAGGATTGGTTGGTGAACCTAGGTTCCTCCATCCTCAAACTGCGAACAAGACGAACTTAGAAGTAGCAAAGGTGTTTACTCTCATTGATCCTCGATTTCCTTTGCCCGAAGCTGTTAACGTTAGGTTCCAGTCGGGGGAGGTGGTCTTAGTGGACGTCTCAAGTCCATGGATGCCTCATGTCTGTACCTACTGCAAAGTAATTGGACACGGTCTTAGACGTTGCAAAAGGAACCCGATATCATGTACCATGTGCAACTCAACAACGCATTTGAACAAAGCATGTGCTCGGACTACTACATACATGTCCAAAGGAAAGGCTAAAGAGAAGCAGAGGAGGAAAGGAAAAGCTGTGGTAAAAACTACTGCCCCAATCAAGGACTGGATACCGGTAGTGAAAGACTCTGCAACTTCGGGAGTAATAAGTACAATTGTTGAGACTAAAGCTGACTTTAGTATCCGCTGCTTGGCGAATCCAATAACAGTGTGGCTATGCATCAGCAATCTAAGGCTCATTCTAAGCCTCAAGACTCTAACAAAAGGCAGTTACCTAAGCTTCAGGATGATAATCAGCAGAATACTAAGTGCACCAGAAATTATGAATTTTTATAAATAACAAGTTTTTACCGAAAGATTATTCAAACGATCGGTTGAATCGGAAAACCCTCTAAGTGCACCAAAAATTATGAAATTTCAAACACAACTCTACTAAAATATGTATGAGCTATGGTTAAGAGAAATTATCAAAATTTGATCTCTGGATTAAGTTACAAGTTTTGGACCATTAAAGAGTATTTAGTGATCAAAAATCATTAATCAAACGTTTTGGACTTGGACTTTGGACCATTTGATCTTGAGCTGAGGGATAATTTATTTTGACATAAAAACCAATCCCAAAAAAGTATGGGCCACGAATTCATGATAAATTTAGGAGGAGGTGTGATTCATTGAACTTAATTTTTGAGGTGTTCTTCATGGATTGGTTGATATGGTTCAAAGAACCTTTGCCACCTAATTTTTTGACATGTTTAACGTGATCCGAAGAGTGGAGGAGATGCATTGCATCTAATTGATGTGTTGTCAAGCTAGGAAGAGATCAAGAAACAAGTGTATGGTGGGATGAGAAAGAAGCCTTGGTTCATTGTTTTTTACTGTTTTTTGGGGTGAAAAATGTGGAAGAAGATAAGAGAATAGTATGCACTTGTATGGTGGATATGCATCCTGAAGTAGTATAAATATGAGTCTCACTTCTTTCCTTTCCTCACAACTCAAATCGTAAGAAAAGAAGAGAGTTAGAGAAGTAAGGGAGAAGAAGAGAGAGAGAGAGAGAGAGAGAGAGAGAGAGAGAGAGAGAGAGAGAGAGAGAGAGAGAGAGAGAGAGAGAGAGAGAGAGAGAGAGAGAGAGAGAGAGAGAGAGAGAGAGAGAGAGAGAGAGAGAGAGAGAGAGAGAGAGAGAGAGAGAGAGAGAGAGAGAGAAAGAGAAGGAAGATATCAAAGGAGTGACATAATATTTCCTAAACGGATATTTCCAACATTCATCTTAAGTACTGACTTTCTCTTTCTAAGTAGGCGGTTAGAACTGGACGCTAGAAGGTTAAGCTAGGATTTGTGGATACAAGATTGATCCGGAGGTACATTGTCGAGGAACGATCGGAGTTAGGTCGGCGAAGTTAGCGGGGTCAACCGCGACAAAAAATAAGGGTAAGTTAGGATTAATTGTGTGATTAATGTGTTTTTACGCAGGTTCCCGACACTAGGTTATACCTTGTGATATGGTTATAACTAGTGTTGGTATGATTATAATATTGTTATAGGTGATATTGATATTATGGTTATATGTGGTTATTGTAATATCCTGTTTTAAAAAATATGGTCAACGGACAGATGAAAAGTCAACAGGAGCAAAATCGTAATTTTGCCAAAGTCTAGGGGCAAAATGGCAATTTTGCCAAAATTTGAGACGGAAGCCAAGACGGGCCAAATATTCTTTTTTTTTAACAAAAATAATATTTAGAAGACCAGAAGTGGAAGAAACAAAGTTTAAACGGGTTTTTCGGACCATCGGGAATGGAAACCGATAAGACCAAGAAAACTTGTAAAATTCATAACCGGAGCTACGGAAGTCCAAATTGAGTGATTCAACTTTCTAAATTCATATAAAATCATGGAGAATCAGTCATTGGGGATTTGAAGATTTATGAGAACAGCCAAGGGACTTCTAAAATATTAAACGCAAAAATGGGTAAACCAAAGCGTCGGGAAAGAGTGGTTTATGACTTGGTTTATGCGGTTTGTGGAAGGCATTTTGCTCAGAAAACACTTGATTAGGACAAGTGTCCTCTCCTGGATGGCGCCACCACACGCTGCAAGGTTCAAAGAATAGTTTTGCATGCAATGAACTATTACATGCATGCAAGAAACCATCTAATCAAATTCAATGCATTTCAATTACTCTCTAGCTCTCTAGTCCCTCTCTCTCTCGGTTCTCCCTCTCTCTCTACTCATCCATGCAAGCCAAATTTCCAGAAAAAGCCTTGAAGATTCAAAGAAAACTTTAAGAACACTTGAATGTTCTTGGTGTTCTTGAAGACTTGGGGTGCAAGAAAGCTTTTATCTTTTAAACTATTTGGATTCTCACCAAACTAATCACATCACTAGACTCACCATCATCATCTCATCATTCATCGCCGATCACCTCCCTCCACCGGCGTGGGTTGCCGGAGTCATGCCGGAGACTCGCCGCCGGCGAGGCTCTTTCTCCTCTCTCCTCTCTCCCTTGTATTTCAAGCCTCTCCTCCTCTACAGTAGCTTCAGATCATCACGGAAGACATGTTTAGGAGCTGGAGTTCTTTCTAGACTGCCGGAATATCCTCTCCACCGCCAGGCAACGCCGCGCCACCGTGGTCAACGCCGGGAAAGGTCTCCTCCGCCGTTTTCTTCAGCCGGTTCGTGGGTGAATCAATACAGTTGGTTCATGAGTAATTGGGATTGGTTAAGCAACATAACCGGTTTGAAGTAAACCGGTTAAACTGTGGTCAACGCCGGTTGGGAAGGTCAACGGTTCGATTGAGACCGGTTTGGTCAAACCGGTCAATTGAGTTTTGTTCAGTGGTTCAGCCGGTTCAGGAATTGGGGTCAACCGGTTCAGGTCAAGTCAACGGTCAAAGTCAACGGGCAGTCGGTCAACGCTACCGGTCAACGCGCTCAGCGCCGGTCAATGCCAGAAACTGAGCCAGTCAACGCTCGGTCAATGGCCATTTGGTGATTCGGGAGTGTTTGTGATACGTGTCGGGGTATTCAGGAGTTCGGGGTTCAGTTCGGAGGTCTCGGGATTCATACCGCGTCAGATCCGTCATTTCGCACCTACTCACTGTGAGTCAGCTCAATCCGTAGAATAGTTATTTGCATATAGATCGGGAACCGGAAAGCCATAGAACTAAGATTTCCATACCCGTATTTGAATGATTTATTGATGATTGAATTGGTTGGTTAACTGTAAACCGGATAGGTAATTCGAGATGCATGCTATGAACTTAGGGTTAAGGATTAAACCGTTGTTTGCCGTTAGACTGCTAGAGTTGTTGGTTGAGGCATTCATATAGACGTTGCATGATAGGACCGTATATGCATCTATTTATTTTAAAAACGATATTGAATGAGTCTATATATAGGAATTAAGACGACATTAAAATACGATAATAAACCCTAATCGAACGTATAGAGTATGTAACGGGAGCTGGATTAGGTTAATAGTGGGTTAAGGGTTATTAAATAAATGTGTTATGTTAACCATGAGACGTCGGGGAGTTTAGACTCTAAACCGACAGATCGAGGAGTTATTAAAAAGACACTTAGGGAAAGAGTAAGGAGTAATTAAGAAGTGGTGTGTGCGATGAGCCATCTACGAATTAGCAATCCGCTAATCCATGGTAGCGGACAAGAATGGATTAAAAGATGTGTTAGAAACCTTAATAGGCTTGCTTGTGTGGTTGATTGTGATGATGTGTGGTTGTATTTGTTGAGCTTTCCGTGCAGGCCTATTTAGACTGTCTCGTTGTTGGGCCGAGAGGTACTTGTGGACACTTAACCCGGTCACGGGGCCGGTTAAGTTCGTAGTTGCTGACTCGGTACAACACCGAGTCAGAGTGGAGGTGTTGGCGTGTGTGTGTTAGGATTGCGGGATATTGTGTTGTTATTATTGCTGTTGTTGATTATTGTGATTGGTGCTAGAGTCCCAGCGAGCCTGCGTGTTTACATTACTGCATTAGGACTCTAGGGTGCGTTAGATCCCGCAAGTCTACGTTTTTGAATTCGTTCCGGTACTTCCGACCCGATTGGATCCTCGGGTAGCTGCCTAATCGGATCGTGTGCCTTCGGGTGGTGATTCCGATTATGGCATTAACCTACTGAGTGACGCCGGTAGGTATTCGGTTTTGAGAATACGGGGTCATGTCCTAGGGCCGAATTGCATGGAAACTTAGGTTACCGTGGGGTAGCCCGAGTCACTGTGTATTGATGGACTGAGAGCAGTGTCCTAGGTTGTGAGACTTCGTGTTTACATTTGGGAGTCGTGGGTTAGTTACCTTGTCGGTAGCTATGTAGACCCATGGAAGTTCTTGAGATCGTGTAGGGCCCGTGTGTGTGTGCGTGTTATCGTGTTGTGCGATAGATAGATCAAGTCCAATCGAGAGCATGTGCCGCAGTGCTTCGATTCCCTTAACCGCTTCTCTTTCTTTTGTAAAGCGCATTTGTGTTGTGGGTTTACCACGTCGTGGTAGTACGTGATCGACCGTTTTCTTTGTTGATTGTTATTTTGGGATTTTGGGGAGGGAAGTGTAGTGGATAGATAGATTAGAAGCCTTTAGTGGGGAGCCGTCTCGCTGGGTGATCTTAGATCGCTGATTAGACTCTTTTTGTGTTTTCAGGTTTAGCAGCGACGGACGCGGGAGGTCCTTGGTGTAGTTTCGGGATCGCTTGTGGCAGGGTTTTGATTCGACTTTTTGTGTTTTTCTCGGTTCGGCTTTGGCGCCATTTTGTTGTATGAGTTGGTGATTTGATTGCAAATGGCAAATTGTTTTGTAATTCGGTAAACGTTATGTAAACGTTTATTTACTTAGTAATAAACATGCTTCCCTGATATTGGTTTAGTCCGAACTGACACAACCCACGGAAACAATACAAGTTGCGAAGCTTTGTATTGTGGAAGTGGGGATAGCGGAGTCAAGGACGGGTCAGTATGAGCCTTTGTCTCAAACCGATCTGTCTTTGGCTTCGTCTTGTGACGAACTTTTCCTGTTTGACTTGCTCGGGCTTGACTTGGTCATGTTCTTGTTTGATTGTTGACCGATCAGCTCGACAATCAGCGGATAATGGGAAAGGGGCGTTACAGTTATAGTTACTATTGAGATATTTATTGTGTGGCGCACTTTTGATTGGTAAATGAGTGATTAACGAATTATTAAAGATAATAATTAAGAAATTATGAGGCTATAATTAAATGATAATGAGTATGTTGTATCAGGTGATATGAATGTTGAAATGTCTTATTACTAACGATTTGATTGATGTGTTAGTGGCATGGTGTTATAGTAGACATATCGACATCCCTTCCCGATGGATCCTTGGGAGCTTCCGATCAGTTCACGTACCCTTTTAAACTACTGGGTGACGTGTGTAGGTGTCAGGTAGAAACGGGGTCATGTCCTTGGGCCGAGCCCGATGGAAACTTTGTCTATCTAGGGGTATCCCAAGTGGCCACGTATCGATGGAGGGAGAACAATGTCTTACTTGTAATATTACGTCTTTATGAGTAAGATTCCTGGAATCACTACCGTGGATCTTTATGGTGACGGATTATGTATTATGAGGGAAGGACGATATTGCCAGGGCCCGTAGTATGCATATAGTTCATTTCATTATTATTGTGCTTCGGCTATTTTATTATTATATTACTTGTCGAACTTTCCGTCCTTATTTGTGTTTGGGATTGGGTTGGGTAGACAAAATTTTAACCTGTTAGAGGGAATCTCAGCTCATTGGGTGATAATAGATCGCTCACCCCTCTCTTTTATGCTTTTGCAGAAAACCAGTAGGTTAACAGATCGTAGGGCGTTAGGCCAACCGGTGTAGTGTCGACATTTTTTTTCGCAAGCATGATATGCTCAGAGTTTAATCCCTAGAGTTACACTGCAAGTGCACAGACGTGACTAGTAGTATATAGGGGTCGAATCCACAGAGACTCTAGAATCTTGCGATAGAATAAAACTTAGCCTAAACAATGGCTTAAAACCCTTAATATAATAGCTAAATACGTTTTGGGCTTCTTTGTAATAATGAGAAACTTCTGGGCCAAGCTGCAAATATCCACAGTCTTCATTAATCCGGCGAGAATTGCTTGATCCACATCTGTGTCGATCGATTCCACAGATGTGTCGATCGACACAAGCATCGTCTCTAACTTCTTCTTCTCGCACGAACTTTCCAAATAGCTCCAGAATGCGTCATAATGTCCATACTGACTTCTGTAATCTAATAAGTGCGATCTGACCTAGGGAGTATCGATCAAAGAACACATGGATTCTTACTCTGTTAGCACCTGACCACCAAACTATCATTTTTTGGTTCCTTTCTTCTGATTTTTCTTCCTTAGCAACTGATTGTTGGGAATGTCCTGAAATCTATTGTACTTGCTCTAAGTGAAAGTCGTATAGTCGAGATGAGACAATCACATAACACTAGGTAGTCATAACGCTTTGCTAGAAGCCACTTATGATCAATGAGTTGAGAACTCATTGCTAGTGTTATATGATCCTACAGGGGTCACACACCTAAGCAAACTGGGCGTTAAAGACGAGGTTGATCATTAATGTAATGATCTAAGTGAATGCATATGTGATATGCATTCGATATCAATGTTCTGGGATAGCATCGATCGTTGCAGATAGTGCATCGATCGATGCACTCGCGGATTAATCAGGTTAATTCGGTTTAATCGTTGGTTAAGTCCGTTGTGGTTTAAGCCGACATATATAAGATATATGGTCGACCTAAACTCGTCCCTAACCTAATTCACAGCCACCAGAACATAGAAAGAAACCTCTCAGGAGATTAGATCTCTGTAAGGCACTAGCATCCCTGTGGTCCAGTTTGTGTGCGTGTGGATACCAGTAGAGGCGCAGCATTTGAGGCGCTTCGTGATCTCGATTACTTGCAATACTTCCGCTGCATATTCACCAGGTAACCTCGAGATCTGATAGATTCAATTATATGAACCTTAGATCCTAGGCTCGGAATTCAGACTAGGGTTGCTAATCCAGATTAGAACTGCTAGAAATTCCTTCAGTGGTATCAGAGCTTTAGGGTTCCATTGAATCTGCAGCATGATGATTAGATTAGTTGAATCTAGATCTTTGTATAATTGATACAAGCATGCTAAAACTCGTTTTGATCAAAGTAACCTAGTTTAGGGTTTTGTTCGAAAACATTTTAAGGTTTTTCGCATAGTGTCGATCGTTGCCAATCGGGCATCGATCGACACAGAGCGAAAACCCGAATAAATTTAGGGTTTTTCGCATGGTGTCGATCGTTGCCAATCCGGCAACGATCGATGCAGGGCGAAAACCCGAATAAACCTAGTTTTCGCCTAGTGTTGATCGATGCAATTGTTGCATCGATCGACACAGCCTCGCGAGATTGTTGGATCAGTTCAATTGGATTGGACCGGTTATTGAGCCTGGTTAATAATGGTCAAACACTGTGAATGGTTTAAATGCGATTGGTTTGATTAGGTTGGCATCTACCGATGCTAATGTAGCATCGATCGACGCTGACCGGTATTCAAAACCGGATCAATTGGATTGATCGGTTATCGCAGATTAATTAATTATAAGAATTAAAACATAATAAAACTGAACGTTTTAAATGGTTCCGTTCCTCAACCAAATATCAAGTGATACTTGATGTCTTTCCAATCTTGTCAACTGTCAAGACCCATTTAGTTGTGTGATAGACTTGCAGTGCAAGATGTCCACAATTTCATGAGTAAGGCAGAGGTAATCGTGTTGATGGACTTGCAGTGCAAGACATCGACAATTACGTGACTGAAGAGATTGGTTTACTTGACTGGGCCATCAAAATCGTTTTGGGCTCAGAGACATCAGGTGGATTGGACATAAGATGTCAATCCACAACCAAGAGTTATATTGTATATAACTAGCAAGGTTGTTGCTTACCTAAATAGCTAAAGTTGAGTGATAGCCAATGGCTCACTTGAATTTAGTAAAATATGGGTCTTGGATCATTATATTCATCTGAGGAAACATTGATTGAATATAATGCGAGTTTTCTTAAATGTTAAGATTTCTCATTTCTTGAACATCATAACTAAAATTTTTCTTTTCTATGTTCTCAGCTATGACTAACACTCATAACAACTCTTTCTCCCTGCGATCCGTCCTTGAGAAGGACAAGTTAACTGGATCGAATTTTCTCGAATGGTATCGGAACTTGAGAATTGTTCTCAAGCAGGAGAAAAGGGACTATGTCCTGGAAACTGTTCTCTCTGAAAAACCAAGAGCCAATGCTCCACATGCAGAAAGGAATGCTTGGGATAAGCATTCCAATGATGTGGTCGATGTGAATTGTCTCATGTTGGCTACCATGAACTCGGATTTGCAGAAGCAATACGAGAACGTGGAGTCGCCCGTGGAGATGATCACTAGCCTGAAAAGTATGTTTCAGGAGCAAGCACGAACTGAGAGATACCAGACGGTTAAATCTCTCATTGAATGCAAGCTACCAAAGGACAATCCAGTCAGTCCTCATGTCATTAAGATGATGGGTTATATTGATAACCTGGGGAGGCTGGATTGCCCCATTAGCCAAGAGTTGGCTACTGACATCATTCTGCAGTCACTGCCGTCAAGTTATGATCAGTTTGTTATGAACTATAACATGAATAACTTGACAAAGACATTGACTGAGCTGCATGGCATGCTCAAGACAGCTGAGCCAAATATCAAGAAGGGCACTCCTAATGTACTTATGGTACAAGGGGGTAAGAAGTTTAAGAAACTTGGCAAAGGTAAGGGAAAGGGCAAGGCAGTCCCGGTTGAGAACCAGGACACGCCGGCGCCAGCCCCAAAGCCCAAGCCGGGCCCATCTGAGACTGATAAGTGCCATTACTGTAAAGAGCTTGGGCATTGGAAGAGAAATTGCAACAAATTCTTGGAAGAGAAGAAGAAGAAGAAGACTTTCGAGACTTCATCTTCAGGTATTTATGTTATAGAAGTTAATGTTACTACTTCTGGTTCTACTTCTTGGGTATTGGATACCAGCTGTGGTGCTCATATTTGTACAAATATGCAGGGCCTAAGCAATAGTAGGAAGTTGGAAAAGGGACAAGTGGACCTGCGCGTGGGGAATGGAGCAAGAGTTGCTGCATTAGCCGTAGGAACATATAACTTGTCTTTACCTTCTGGTTTGGTTTTAAAACTTAATAATTGCTACTATGTACCTGCTATAAGCAGAAATATTATTTCCATTCCTGTTTTGGATGTGGAAGGATATCAGTTTTCAATAAAGAATAAATGTTGTTCTTTTGATTACAATGATGTATTTTATGGTAGCAGCCCATTAGAGAATGGGCTTCATGTTTTAAACCAAACCGCACCAATCTATAACATTAACACCAAGAGATTCAAATCAAATGACACGAATCAGACTTTTCTTTGGCATTGTCGTTTGGGCCACATAAACGAGAAACGGATCCAAAAGCTCCATAGTGATGGACTTCTGGGCTCATTTGATTATGAATCATGTGAGAAATGTGAATCTTGTTTACTAGGCAAAATGACTAAGGCCCCTTTCAACAAACCAAATGAAAGGGCCAGTGATTTATTGGGCCTTATACATACAGATGTATGCGGCCCAATGAGCACAAGTGCCAGAGGAAATTTTCGATACTTCATTACCTTCACTGATGATTTCAGCATGTATGGCTATGTCTATTTAATGAGACATAAGTCGGAATCTTTTGAAAAGTTCAAAGAGTTCCAAAATGAAGTACAGAATCAACTTGGCAAAAGTATTAAGGCTCTTCGATCAGATCGTGGAGGAGAATACTTGAGCCAAGAATTCAGTGATCATTTGAGAGATTGTGGAATTGTTTCACAACTCACTCCTCCTGGAACACCACAATGGAATGGCGTGTCTGAGAGGAGAAATCGGACTTTATTAGATATGGTTCGGTCAATGATGAGTCTCTCAACTCTTCCATTATCCTTTTGGGGATACGCTCTAGAAACGTCTGCGTTTACACTTAATAGGGTTCCGTCAAAATCAGTTGCAAAGACACCACATGAGATGTGGACTGGAAATGTTCCGAGTGTGTCTTTCCTAAAGATTTGGGGTTGTGAAGCTTATGTTAAGCGATTAATTACAGATAAGCTCGAACTCAAATCAGACAAGTGCTACTTCGTTGGTTACCCTAAGGAAACCAAGGCATACTACTTTTACAACCAATCCGAGAACAAAGTGTTTGTTGCTCGGAACTGCGTTTTTCTTGAGAGAGAGTTTCTTTCCAAGAGAAACAGTGGGAGTAAAGTACAACTCGAAGAAGTTCGAGAACCACAGGAAAAAGCTCAACCTGTAGAGGAAGAGCAACAGTTGGATCTACAAAGAGTTGTAGAACCCGCGCCTGTGGAGCCTGAAATTCGCCGATCCGAAAGGATCCGTCACGAACCCGAGAGATATGGATTTCTGGTAACCAATTGTCAAGATTTGTTAATCATTGACAGTGACGAGCCAGCGAATTTCGAAGAAGCAATGATGAGCCCTGACTCCGCAAAGTGGCTGAAAGCCGCTGAATCCGAAATGGGATCCATGTCACAGAACCAAGTATGGACTTTGGTTGATTTACCCGATGGTGCAAGACCCATTGAGTGTAAATGGATTTTCAAGAAGAAAATTGATGTGGATGGAAATATTCAGATATATAAAGCAAGGCTAGTGGCAAAAGGTTTCAAACAAATTCATGGTATTGACTATGAAGAAACCTATTCACCTGTCGCCATGCTTAAATCCATTCGGATTCTCCTAGCAACAGCTGCTCATTATGATTATGAGATCTGGCAGATGGACGTGAAAACAGCTTTCCTTAATGGAATTCTGGAAGAGGATGTGTACATGACACAACCCGAAGGTTTCATCGATCCAAATGCAGATAGGAAAGTATGCAAGCTTCATCGATCCATTTATGGATTGAAGCAAGCATCTCGGAGTTGGAATCTTCGTTTTGATGAAGCAGTCAAAAAGTTTGATTTCATCAGAAGCGAAGAAGAACCATGTGTTTACAGGAAGACTAGTGGGAGCACAGTTGCCAATCCGGCAACGATCGACACAGAGCGAAAACCCGAATAAATTTAGGGTTTTTCGCATGGTGTCGATCGTAGCCAATCCGGCAACGATCGATGCAGGGCGAAAACCCGAATAAACCTAGTTTTCGCCTAGTGTTGATCGATGCAATTGTTGCATCGATCGACACAGCCTCGCGAGATTGTTGGATCGGTTCAATTGGATTGGACCGGTTATTGAGCCTGGTTAATAATGGTCAAACACTGTGAATGGTTTAAATGCGATTGGTTTGATTAGGTTGGCATCTACCGATGCTAATGTAGCATCGATCGACGCTGACCGGTATTCAAAACCGGATCAATTGGATTGATCGGTTATCGCAGATTAATTAATTATAAGAATTAAAACATAATAAAACTGAACGTTTTAAATGGTTCCGTTCCTCAACCAAATATCAAGTGATACTTGATGTCTTTCCAATCTTGTCAACTGTCAAGACCCATTTAGTTGTGTGATAGACTTGCAGTGCAAGATGTCCACAATTTCATGAGTAAGGCAGAGGTAATCGTGTTGATGGACTTGCAGTGCAAGACATCGACAATTACGTGACTGAAGAGATTGGTTTACTTGACTGGGCCATCAAAATCGTTTTGGGCTCAGAGACATCAGGTGGATTGGACATAAGATGTCAATCCACAACCAAGAGTTATATTGTATATAACTAGCAAGGTTGTTGCTTACCTAAATAGCTAAAGTTGAGTGATAGCCAATGGCTCACTTGAATTTAGTAAAATATGGGTCTTGGATCATTATATTCATCTGAGGAAACATTGATTGAATATAATGCGAGTTTTCTTAAATGTTAAGATTTCTCATTTCTTGAACATCATAACTAAAATTTTTCTTTTCTATGTTCTCAGCTATGACTAACACTCATAACAACTCTTTCTCCCTGCGATCCGTCCTTGAGAAGGACAAGTTAACTGGATCGAATTTTCTCGAATGGTATCGGAACTTGAGAATTGTTCTCAAGCAGGAGAAAAGGGACTATGTCCTGGAAACTGTTCTCTCTGAAAAACCGAGAGCCAATGCTCCACATGCAGAAAGGAATGCTTGGGATAAGCATTCCAATGATGTGGTCGATGTGAATTGTCTCATGTTGGCTACCATGAACTCGGATTTGCAGAAGCAATACGAGAACGTGGAGTCGCCCGTGGAGATGATCACTAGCCTGAAAAGTATGTTTCAGGAGCAAGCACGAACTGAGAGATACCAGACGGTTAAATCTCTCATTGAATGCAAGCTACCAAAGGACAATCCAGTCAGTCCTCATGTCATTAAGATGATGGGTTATATTGATAACCTGGGGAGGCTGGATTGCCCCATTAGCCAAGAGTTGGCTACTGACATCATTCTGCAGTCACTGCCGTCAAGTTATGATCAGTTTGTTATGAACTATAACATGAATAACTTGACAAAGACATTGACTGAGCTGCATGGCATGCTCAAGACAGCTGAGCCAAATATCAAGAAGGGCACTCCTAATGTACTTATGGTACAAGGGGGTAAGAAGTTTAAGAAACTTGGCAAAGGTAAGGGAAAGGGCAAGGCAGTCCCGGTTGAGAACCAGGACACGCCGGCGCCAGCCCCAAAGCCCAAGCCGGGCCCATCTGAGACTGATAAGTGCCATTACTGTAAAGAGCTTGGGCATTGGAAGAGAAATTGCAACAAATTCTTGGAAGAGAAGAAGAAGAAGAAGACTTTCGAGACTTCATCTTCAGGTATTTATGTTATAGAAGTTAATGTTACTACTTCTGGTTCTACTTCTTGGGTATTGGATACCAGCTGTGGTGCTCATATTTGTACAAATATGCAGGGCCTAAGCAATAGTAGGAAGTTGGAAAAGGGACAAGTGGACCTGCGCGTGGGGAATGGAGCAAGAGTTGCTGCATTAGCCGTAGGAACATATAACTTGTCTTTACCTTCTGGTTTGGTTTTAAAACTTAATAATTGCTACTATGTACCTGCTATAAGCAGAAATATTATTTCCATTCCTGTTTTGGATGTGGAAGGATATCAGTTTTCAATAAAGAATAAATGTTGTTCTTTTGATTACAATGATGTATTTTATGGTAGCAGCCCATTAGAGAATGGGCTTCATGTTTTAAACCAAACCGCACCAATCTATAACATTAACACCAAGAGATTCAAATCAAATGACACGAATCAGACTTTTCTTTGGCATTGTCGTTTGGGCCACATAAACGAGAAACGGATCCAAAAGCTCCATAGTGATGGACTTCTGGGCTCATTTGATTATGAATCATGTGAGAAATGTGAATCTTGTTTACTAGGCAAAATGACTAAGGCCCCTTTCAACAAACCAAATGAAAGGGCCAGTGATTTATTGGGCCTTATACATACAGATGTATGCGGCCCAATGAGCACAAGTGCCAGAGGAAATTTTCGATACTTCATTACCTTCACTGATGATTTCAGCAGGTATGGCTATGTCTATTTAATGAGACATAAGTCGGAATCTTTTGAAAAGTTCAAAGAGTTCCAAAATGAAGTACAGAATCAACTTGGCAAAAGTATTAAGGCTCTTCGATCAGATCGTGGAGGAGAATACTTGAGCCAAGAATTCAGTGATCATTTGAGAGATTGTGGAATTGTTTCACAACTCACTCCTCCTGGAACACCACAATGGAATGGCGTGTCTGAGAGGAGAAATCGGACTTTATTAGATATGGTTCGGTCAATGATGAGTCTCTCAACTCTTCCATTATCCTTTTGGGGATACGCTCTAGAAACGTCTGCGTTTACACTTAATAGGGTTCCGTCAAAATCAGTTGCAAAGACACCACATGAGATGTGGACTGGAAATGTTCCGAGTGTGTCTTTCCTGAAGATTTGGGGTTGTGAAGCTTATGTTAAGCGATTAATTACAGATAAGCTCGAACCCAAATCAGACAAGTGCTACTTCGTTGGTTATCCTAAGGAAACCAAGGCATACTACTTTTACAACCAATCCGAGAACAAAGTGTTTGTTGCTCGGAACTGCGTTTTTCTTGAGAGAGAGTTTCTTTCCAAGAGAAACAGTGGGAGTAAAGTACAACTCGAAGAAGTTCGAGAACCACAGGAAAAAGCTCAACCTGTAGAGGAAGAGAAACAGTTGGATCTACAAAGAGTTGTAGAACCCGCGCCTGTGGAGCCTGAAATTCGCCGATCCGAAAGGATCCGTCACGAACCCGAGAGATATGGATTTCTGGTAACCAATTGTCATGATTTGTTAATCATTGACAGTGACGAGCCAGCGAATTTTGAAGAAGCAATGATGAGCCCTGACTCCGCAAAGTGGCTGAAAGCCGCTGAATCCGAAATGGGATCCATGTCACAGAACCAAGTATGGACTTTGGTTGATTTACCCGATGGTGCAAGACCCATTGAGTGTAAATGGATTTTCAAGAAGAAAATTGATGTGGATGGAAATATTCAGATATATAAAGCAAGGCTAGTGGCAAAAGGTTTCAAACAAATTCATGGTATTGACTATGAAGAAACCTATTCACCTGTCGCCATGCTTAAATCCATTCGGATTCTCCTAGCAACAGCTGCTCATTATGATTATGAGATCTGGCAGATGGACGTGAAAACAGCTTTCCTTAATGGAATTCTGGAAGAGGATGTGTACATGACACAACCCGAAGGTTTCATCGATCCAAATGCAGATAGGAAAGTATGCAAGCTTCATCGATCCATTTATGGATTGAAGCAAGCATCTCGGAGTTGGAATCTTCGTTTTGATGAAGCAGTCAAAAAGTTTGATTTCATCAGAAGCGAAGAAGAACCATGTGTTTACAAGAAGACTAGTGGGAGCACAGTTGCATTTCTCGTGTTGTATGTAGATGACATACTTCTTCTCGGAAATGACATTCCGTTGTTACAGTCTGTTAAGACTTGGCTCGGAAGTTGTTTTTCAATGAAAGACATGGGAGAAGCCGCGTATATTCTTGGAATAAGAATCTATAGAGATAGATTAAACAAGTTGATTGGACTGTGTTAAGACACTTATATCGATAAAGTCTTACACAGGTTCAGAATGCAAGATTCCAAGAAGGGCTTCATACCAATGTCTTATGGCATAAGTCTCAGCAAGAAGCAGTGTCCTGAGACACCTGCTGAGCGAGATCGCATGAGTCGGATTCCCTATGCCTCGGCGTTGGGATCCATCATGTATGCCATGCTCTGTACTCGTCCAGATGTTGCTTGTGCTTTAAGCATGACGAGTAGATACCAATCGGATCCAAGTGAAAGTCACTGGACAGCAGTCAAGAATATTCTGAAGTATTTGAGAAATACTAAGGATAAATTCTTGGTGTATGGAGGAAGTAATGAGCTGGTAGTAAGTGGTTACACAGACGCAAGTTTCCAGACAGACAAAGATGATTTCCGATCGCAATCTGGTTACATCTTCTGCCTGAATGGCGGTGCAGTCAGCTGGAAGAGTTCCAAGCAGGACACTGTAGCAGATTCCACAACTGAAGCTGAGTACCTCGCTGCTTCTGAAGCGGCAAAGGAGGCTGTTTGGATCAAGAAGTTCATCACTGAACTTGGTGTGATTCCTAGTATTTCTGAGCCAGTGGCTCTGTATTGTGACAACAATGGAGCCATTGCGCAAGCAAAGGAACCTAGATCACACCAGAAATCCAAACACATCGAAAGGAGATATCACCTTATCCGTTATATTGTGAATAGAGGAGATGTGAAGATCAGCAGAGTCCCGACGGATGAGAATGTTGCTGATCCACTGACCAAGCCTCTCCCAAGGCCTAAGCACGAGTTTCATACCACTGCTATAGGCATTCGATTTCTTAAGATATGATCTTGATTTCAGTGGAAGTTGTATTTGTTTTAGTTATGACATGATGTTCACAAAGACATAATAGTTATGTTATTTTAACGAAATTGTTTCAGCATTATTTAATTGTGTTAATTAAATATATATAATGTCCCAAAGTAATTTATGACATTTTATAGGCCATCAAGTATGTGACTTGATCATGAAACCCTATAAGCAATAAATGACATAAATTATAATGGTCCCTGGTCGAGGTTGTTAACGTGGGACATTAACAACAACGTGAGACTAGTATGTGAGGTGACTGATGACCATGTTTCATGGAGTCATTAATAAGTGTATTAAAGTCAATCACATAGATATGTGTTAGAGAACACATGATCGGACTTGACCCGTCAATGAGAACTCTACAAGATGTTATATTAGTGTCATAAGAGTTTCTCATTACGACAAAAGAGTTTAGTCCTAAGACCTGAGTTCATCATGTCCTCTCTCATATGGATTGGTTCGTCTTGACTTTGTCAAACGTCAGCCGTAACTGGTGATTATAAAGACACTGATTAGGCGCATCATGAAATATGAAAGAGACATGGATGGGACAAGATGGGATTTGTACCTCCTATATAACAGGAGTTAAATATCTCTGGGCCTATCGAAGATTTGATACTGGAAATGCGTGGCCGCGCTCAAACGAGGTGATTGTCAGTCGTTTGTTTTTCATCAGTACAAATCGGGATTCGATAAACGTAATCTGGTTGAATAAGGATGACACAGTGCTTGCCTTATGCTAGATTGAGATATAGCTACAAAGGGATTAAAGGAATAGATGATTCCAGTACAAGTGGGAGATTGTTGGGAATGTCCTGAAATCTATTGTACTTGCTCTAAGTGAAAGTCGTATAGTCGAGATGAGATAATCACATAACACTAGGTAGTCATAACGCTTTGCTAGAAGCCACTTATGATCAATGAGTTGAGAACTCATTGCTAGTGTTATATGATCCTACAGGGTCACACACCTAAGCAAACTGGGCGTTAAAGACGAGGTTGATCATTAATGTAATGATCTAAGTGAATGCATATGTGATATGCATTCGATATCAATGTTCTGGGATAGCATCGATCGTTGCAGATAGTGCATCGATCGATGCACTCGCGGATTAATCAGATTAATTCGGTTTAATCGTTGGTTAAGTCCGTTGTGGTTTAAGCCGATATATATAAGATATATGGTCGACCTAAACTCGTCCCTAACCTAATTCACAGCCACCAGAACATAGAAAGAAACCTCTCAGGAGATTAGATCTCTGTAAGGCACTAGCATCCCTGCGGTCCAGTTTGTGTGCGTGTGGATACCAGTAGAGGCGCAGCATTTGAGGCGCTTCGTGATCTCGATTACTTGCAATACTTCCGCTGCATATTCACCAGGTAACCTCGAGATCTGATAGATTCAATTATATGAACCTTAGATCCTAGGCTCGGAATTCAGACTAGGGTTGCTAATCCAGATTATAACTGCTAGAAATTCCTTCACTGATTTCTCCCATTGGGTATCATTTTATTTTTTTCTATCAGTGCTCTTCCCGCATTGGGGTTTACTTTGGACACATTTCATGAATGCACATGAGGTAATAACTCCCGTGATCACTTCGGAGCTACTAGCTCATCCGCAGTTTATATCTTCTTTTTTTTTTTTACTTTAAGGAAGGGGAAAAGGGAACCATACTTGGAAATGTTTACAAGCTGTGTCAGGACTAACAGAGGAATCCGACTCAAAGTATACTAAGCCCCTAGGTGAGAAAAATTATGTCAAGTTAAAGGTGAATTCAGTAATGGATTCTCTGAATACCTGAAGTGATATGGGAGTCCTCAGTAGGTTTGTCTGTGTAGGGTTTTCTAATAGTCATAGATCATCTGCGAACTGATCCAATGGTCACTTAAGTTCCTGCAAGTGTAGCGATCTCCTCAAAAAGTCCTTTTTTCCTACTCAATTTTGACTCAATAAAACAGACTCAACAGACTCTAAGAAAACAGAAAACGGTGCGTCAGTAGCTACCTCCCCCACACTTAAACAACATTGTCTGCAGTGTTATAGAAGCTTGGGCTCGGGGAGAACAAGAATCAGAATTAACGGATTCCGATAGGGTCAGAACACTAACCTGTCATCGGCTTGTGTCGATAGATGCTCAGGACCGTATCGATCGACGCAAATCGTGTTTGCTCGATCCGCGGTTTGGAGAATAACCACTGCTTGAACCGCAATCGTTACGGTAAAAGTTATACCGTATGAGACCTCTGCGTCAACCGACACACATGACCGTGTCGATCGACGCAGAGCGATTGTACCTGTTCTCACGCTTTGAACACACCAAAACAAGAAAATCAAAAGCACCAAAATCAAAACGAAAAAGAAAAGAAAGAACAGACCTACTAGTGGGTTGCCTCCCACTCAACGCTTGTTTTTAGTCATTAGCTTGACTATGGGAAGGATAATCGGAATTTTGGGGGATTCAACAGAGACTTGGAGTGCCTCTGTGAATGTCTCTTCATCCAAGGTTGTGTATAAGCAGTAGGATCATGAGACTTCCCAAGGAATGAGCGAATAGAACCAGGGTGGGAGTGAAGCGTGGATGGGATACTGCGTTTTCCTGCATTCACAGCAATGTGGTTAGGAGATTTAAGTCTAGAGGAATCATACCTTTGCTTTGGTGGAGGTGAGATGTCTGGAGCTTTCTGCTTATGAGCAGTTTCAGGCTCTGAAGATGTTAGAGCAGGTTCAAGATGAACCGCCATCTTCTCTTCTCCAATCGGAATCTCAGACTCCAATTCAAAACTGAAGCTCTGTCCATCAATGATGGATCTCTGCATCTTGTCCATCTTGAATTGCAAAGGCTTATCTCCCAGGTGGAGATCAATCAGACCATGTCTCACATCAATCACTGCTCCAGCTGTAGCTAAGAAGGATCTACCAAGCAGCAGAGGATCATCCGGTTCAACCGCATACTTCAGCACCACAAAGTCTGTTGGAATCAAGTAGTTTCCAACTCTGATAGGAATGTCCTCTAAGACTCCTTCTGGAAACCTCTTCGATCGATTAGCTAGGATAAGAGAGATCCTAGTAGGCTGGAAATCGATCAGTCCAAATCTCACAGCCACAGAGTATGGCATGAGATTCACACCGAATCCTAAATCACACAGAGAACGCTTGAAGCTGTCCTTAAAGATGGAAAAGTCTAGCACAAAGACTCCTGGCACTACAAGAAATATGAGCATTGGTAGCATGCCATTGTAGCACTAATTCACGAACTGCTACCGAAAGTGCTAAAATTGGATCCAAACTCTATAGTAGCATTAAATCCGCGCTGTGAAAGATTTTCATTAAACGGGAACCTTAAAATCTCTGTTGTAGCTGAAAAAATATTTTGGAGCGAAACACTTAGCTAAATTTTGGTTTTGGCGGAAATTAAATTTTTTCTTAAGTTTATTTTTTTGTAAGTGTTCATTTTATTCTTGTTACAGGAAAAAAAAAGATCATCACATCCTCTCCTCTCTCTCTCTCTCTCTCTCTCTCTCTCTCTCTCTCTCTCTCTCTCTCTCTCTCTCTCTCGTTCTCCGGCAATGAGAGATTCACAATCTCTGTTCTTCATGTATCTTTCCTTCTTTCATCTCTAGGTTTTTTGTTCTTCAATCAATCTCTGCACCTCGGATTCATCTCGAGAAACCCTAGATTTCATCTCCAAAAAATGTTCAGATCTATGCTCCTCCAATCTTCATCCTCGGCGAAGAAGGTGGTCCACAATTGATGGGCGTGGGAGGAGAGTTCTGGGATTTGTTGAGACCTTATGGTCGAGACAGGGTTTTGATTATCTCAGAGATAAACGAGTCGCTGTTGATCTCTCCTTCTGGATCGTTCAGCATGAGACTGCCGTTAAGGGTTTTTCCCTTAAACCTCACCTCAGACTCATCTTCTTCCGAACAATCAATCTCTTCTCCAAGGTCTCAATTTCTTCTATGCTTCTCCTGTCTTCATTATTATGTATGCTTCAACTGAATTTCTGAATTTTGTCTCCAATTTTTTTAGGTTCGTTTTCTCTTTCTCGGAATGTGGATTTTCGGTTATGCTTAATTGTTGCATCTTGGTTTCCCTGTCGAAATGATCATAATGTGGTTTAGGGTTTTGCAGTTTGGAGCGTACCCAGTTTTTGTGGTTGATGGAACACCTTCACCCTTGAAATCTCAGACGAGAATCTCCAGATTTTACTGCTCTTCTGGAATTGATACTTCGAGCCTGCCTACGATTCAAGACGGCGTCTCGGTTGAGAGAAATAAGTTGTTTCTTGAATGGGTTAGGGAATGTGTGGTATGTCCTTAAAGATGCTTGTTTTGTTTCGCATTATCTTCTTATCAACCTTTTGCATTTGTAGGAGCTACTCGAACTGCTCGGTATCCCGGTTGTAAAAGCAAAAGGTGAGGCTGAAGCTCTCCATGCACAATTGAATAGCCAAGGTTATGAGGCTGAAGCCGATTTGTCGACAATTATGATGTCACTCTCGACATCTGCATTGCTGCACTGGTACGAGATGTGTGCCATTGATGTCTTCAATCTTTGTATTGACTTTCGTTTGAGTGAGAGAACTAACTCTCTGGCATTCAATGAATGTGTGCAAAGTTTTCATAATTTCTGGGTTTGATTGATAATTTAGTAATGTTCGCATTGGATTTGCTTCTAGTAATTTATTGGCAAGTTAATTATGCTTTTGTGTCTTTCTTTGCAACTACTTTTAGTTTTTCTTAGCACTGATGATACTCAATATGAAGGAAATTGATGTGTTTTTGTGTTATGTGACTCTAAATCCGAATTTAATGTGTTTTAGTGTTCTCTTGCAGTTGCAGTTGTATGAGAAAGCTTTGATGTGAGTGAGCCTAAGAGTATTTCAAAACGTACTGATGATGATGAACGTTGCGGCCTTCATTTTCCTTTTGGTCTCGCCTTTTTTCCCATTGTTTATCTGCTGACATAGACTCAGACAAGCAAGCACTGCTTGAGTTTGCATCTCCTCACAGTCGCAAACTCAACTGGAACACATCTCGTACATCTTGGACCGGCATCACCTGCTCCAAGAACAACGCCCGTGTAATAGCAAGAGTTGAGCAAGTGACAAAGAGCCTGTGTCCTTATGTGTTTAGGGATAAAAAAAATTGTAGATCAAATTGCAATGTATATTTTATGTATATATTGTGAAAAATATTGCCAATTGGATTAAAAAGTACAATAAATTTGATTAAAAATACATATTTGTTTTATTATAAATACCACAATTTTAGAAACAAACAAATTCTTCAATTTTAATTTAGGGTATATATAGAGTTTAATGTTTAAAATACTATCAGTTTTAGTTTAGGGTATATATAGGGTTTAGGGTTTAAAATACTATCAGTTTTAGTTTAAGGAATATATAAGGTTTAAACAATTTTTCAACTAATATTAAGGGTTTAGGATTCACACTTGATTTAGGGTTTAGGGTATTTTAGGGTTAGGGTATTGGAAGGCAAGAGTTTATTTATAATATTTTTACTAAGAATTTACTAAGCATATAATTTTTTTTATAAATTAATGAGTGTTTAATTGTATACAAGTTTCAAAATTTTGAATATATATCTATAATCATTGTTTAAATCTTAAATTATAATCCCTAAATTTTAGACCACAAACGCAAATATTAAGGCTTGAACCCTACGCTTCTAACATTAATCATAAGTGCTTCTTTCCATGATATTTGATTTAGAGATTAGTGTATTGGAGAGTTTAGGATATTGCAATTTATTTCTTTTATTTATAACATAACTTATTGTGTGCCATATTATTTTAGGGTATAAATATGGTTTAAACAAACAAAGTTCTTTTATAAAAATAAAATTTATAAACACACGAGTTCTTCAGTTATGTTTTAGGATATAAATAGAGTTTAGTTTGAAATACTATTAATTTCTTTATAGATTTATAATTAAGCATTGGATACCAAATTAAACAAACAAGTTTTTTTATAAAAATAAAATTTATAAACACACAAGTTCTTAATCCTAAGAGTTAAAACCATACATTTGTAATCATAAACCCTATATTCCATTAAAAGTTTTAATATAGGATATTTTTTTTTTTGAAAAGAAATATAGGGTATTTATTTGTTAGGACATTGTAGTATATGTTAAGGGTTTAGGGTATTGGAATTCCTTTCACTAACTTTACATAATACCCTAAACCCTATACTTCTAACCCTTAGCCATAAGTATTAAACCCTACACTTTACATAATATAACATCAAATAAGTTGTAAATAGTTATAGGATATATAGTTTGTCTTTTATTAATTTACCACATATTATAAAAATAATCTAGGAACTAAAGAAAATAATAATAATTTTTTTTTTAATTTTGTTTGGTTTGGCGCCTTTAATTTTTACTCTCCCTCTATTTTTTTTTTCAAGTTTCCCCCAAATTTTCACGCTCCCTCTAATTCTTTTCAGTTCCCCCTTTCTATTTTTTCCTTGGCTCTCAATTTCTAAAAACCCTAAATCCATTCTTCTCTTTTTCTCTCTACTCTTTTCAGATTCTCTCGTTAAGAGTCTGGTTCACCTCTTATCTTTTTATCCGGCGTCCGTTTTGATGAAGACAAGTCGTTTCTAATCTCCTGCATCCGCACCTCACTTTTAGGTTTAATTAAGCTTTTGTTTTGATCGTTTATGCATATGTAATTTTTTACCACGAATTCATTACATCTTAACCCATCTTCTTCTCCGACGAACATTGCAGCAGATCTTCCAGCGAATCAGCTAAGCATCTGGAGATTCGAAGCTGCGATAGAGCGAGAGAGTGACCACATAGAGAGAGAAGATTAAGCAAGTGATGGGTGTGGAGAAGCAAGTCATCAGACCCGGCACCGGTCCCAAACCCGCTCCGGGCCAAACCGTCACCGTTCACTGCACCGGATTCGGTAACCCCTCTATTTTCTCTTCATATTGTTGAAATTTCTATGTACCGATTGCGAAATCGATCTACAAATATCTGGTTAACTGATGTGGTAGTCGATGGATGTTTTCTGTTTGTATTAGATTTCTTGTTGGAGAAATGGAATTTATTAGGGTTTATGTTCTGAGATCGCTCGTCATTAGCTTGGCTAATTTTGTTCCCTTTCTGGATCATGATTAATTTTTTTTTTGGTTTATATGATTAATTTGAGAGATTATTTGCTTAGGTACCGATCTTTGTTTTTTGCTCTATAATTGTAGGTTTCAAGTAGAGAAGCTTGATTATCTAATGATACCAGTTTCTTGTATGAGATTGAAACTCTCTATATACACTTTGAATCCTTTGTGAGTTTGTTTCGGAATCGTAATTCATAATGCTTTTTTGTTTGTTTCAGGGAAAGGTGGTGATCTATCCCAGCAGTTCTGGAGGTAAAGGATCCTCTCGCCATTAACTTTCTCTCTCTCTCTCTCTCTCTCTCTCTCTCTCTCTCTCTCTCTCTCTCTCTCTCTCTCTCTCTCTCTCTCTCTCTCTCTCTCTCTCTCTCTCTCTTATACACACACACACTCGCTTATAAAATGGATATGATATTGTCTTTCAAAGTCTTGTCAATTTGGCCTAAATGTGTTTTGGACTTTGTTATATAAATATAGTACAAAGGACGCCGGCCAAAAACCTTTCTCCTTCCAAATCAGTAAAGGTGCTGTGATCAAAGGTATAATCTTCCTCTGTTTTATGGTTCTATTTTCCCTTACTTGGAGAGTTTATGTTAATCTTCCTCTGTTTAAGTAGTTTCTTGTTCGAGGCACACTTTTGACGTTGCTATTGAGTGTTATCCACGATCCCTGTAATACATAGGAATGAAAACCTTATGTCTACTCTATGCAGGGAAGATGATTTTGAAGCCTCCAAGAGAAGGAAGATTAATAGGGATCAACAGGTCTCAAATAAGGTAGAGAGCAAAAGAGAAGAGAGAAGAACAGAAGCATAGAGATCGGAAGTTGACTGATGACATCGGGTGCTTGCGCCTCTTCTTCCACTAACATCAAAAGTCTCAAGTCTTAAGAAGAATACTGTAATGCTTGAATGATCTTATGTTAGTATATGAATTCGAATGATCTTATGTATGTTAGTATATGATTTGGAATAATTTTATGTAAAGACTTGTTTTGGTTAAAGTAATAGTATTTTTATGTATATTTGAATAATTTATTACATCAATAAAAAAATGTCATGGAAAATAATATCACAGCACTTATCAAACGCTAGTAAACATTTTTTTGTAGTAGGTGATTAGCGCTATAATAGGTCAGACTATTATAGCATTTAAAAAAAACGCTATGGTAGGAGGGGGGTCTATTATAGCTGCGGTTGACATAGCGTTCATGAAAACGCTACCAAAACCCTATAGTAGCGTTTTCAGTGTGCTACTAATGCCGATATTTCTTGTAGTGTGGGTCTGGAAGCTTCTCTGGAATCTGGTTCTGTAACACTGTACTGACCTGCTTAGATAGCACCAACACCTCTTCTTTCAAATCCCCATCAGTAAAGATCATTTTCTTCGCATATGCAGAGAAGGGTGTTTCTTTAGAGCATCAGCTAATGAGACATGAGTCAGCATCTTATTCATCACTGTCATGCAATTAGCTTCATCTAGCTCCTGTTAGGACCTCTTAAGAGCCTTGGGATAAGGTGAAGGAGGTTTATAGACTCGCTCAGAGACTGTTGCAGGTTTCTGGTCTCGTCTGTGATCAGTGTCGATCGATGCATTAGGAGTGTCTAAAGGATTATGAGTTTTCCATGGTTCAATTCCCAAATTGCAACCTAGCACATAATCTTAAACAGATCTAGGTTCTTGTAATCGAATCATAAAACAAACCTGATCTTTTACCTTTGCAGCGGAATTGGTGGTAATGACAAGATCAGATTAGAGCTGATGAGAACCGGCTCCTCCTCAAGTATCCACACTCTTACAAGCAGGGATGGCTGCTAGACCGGATGGAAGAACAACAGAGAGAGAGACTCCAGAGAAAAAGATGAGCCGCGGCCACTCAACCCCAAAATCGCAGGAGATGGCTTAGGGTTTCAATACCCATGTTGCAATCTCTTTTATTCACTAATGGGCCCAAGTTTAATTAATTAATTAAACTAATGGTCCATTAGACTTTTGGGCCCAAGACACAAATCAGACAAAAGCCCATTTGTTGTCTGCCCAACTCTCTGTACAAATACAGTAAATGCCTTAGCATCTTACCGTATTAATTCCATCTTAACTTTCCCGTTAGCTATGGTGTGTGACCCTTTGGAATCATACAATACTGGTAATAAGTCCTAAACTTATAGATCAAGAGCGGACTCTAGCAAGCCATCATGATCACCCAGTATTTATGACTTATGTCTGATCTCGACACTTATCATACTTTCTAGAGATAGTACGGTAGATTTCAGGACATTCCCAACAATCTCCCACTTGTACTGGAATCCTACACAGGACATTCCCAACAATCTCACGATTGTACTGGAATCCTACATTCCCTAATCCTTTTGTCTCAATATCTCGATCTGGCATAAGGCAAGATGCGTGTCATCCTTATATAGCCAGACCATGTTTATCGGAACAGATTTGATACTGACAATTCAAACGACTTGGGCAAGTCCGTTTGGGAGTGGCCACTCTCTTACCAGCTATCAAGTCTCCGATTGGCCTAGAGATATTTCCTCCGTTATACGGCAGGGACAAATCCCATCTTGTTCCATCACTATGAACTACACACTTTATAATACACCCAACCAAGGTCCTTATAGCTCCCAGTTACGAAACAGCGTTAGACAATGATCAAAGCGCATCACTCCATGTGCAGCCACATGCATGCGAACTCAGGTCTAAGGACTATACTCTATAGTCGTATATGAGAACCTCTTATGACACAGATATTAATATCTCGTAGAGTTCTCATCAGCGGGCCATGTCCGGTCATATGCTCCCCTACATATACCTATGTGTCGACTTTGATGCCGCGCATCTATGACCCCTCGAAACTTGGTCATAAGTCTCAACACAATCTAGTCTCAAGTGGTTGTTGGTGTTCCAATTTCAACAACCTTCGACTATGGACACTATGATTTATGTCATTTCGTCAAATATGGGGTTTCAGGATCAAGTCTACTCATGTACTTTGATGGCCCATATATAATGACATGAATCATTTTGGAACGATTATTTATATCACAGTTAAAATAATCCAGAAATCATAGATTTCATAAACATAAAATATTATGTTTACATGAACCTTTCAAAACAACTAAATAAAGCCTTTTACAAACTCCCACTGAAATTAAGACTACATCTTAATTTCACTTATCCTACAGCTACAGTCCGCGACTCATGCTTAGGCCTAAGGAGTGGCTTCGTTAATAGATTAGCAACGTTCTCATTCGATGAAACTTGCTTATCTACTTAACATCTCTGTCATTTATCTCACGGAATAGGTTATACCTATCCTCAAGGTGTTTGGATCTCTGATGTGCAGCTAGTCTCATCTATGCTGTGAATCACATCAAGGTCAGTAATGAACTCTTCTTTCCAAACAACCTCTTTCGCCGCTTCTCAAGCTGCGAAATGTTCAGCTTAAGTCATGGAGTCAGCAACAGTGCCTTGCACCGCCAGTCAGACACAAGATATAGCCAGACTGTGACCGGGAATTATCTTTGTCTATTGGAAACTTGCCTTTCAGACTCTATCGACTTGTAGCACCTCACTTTCTCCGTAAATCAAGAATTTATCCTTAGTATTCCTTAAATACTTTAGGATATTCTTTACGGTAATCCAGTGATTCTTTGCTGGATTTGACTGGTCTTTACTTGTCTTGCTTAACATTAAAACAACATCAAACAAGTACGTTTCATGGCATACATGATAGATCCAATTGCCAACGCATATGGAATCTCATCCATGCATTTAAGCTCAGCAGTTATCGTAAGACACTGTGTCTTGCTTAACGTAATGCCATGTGACATTGGCATGAAACCCTTCTTGGAATGCTGAAAACGTGTAGGACTTTGTCAATTTAAGAATCCTGACTTTGTCCTACCAGCTCTTTTGGATCTCTATCTTTAGATCCAAAATCCAAGAACTACGTGGCTTTACCCATGTCAATCATAAAACCAACTCCCAAGCCAGTCCTTTACCGACTGCAGCATTGGGACGTTATTTCCGAGAATCAGTATGTCATCGACATACAATATGAGAAATGCAACATCGCTCCCACTTATCTATTAGTAAACGCACAGTTCAACTTCGTTTCTGTTCAAGTCAAAACCTTGACTACTTTAACAGAACGAAGATTCCAACTTCGATATGTTTGCTTCCATCCATGAATGGATCGATGAAGCTAACTTACACACAGTGTAATTTTTCGGAGTCCGGGCTCACTTTCGCTTCTGTGAATTTCGCAGGTTCGTCACTTTCAATTATCATCAGATCATGGCAAATAATCACGAGAAATCACTCTCGGATTAGTGACGAATTCATTCAGATCTGCGAACTTCAGGCTTTACAGGTGTAGATTCTACAGAAATCTGTAAATCCATCCGCTGCTCTCCCTCAACAGGTTGAGCAGCCTCCTGTATTTCTCGAATTTCTTCGAGTTACACTTTTACTCCCACTGTTCTTCTTGGAAAGTAACTTCCCTTCTTAGAAAACAGAATGGACGTAAAAGTAACAAGCCTTGGTTTCCTTAGGACAACCAGCGAAGTAGCACAACTACAAATACTCAGTAAAGACGAATTTGGATCATTTCCAATCCACATTTACGTGGTGTCTTTCAACTGATATTGGTGGAACTATTTCAGCGTAAACTTAGATATTTCTAGAGCGTTATTCTTAAAGAATATCATGGAAGATTCGTGTGACTCATCTTTAATCATTTCTAATAAGATCTGATTCTTTCTCACAGAAACACCTTCAGGTTTTCAGGAGAAATAAGCTGTGAAACGACTTCACACTCACTCAGATGATCACACAATCAATGACTTAAGTATTCTCACTCGTGATCTAATCCAGAGTCTTAATACTTCTGTCATTCAGATTCTATACTTCATTCTGGAACTCTTTCGACCATGTCAAAGAATTCCGACTTGTGTCTCATCAAATGAACACAGTCACACTCACTGAAGTAATCAGTAGAGACAATGAAGTACAGGAAATTTTCTTTGGCATAACTGCTCATCGGACCACATACATGAGTATGTTCAATCTCCAATAAGCCTTTGGGCCTTTCTCTAGCTCGGCTAAGATGGACCCTCTGTTCTTTGGTCCAGTAAACAGAATTCAAGTCTCATAAGATATCCAATCAAATGAGCCCAAAAGTCCATAACTATGGGGTTTCTGAATCTGACTTACTCTATTTGACCAGAACATTTATGCCAAGAAAAATCAGGTTTAATTCATCAGATTTAAACCAATTTGGTATTTATGTTACATTTAGGCACTCTTTGGTTTAAGACATAAAACCCATTCCTTGAATAGGGTGCTACAATTAACATTTCATTAAGATCAAAAGAACAAAACTTGTCTTTATCAAAATGAAAAACATTCAAATTCTTTACAAGAAAATGAAAAACAACTCTGCTTAAAGCAGGTACATTGTAGCAATTACTTAATACAAAACCAAGCCTCAAGGGCATCTACAAGTGAAAACCCCACGGTTGAGGCAGCATCCCAAGCTCCTTCCAGACACGCAGTTCCACTTGCCCTTCCTTCAACGTTCTACTGTTGCTCAGGCTCTGCATATTGTAACAAATATCAGTGCCGCAACTAGTATCCAATACCTATAAGGTATAACTTGAAGTAATAACATGAATACCTGAGGAAGTAGTTTCATACATCAGCTTCAACTCCTCATAATCTTCCATGAATTTAATGCAATCTCTTTTCCAATGCCCAGTCTCTTTACAGTAGCAGCACTTACCAACGTAAGAGGTATCTGACTCGGGCTCAGAAGACACAGGCTTGCCATGATTCAAAATCTGGACAACTTTGTCTTCACCCTTGTCAGCACTAGGTTTAGTAAACCTACCCTTCTCCATTACGAGATTATACAGGGTACTCTTCACGTTTGGCTCAACTGTCTTGAGCATATCATGCAGTTCAGTCAGCGTCTTCGTTAAGCCTTTCTTGATATAGTTCCTTCTGAACTTATCATAGCTTGACGGCAGTGACTGCAGAATGATCTCAGTTGCCAATTCTTGGCTAACTGGATAATCCAGTTTCCTCAGGTTATCAATGTAACCCATCATTTTACTGACATGAGGACTTACTGGATGATCATTTGGTAGCTTGCAGCTAGTGAGAGATTTAACCAACTGGTATCTCTCCACTCTTACCTGCTCCTGAAATCTCATTTTCAGGCTGCTGATCATCTCTATTGGCGACTCCATGTTCTCATATTGCTTCAGCAAATCTGAGTCCATGGTAGCCAATATCAGACCACGCACATCTACCGCATCATTATAATGCTTATTCCAAGCATCATATTCTGCATGAGAGGCTTTGGACCCGATCCTCACGGGGAGAGCTTTCTCAAGGACATAGTCCTTTCTCTCCTGCCTGAGGACTAGCCTCAGGTTCCGCGACCAAGTCAAGAAATTTGATCCGTTCAGTTTGTCCATTTCAAGGACAGACCGGATCGAGAAAGTGTTTTGATTGTTTGTGCTTGTCATAGCTGAAATTTAGAGATAAAAAGAGTTTTAGTTATTTAGTTCATAAAAGAGTAATCTTAATAACTTATAAGAAAACTCGCATTGCATTCAAAATTTCTTTGTTTAACCTCATAAGAATGCAATGATTCCGAGACCCATGTTCAGCTAAATCCAAAGTGGGCCACTGGCCGTCACCCGGAATTAGCTTTACTTGGTAAGCATACACACAGCTAGTTATATCCATATAACTCTCGGTTGTGGATTGGGCCCAAGGCCCAATTCACCAGATGTCTCAAGGCCCGGGACTCCCGATGGCCCAGTCAAGGAAACCAATCTCTTACAGCCAAATAATCACTAAAGTCTGGGACTCCCAATGAAATTAGTGACTATATACTACTTTACTTACGCGAAAACAGACACCTCACACTGTAAGCCATATCTGTAATCGAATAAGCGTTAAGTAGCTGACAAGATTGGAAAGACATCCAAGCTTGATATTGGTTTTGAGGATTTTAAGTTTTATTTCCAAAAATAGAAGATTACTATTTTGGGAAACTTACTTATTTTAGAAACTTTCTAAATTTAGTAACATACTAAAAATAGAAATTTCTAATTTTAATATTTTATTAAATATTTTGGGTTGGGTCACAAATTATAGGCCCAATTCTTGGCCCAAGACCATAGAATTCCAGTTGGCCCAATAATTTGACATAACCGTCGGTTTATTAATTCTGGTCCAAGACCAAATTAACTATCAAAACCATCGGTTATTTACTAAACCAGACCAGCTCTAAATTATTTGGTCCAACCAAATCAAACTTAGACCAGCCTTCGGTTTAGGTTAAATTCAATTTTTTGAATTTCAATCCGGTTTAACCAGAAATTAAATAATACCAATTGTATTAAATAATTTCCAGCAAACCGCGATTTGGGTTAACCGCTTGAACCATAATTATTAAATAATTAATCGATTCATGACATACGCATAACATAATCAACTAGGTTACAACCAAACGATTATCAAGCAAAGACAAACTCGATTTCAACTTGTACAACAACAAGAGACAAAACGAATTAACAAGCGAAGGTCAACGCAAAGACAAACTCGATTTCAACTTGTACAACAACAAGAGACAAAACGAATCTGATTCATTATACAGCAAAGTCAAAGTTCGATTCTCAAGTGATTGATAATTACGATCGTGACATTTACAGCAAAGTCAAATTTCCAGCAAAGTCACACGATTTTGTCCTTTTATCAAACCTAACAATTGAACATCATTCACATAATCGATCACGTTCATATAAACTAATCGTGCGATCACGTTCATATAACAAAATCAGTTTTGTTATGATACGATTTATAAAATAACAAAATCAAATCGTGCGATCAAAGTCAACAAATTCAATCGCTAACTTGTCCAATTAATTATCAATTTGCGATCGAGTTAAAACCTTTTACTCATCGATTGATAATTAATTCATCGATTGAACAAAAACATTCATATGATCCAAATTACAAGAATCTAATGACCTAAGCTCTGATACCACTAAAGGATTATGAGTTTTCCATGGTTCAATTCCCAAATTGCAACCTAGCACATAATCTTAAACAGATCTAGGTTCTTGTAATCGAATCATAAAACAAACCTGATCTTTACCTTTTGCAGCGGAATGATTGGTGGTAATGACAAGATCAGATTAGAACAGATGAGAATCGGTTCCTCCTTGGTATCCACACGCTTACAAGCACGGATGGCTGCTAGACCGGATGGAATTCAACCAGAGAGAGAGAGAGGAGAGAGAGCCTGCGGCTGCTGCTCCAAATCGCCAACCAAAAAGAATACCAGGGTTTCACAACCCTTGATGCATTCTTATTTCACTAATGGGCCCAAGTTTAATTAATTAATTAAACTAATGGCTCATTAGTCTTTTGGGCCCAAGACACAAATCAGAAAAAACCCATTTGTTGTCTGCCCAACTCTCTGTACAAATACAGTAAATGCCTTAGCATCTTACCGTATTAATTCCATCTTAACTTTCCCGTTAGCTATGGTGTGTGACCCTTTGGGATCATAAAATACTGGTAATAAGTCCTAAACTTATAGATCAAGAGCGGACTCTAGCAAGCCATCATGATCACCCAGTATTTATGACTTATGTCTGATCTCGACACTTATCATACTTTCTAGAGATAGTACGGTAGATTTCAGGATATTCCCAACAGTGTCGATCAACGCAGGGTGATTAAAAGCACTCTCATCATTCGTATCGGGCGTGTGTCGATCGACATCAAAGGTGTGTCGATCGATGCTCAGCGCAGACAGAGAAAATTCGTCGAGAAAATCAGCAATGATGTCTTCTTCCTCATTTGTCAAATAGATTTCATTCTCTGCAATGACAGCATTGACGTATTGCTTCTGATCAGTTCTTCCAGATCCATTTTGCCTTTGCTCTGATCAGTGCTCAGAGATTCAATCTTCCCATTCAAATCCAGGTACATAACATCTATCTTTCCATTGAAGTCAACTGTACTCTTTTGCTGTCCTTCCAATAGCTGTTCCAACAGACCCATCATCTTATCAGATTGCTCATTTGGTGGAGGAGGAGTCTGATATGAAGAAGAACCATAATCTCTGGAGAATAAACTGTTCTGCTGGAAAGGTCTTTGAAATGCAGACTTTGGTGTGAAACCAGAAGTCTGTCACTGCTGATTTCCATATCTCTGACCCTGATAACCAGATCCAGCTATGCAATTTACGTTCTCAGACTCATCAACCTGAACATCTAGCTTCTTCCAAGTAAGATGCTATGAACAGAATCAATTTTGTTCTTCATCTCAACTATCTGTGAGCTATCAGCTTTCCCACCAGATTTTTGCCTTTCTAGATCAGCATTCTTAGTGCTATTACTAGACACCAAGTTCTCAATCAACTCCTTAGCTTGCTCTGGAGATTTGGTATCGAAATTCCCATTGCTAGCAGCATCCAAAGCCATCTAGTACCATAAATCAACTCCTCTGAAGAAAATTCCCAGCAGCTGAACCTCAGAGAAACCATGATGAGGGAAATCTCTCTGGTACATCTTAAACCTCACCCAAGCTGCTTTTAAGGCCTTTGTAGGTCCCTGTTTGAATGTCAAAAGCTCATGTATAAGCTGATCAGATCTAGCATCGTCATTAAAGTGCCTCAGAAACGACCTCTTAACTGCATCCCAAGTAGTCAAAGTACCAGGTGGAATCTGCTTCAGCCAATTTGCAGCTTCTCCTCCAAGAGAGTGAGGAAAAAGCTTACAGTGTAGGAAGTCATAGCTTACTCCATTATGCTTCATTCCAGTGACTAAAGACTCAAAGTTCTCTATGTGATCCATAGGTTGCTCATGTGGGAGTCCATGAAAGAGGTGCTGTCCCACAAGCGTATAGTAAGAAGTCTTCAGCTCAAAGTCATTCCGTGGAAAAGAAGGAGGTACAATCGCGGACCTATTAGCAACTCAACATGCATGTTGTAATCCGCTAGTGTCCTCATAGCTGGAGGCTTAGGCGCTCTAGGAGGCTCTTCAGCTCGTGGATTCTCTTGTCCACCTTGAGCCCCTTTAATCTGTTCAGGCTGGATAATTTGCCTCTCAGGTTCAGGAATGACATTACCTTCGACATCAAGTCTCTGACCACGCTCATTGCATACTTGGTTCTCTCCATCTCTCGGAACTCCATGTTCATCTCGAATTAGGATCACAACATTTACTTTTGCCATCTTAACTGGTTTCTGAGCTTTTCTATTCGTCCTTTCTAACTTTGCAAGCTCCTCAAGTCCGAGATTCACGAGCTCCTTGTCCGGATTTCTCCTTAGTGTGCGATCAGGCATAAACTGTCTCGTTCATGCAAGTGTGTCAATCGATGCTAGGAGAGCATCGATCAATGCTAATCGCGGTCTGTGTAGATCGATGCAGAGTTGGTGTCGATCGACGCATGGCGATTCTTGTCGTACGTGAAACACAAGGAAAACAGAAAATAAAATTAGTAAAATAAAAGAAACGAAAAGCCTAGTCTAAATTCTAAACTCAAATCTATCGAAGATTCAAAAGAGTCCCCGGCAACGGCGCCAAAAAATTGATATGATCAGAGTTTAATCCCTAGAGTTACACTGCAAGTGCACAGACATGACTAGTAGTATATAGGGGTCGAATACACAGAGACTCAAGAATCTTACGATATAATAAAACTTAGCCTAAACAATGGCTTAAAACCCTTAATATAATAGCTAAACACGTTTTGGGCTTCTTTGCAATAATGAGAAACTTCTGGGCCAAGCTGCAAATATCCAAAGTCTTCATTAATCCAACGAGAATTGCTTGATCCGCATCTGTGTCGATCGATGCCACAGATGTGTCGATCAGCACAAGCATCCAAAATTGTCTCTAACTTCTTCTTCTCGCACGAACTTTCCAAATAGCTCCAGAATGCGCCATAATGTCCAAATATGCTCCAAGCGTAGCTAGACCTGTAAAACAAATGAAAGGACTCCAAAACACACTAAAAGACTCGATAACAAAGATATATACCATGGTCAAAAACCCTAAAAACTATGATATATCAAAGCGCTATTTCAACTAAAGTATGTAATATATTTTACTTAAACTCGTCCATGGACCTATATGCATTTCCGAAAATTTTAAACTTATATTATAAAATAAATAAAGAATGTTTTATATATGTAAGCATGTTGTTTATATTAGGTTAGTCCGATCAATATAACTATCGAATTTTATTATGGGTTGCAAAGCCTTAATCAAATTCGGGAAATGTGTAATAGAGTAATTCGATTTAGTTTGACAACGTAAGTTGCTGACCTAGGCCGATTTAGTCAAACACTGTAAAAATGTAACGGCTCTGGTCCCGACTAAAGAAAACCAGTAATCATGTTCTTCTTTGATTGTTGATTATCGGCTGACCAAGGTCAAAATGGAACATGGGCGTTACAAAAGGGGAACATTCGATCAAGGCAGAGGTTGCAGTGGACGAGGATCTGGGTCTCAAGCTTACATAGCAAACCTCGTAGAATCGTCTTCAGAAAACGACGCTCGAACGGCTGGAATACCAAATTCCACCTCAGAACAATGGGAAACGTTGGCTCGTTTGTAAGAAACGAAAATCAACAGTCTTCCTCTGAGAAGCTTTAGGGTAAGAAAGCGAATATCTTATTATTTGGTAAAGATCGTCGGCATGATATTATAATTGACTTGAGAGCCTCACACCATATGACTGGTGATGTCAAAGTATTGCATGACGTAGAGGATATTCCTCCATGTCTGATTTCCTTACCTAATGAACAAATGGCTTGGGCAACAAGACATGGAAGTCTAAGCCTTGGCGGAAAGTTGGTTCTACGAGAAGTTTATTTCCAAATATTTATCAATAACATTGATCTTTGTTGCTCATTTTCTACGTGATGTGGCTGGATTTGTTCTCTTTACTAAGAAGTTTTATGTGGTACAATACCTCGCTTCGAAGACTTTGATTGGTGCGGGTAGAGAACGTGATGGGGTTTATAACTATGAAGGATACCTTGAAGTACGATCTGGATATGTAAGAAGAATGCAAGCTTGAGATCTGTGGCATCATCGTCTTGGACATCCCTCATCAAAAGTAATCTCGGTTTTGTCATCCGTGGGAGGTTTTTCTAGTAGTTTGGGGGGATTTCGAAAAATCATGTGGTGTTTGTCTTTTAGCTAAACATACTCGAGACACGTTTTCAGTTAGCAGTAATAAAGCCGATGATTTTTTTTCACTTATTCATTGTGATATTTGGGATCCTTATCGAGAACAATCAACAAGTGGAGCTCGTTATTTTTTTACGATTGTAAACGATTTCTATAGAGCGGTTTGGACAATCTTGCTGCTAGAGAAGAGAAAAGCATCTGATGTTTCGAAAATGTTATATACGTTTGTCGAGAGAGTTTCAGAAATGTATCAAGACGGTAAAAAATGATAATATTTCTCGGACATTAGGATTTCACACCAAACATCTTGTGTCAAAACTCCTCAACAGAATGGCCATGTGGATAGGAAACATCGTCATATTATGAATGTGGCTTGTGCTCTGTTGTTTCAAGCTAATTTACCTAAGAAATATTGGGTAGAGAATATTTTAGCTGCGAGTTATTTGATCAATCGGACCCCATCGATTGTTCTTAAGAACAAGACTCCGTATGAGTTGTTATATGGATCACCACCGTCTTAAGATAATCTTAGCATATTTGGAACTCTTTGTTATGCTAGAAATATTGATCGAGGAAAAAAAAGTTTGATGAACGGATCATTTGTTGTGTGTTTCTTGGCTATCCGATGGGAAAGAAAGGGTGACTTGTTTGTGAGTTAAACAAAAATCACTTGTCCGTTTTCAGAGATTTCGTGTTCAATGAACATGTTTACCCATTCGGGGAATCAACAAAACCAATTGGAGACACAGAGAACATGGTGTCTCTCACTCCACAACCTGAAAAATATCCAGTTGTGTTTGATGATGATGCCCCTCCTTCGATATCTTTGCAAGGAGGAGTTAGTCCACAAAATCAAGTTTACAAAACTTTAGGGAAATTAGGTTCCAAATCAACAACGAATGAGTCAGATTCAAGTAATACAGAATTGCTTGGTCGTGGTTTACGTATGAAGAAACCATTTGTTATGCTTTCTCCATATGTTACTTATGCGGCACAGTCACCGGTAAACCCCCCTCACGCTCCAATCTCGCCACCAACAAAGTCAGAAGGTACAAGTATGTATCCATTAACTAAGTATATGTCTAATCATCGCTTGAATTATGCGGTTCAGTTGTTTGCTGCAGCAGTGTGTGCGAATTTAGAACCGAGGATATACAAAGAGGCCGTAAAACATGAAGCATGGAAAGGTGCTATGGGATCTTAAGGTTCTGCACTTGAAGATAGTAATACCTGGAAAATCATTAATTTACCCCCAAACAAACAAGAAATTGGGTGTAAATGGGTGTACAAGATCAAGTATAGTTCGGATGGTTCTCTTGAACGATACAAAGCTAGACTTGTAGCACTGGGAATTCGACAAGAAGAAGGAGTCACAATGAAACGTTTTCACTAGTCGTTAAGATGACACGATGTGCATTTTTTTATCTAAAAACTGGGAGTTATATCAAATGGATGTTCACAATGCGTTCCTTCATGGTGATTTGAAAGAGGAAGTTTATATGAAACTCCCACCTGGTTTCTCTGCATCTGACGATAACAAAGTATGTAAGATGAACAAATCGATCTATGGTCTTCGAGAAGCTCCACGGTGTTGGTTTTCAAAACTCTCAACAACACTACTCGATTTTGGTTTCAGACAAAATCATAAAGATTACTCGTTATTTACTCTCAACCGAGGAGGTTCAATCATTTTCGTCTTGGTTTATGTTGATGATCTCATTGTTGGGGGGTAATAATGCGACTCTTATCTCAAGTTTCAAGTCTTATCTCAATCGTTGTTACCACATGAAATATTTAGGATTTCTTCGATACTTCTTGGAGATCGAAGTTACTCGTGGTAAAGAAGGAGTTTACTTGTCTCAGAGAAAGTATGCCTTAGACATTGTAAAGGAATGCATATTACTTGGTGAAAATCCGGCATCGATACTTGAAGGGAGTTCTTGGCCAGGATATATTTCTCAGCTCATAAAATTACTTATGTATCTCTGTGTACTGCAATTAAGATTGGGCAGCGTGTCCTTTGACAAGAAGATTGCTTACGGGATATATTGTTACGTTGGGAGACTCGGTGGTAACATGGAAGACGAAGAAACATGACGCGGTGTCACGATCGTTCGACTGAAGCCGAATACCGGGGTATGGCCATGACGCTTAGTGAACTCAAATGGATGAAGGAAGTGCTGGAGTCTTTTGGTGTCAAGCATGATGAATCGATGTACTTGTACTGCGGTAGTAAGCCGTAATTCATATTGCTGCGAATCCAGTGATTCAAGAACGGACAAAGCACATAGAAGCAGACTGCCATTTTGTGGAAGATGCGGTTTAATGTGGATCGTTGATCACTCCACATGTTCCAACAATGGACCAGCTAGCTGGCACTCTTACTAAACCCTGGCGACTCGACAATTCGATTGTTTACTTTGCAAGATGGGTGTTCGAGATCTCTACGCTCTATTTTGAGGGTGAGTATTGAGATAATGATATTGTGGTGGGATAAATACAAGTTTAGTATACATTAGACTAAATGTTCTATTCATGTATATCTCATAGAATCAAGGAGATCGACTTATGTATAAATACCTGAACAAGTTTATGATCAATACAAGAGAGACTACACATATCTTGGTATTGTATTATTGAACTATTGAAAAACACTAAAGTGTAGTGTCTAGTACTAATATAAAAGGTTGTCTTTTTTGTACTCTGGTTCAAATTCTTTTTAACACCAAAAATTAAACTCTCTAGATAATGGAAGAGGGGGAAGCCGCTCTCTCTCTTCTTAGAGAAAGATTTTTTTCTCTCGATTCTCCCTTTTCTTCCTTGATTTCATCTTTCAGAAGAGTTTTGGAAATCGATCAGCGGCTGTCTTATCCTTTTTGATCTGTAAATTTTGTTGTTCTGGGGTTTTTTTTTCTGAGCTTCGATTGTTCTTCATCTCTTTTGTCTTCGACCGAGCTCTTTTTCCCCAGATCTTCTTGATTTTCCAGTTTTGCTCCCAATAATCGCAGGAGTAGCTTTCTATGGCTGGATTTCTCTTCTGATTAATCGGATTTCGCCGGGATTTCTCGGTTTCTCTCGTCTTGATTAGGCTTCTCCTCTCTCTTCTCGTCATCTGATCTCTGTTTTTTCTCTGCTTTGCGCCGGCTCCTCTGTTTCGTCGGGATTAATATCGTCTTCGTGCCACTGCGTTTGAGGAAACGCTTCCGGTGGATCCTGTTCGGTCTTTGACCTAACGGCGTCGGCGCCTCCATGACTTCGGTGGTTTGGTAGTGACTGTTTATTCCTTGATGCAGGTGATTATGGGTGGTGGTATCGGGAAGCTTCAATCACCAGGTGGACTTGGGTAGATGCAGTGAAGTGGTCCGGCGAGCATCAGCTTCGTTTTCCTCCACGATCGGCCGTTGTCTTCTTGCGATGCGGCGGATGAGTGACGCGTGTGATGCATGCCTTCTTCGAGCTGGAGTTGCCAAGTGTTGGTTCTATCTTCAGTCTGGTTTATGTAAACCGAGTCACTCGGGTTTGGTTCACTGCTTTGGGCTTCAGCCCACTTGTATCATTATGCCTTGGCAAGTGAATATTATTGATGTTGACAAAAAAAAATGGAAGAGATTATAAGTTTACTTTACTATACCGGAAGAGATTATGGGACAAAGTTCTCGAACTCCACAAACAAAAAACTATTAAAGAAAACAACAAAAGAAATTAACAAAAATGATCACAGATCTGGTCACCAACCACTCAATTTGCAAATGAACGGACAAGCCGAGCATTTGATTACGTGGCAGTATCTCGATCCAGTGATCAGAATCAAAAATAGATATACTAAATAATATCTGACGAATATAATTATCAATGAAGCGTATTTATTGATTAGTAATTGAATAAGGTCATGTGTAACGTTAATTTCGTCCATAAATGTCCCACATGGGCACAATTCAACATACCGATATTGAGCAATAATGTAACTATCAAATTGGGTTCAGAAACATGATACCAGAATTTAATAGGGCACCGACAAAAACCGATTTCTAATCAAACTTAAAACCAGAAACTAAAATCCAGTTTACTCTGACCAACAATAAAAATTGGTTTGGTACAAATGATAGATAAATGTTTCAATCCTTAAGATCTAATTGCAAGTGTACATCAAATCATTTGTAGCACATAGAGTATCGAACAATGAACATCATATTACTCAATAAATTATTCGTTTTCAACTTAAACTAAGCAGTACAAATAGTAAAAAGCAAGTAAATAGTGCGAGCACATAAAACCACATAAATTCAATCAAATAAATCGCCAGACTCATGAAATTTACAGGAAATTATGCAATGTAAATTACTAAACAATCATAATTCATATGAAGCTCACGGTCTAGAACTCGAACACGGAATTATAACAAGCCAACTTTCGTTGCGAATATTAACTATTATAACAATCTAGAGATCCAAATTTCTTTGCGATTCTAGAGTTCTAAACATGCATTAAATCCTAGTCGGATTTGTTCACAATTTCTCTAAACTAAATGCCTTTGCGAATTAATAAATTGTTCACCCTAAGTCCTCTCTGATTATCAATTACACTTTCGCATCAGTTATCTAATCTATGATTAAACTCTTGGTGATCAATCTAGAACTAGCATTAAGAACAACTTATGGCAATGAACTAATAATGTGATGAATCCTAATCAATCATATAACCTAACAAAGCATAAAATCTCTTTTGAGAATCCGTGAATCCAATTAAGAAAACTACTCAGACACATCAATCATAACAAAAGATATATTTGAATAGAAAAGATGAATAGATGAATAAAAACTAGGGTTCGAATTCTTCTCTCAGACGAACAGAGTCTCAGTTCAGTCCCTAGTTCTCAAAAATCTCCAAATCTCAGTATAAAAATTGTAGTCTAAACAATGTCTCTAAAATCTAATTAAAACACTAAATACGATTTATGTCATAATGTAAATATTTAAAACTTCTGGACCGCTTTGCAATATCTCTAAAGATCATTAAGTCTCTCACGAAATTCTTCTCTTGTGCACGGTGTCGACCGACACCAACTTCCAATATCGACTCTGACTTTGATCTTCTCGGCTTAACTTCCTCCAAGGCTCCAAAAAGCTCCAAAATCTCCAAATATCCTCCAAACGTGTCAATACATGAAAAGAATCTGAAAAGACTCGAAAACACCTAATAAACTCTACATAAACTCAATTCGTCGCCATAATACCACATTCCAAAATCCCCATAGTAAAGCCACATGAAAAACATATCTGACAGGATCCATCCCACCATGTACTTCCCGTAGACTTAGCAACTGTCCCAAGTAAACTCCACAATCCAGGTGAGAGATCCAAATTCACCATACTGACTTCTATCTATCAGAGAACACATGGACTCTTACTCAATTACAACTTGATCACACAGACTGTCATACTTCTAGTTCCTTTCTCTCTCTTTTCTCGCTTCAGCATATGATTTTTTCTCACTGAGTATCATTTTATTTTTTTCTATCAGCTGCTCTTCCTTTTTATTTGGGGTTTTCCTTGGACGTATTTCTACGAAGCACAAGAGGTAACATGGGTAACTGCCACTCCCATGATCACTTCGAAGCTAATAGAATATCCTCAGATTATTTTTTTTTCTTAGCTTGAAGGGAAGAGAGCGGAAAACCATACTCACACAGACAAGTCTTTCAGGACTAAAAAAGGAAACCGATCCAAAGTATACCAAGCCCCAAGGTGAGAAGAATTTAGTCAAATTAGGTGTGAAGCCAGTAATGGATCCTTTGAATACCCAAAAAGATATGGGTGGCATCAGTAGGTTTATCAGTCTTGGGGTTTTTCATTAATCTCAGATGCTTGTCAAGCTCGTTTCAATGGCCACTTAGGTTCTTTCAGATGTGGTTGTTCCTAAAAAAATTATGGTTTCCTACAAAAGTTTTGACTCGATAAAACATACTCAAATTAACTTTAAGAAAACAGAAAACGGTGTGTCCTTAACTACCTCACCCACACTTAAACAACACTGTCCTCAATGTCATCAAGCTTGGGTTTGAGAAAAACATAGTAAAAATGAACAAAGACTGATAAGGTCAAAATCCTTACCTGCATATGGAATGGTTGTCAACCGACACACAAATGGCATCGAGCAACACCAACATAGGCCAACACTAGTTCGGGTCATGTCGAGCAAGCTCGACACTCGTCTGTGTTTGAGTCGGGTGTCGACCGACGTCATATTGGTGTCGACCGATACCAATCGTTCATAACCTATTCCTCACGCCTTTGACACACCAAAGAAATAAAAATCAAAGCAACCAAAACCAAAACAAAAATAGAGCATGTACACACTTACCAGTGGGTTGCCTCCCACCAAACGCTTGTTTACGTCACTAGCTTGACTATATTGCGATCATGCATTGGGTGTATCGTCCATATGAAAAATTTAACCTCTTGGGATCTCGGCTTTTGCCCAATAATGTTTCACCTCTTTTTCCATTGACAGTGAACATTCTGCCTTCAGAGCTCAGCATGATAACATCACCATACGGTCACACCTCCTTGATTGTGAAAGGGCCTGACCAACGAGAGCGCAACTTTCCTGGAAACATTTGCAAACGAGAATTATATAAAAGTACATGGTAATTTGTCTCAAAGTGCTTGGAGATGATCTTTTTGTGATATGAATTGGTAATCTCCTTGTAAAAGTTTGTTTTTTCATAGGCATGATACCTAATCTTATCCAGCTCGTTCAGTTGCTCCAATCTCCTCTCTGCAATATACCTCAAGTCGAAATTCATCTGCTTCACAGCCCATGCGGCCTTGTGCTCGAGCTCCACTGGAAGGTGACAAGATTTCCTATAGATAAGATGAAACGATGTGTAACAAGGGGCGTATTAAACGCAGTCCTGTAGGCCCATTGCGGGTCATCTAGCTTTGCAAACCAATCATTATGTGTCTTGTCAACTGTCTTCGCCATGATCTCTTTAATTTGTTTGTTGGAGACTTCAACCTGCCCACTTGTATGAGGAAGATAAGGAGTTGCCACACAATAATTCACACCATGCTTCTTAACAGTTTCTCGAAGACCTTGTTGATAAAGTGAGATCCACTATCATTTATTACAATTTGAGGCACTCCAAATCGAGGGAAAATGATAGTCTTAATTAGCTTAAGAATCACTGAAGCATCATTGGTTGGAATAACAATCGCTTCAATCCACTTGGAGACATATTTCAAATCAACCAAGATATACTTGTTCCCATAAAAAGAGGGAAAATGACCCATGTCGCTTACTGATTTTCCCTCTCTTTTGATAGACATCACACTAAGAGATAAACAACTGAGCGTCCTTCATCGTAGGCCACCAGAAGCCTGCTTGAAGAACCCCGGAGACAGTTTTGAAGGTAGAAAAGTAACCATCATACTCAGATCCATGGTAGTGGAACAGTACATCATCAATCTCAGATTCTGCAATACACCTTCTGTAGATACCATTAGAGCAATGCATGTACAAGTAAGGTTCATCCCAGTAGAACGTCATGATTTCTATCATGAACTTATTCTTTGCATAACCTTTTAATTCATATAGCTCGTCTTTTTCAGCACGGTAATTAGCAATATCAACATACCAGGGCCGATCAGGAGAAGTTCAGTAGAAGTCCACCAAAAGCACAAATCCGAAAATCTGCACAATCCGATCTTGTCTGTGAAGGGTGTCGACCGACACCTAGGATGGCGTCGATCGACGCTAGGATGTGTTAACCATACTGCATTGACTGAGATCAATTTTTCCTTCATGTTGTTGAGTCAGTTTTCAACCGACACTGACTCTGCAACTCGTGAAACTGCAGATTTTTCACTAAGCCTTGCTGTAATCTCATCTCAATCATGTAGATGTTTTCCTCATGTAGAAAATAATCTATGGGGATGTTGTCTTCAACTCTGATCCTTGAGAGATAATTAGCAACACCATTTTCAACCCCCTTCTTTTCCTTCACCTCAATATCGAACTTCTGAAGAAGAAGTATCAATCTCAACAACTTTGGTATCACATTCTTCTTCTGCATCAAGTACTTCAGAGCATAATGATTTGTATGCACAATGACCTTCGAACAAAACAATTAAGGGAGAAACTTCTCAAAAGGAAATACCACAGCTAACAACTCCTTCTCTGTAGTTGCATAATTTCTATGTACATCATCAAGAGTCTTACTAGCATAGTAGATAGCATGCAGTTTTCTGTCCTTTCTTTGCCCCAAAACAGTTCCTACTGCGAAATCACTAGCATAACACATCACCTCAAAAGGAAAATCCCATGATGACGGTTGCACTATAGGAGCACTCACTAAGGCCTGTTTAATCTGCTCAAAAGCTGATTGACATTCGGCAGTGAACTCAAATTTCACTTCCTTGCAAAGCAGAGCATTAAGTGGTCGAGCGATTTTGCTGAAGTCTCTGATGAATCTCCTGTAGAACTCAGAAAACTCCGCGTTGCTTTGATTGAATCTGGCGCCTGCATTCCTGTCATCACCTCGATCTTAGTGCAATCAACCTCAATTCCAGCCTCTGAAACTCTGTGTCCAAGTACAATTCCATCTCTGACCATAAAATGACACTTATCCTAATTATGAACCAAGTACTTTTATTCACATCTAGCAAACACTTTGCACAGGTTTTCCAGACAGTCATGGTTGGATAGTCCGTAGACAGAAAAATCATCCATAAAGACCTTCATGTAGTCTTCAATCATGTCTGTGAAGATGGGCATCATGTATGTTTGGAAAATCGCAGGAGCATTACAAAGTCCATACGACATTTTGCGATATGCAAATGTACCATAAGGACATGTAAATGTGGTCTTCTCCTAATCCTCTGGATGGATAGGGATCTGAAAGAAACCTGAGTACTCATCGAGGAAGAAATAGCAGGGATGATTCGCGAGCCTCTCCAACATCTGATCAATGAAAGGCAAAGGAAAATGGTCCTTCCTGGTATCTACATTCAACTTCCTGTAGTCGATGCACATCATGTGTCCAGTGATAGTCAGTGTAGGAATCATGTCGTTCCTTTCGTTCTTCACGGTTCTTACCTCTCATTTCTTAGGAACCACATGAACCAAACTGATCCAGTTGTCTGATATGGGATAAAGTATCCATGTTTCCAGAAGGTTCATGATCTCCTTCTTGACAACCTATTTCAGATTCGGGTTCAGTCGTCTCTGATATTTAGTCGGTGACATGCTTTCATCCTCAATGTGAATCCTATGCATACACAAGTCTGGACAGATACCTGAAATGTCATCAAGAGAATATTCAAGAGCTTTGCGATACTTGTGCAGCTTGCTCATCAGTAATGCGGTCTACGCGTTGTTCAAAGAAGCATTAATAATCACATGATATGTAGAAATATGTACAATAAATTCGTACCTTAGCTCTGCATGGAACTGTCTGAGCTCGATTTTAAGAGCTTTTTCCTCGCCCCAATCACCAAATGTAGCAGCTTTCTGGGAGGTGCCAACGAGTTCGCCATGTGCGACCAACTGCATAACATGATCACTACCGTCCATCATCCTCGCATACCCTGCAATATGGTCGTTATGGTACTCCATCTCTTGCGCATAATTGATCAGAGCTCTCTCCAGAGGGTATGTAGAGTGCATCTCATAAAAGATCTCATCTGCTAGCAACATCCAAGGACATCTGATACCTCCAATCTACACTTGTGAAGAAAATGCCCATCAACTGAACTTGAGAAAACAATGATGTAGACAGTCACACTGATACGCTCTAAAACGCACCCAAGCAGCCTTATAGGCTTCATAAGGAGCTTATTTGAACTGATAAATCATGTTCCTAAGATTATCTGATCTCGAATCATCATAGAAGTTCCTCAGAAAACCTGTTGACAACTGCTTCAACCAATAAGCAGCTTCACCACCAAGAGAGTGTGGGAAGAGATTGCAGAAGATATAGTCATACCTGATTCCATCGTGCTTCATTTTATTCACCAAGTCCTCGAAAATCTCAATGTGGTCCATGGGATGCTCATAAGAAACACCATGAAACTGATGTTGTCCAACGAGAGTGTAGTAGCTTGTTTTCAGCTCAAAGTCATTTCTCTGGATGGCATGAAGTCTGATCGCAGACCTGTTTGCATAGAACTCATCAGGCCTGTTATAGTTTCTTAGTGTCATGCCTACTTGCGCAGTAGTGTGCGGCTCACCCCACTACTGATTAAGCCTTGCGCCCACAGCGGCTTCAATGACAAGAACATGAATGATGTTTCCTGAAGCATCCAACCTCAGTTCGTGTTCAATGTACGCTTGACCTTGATGGTCAAGAAAAACACCAGACTTGTCAGAATCAAAATCACGTGTGGAATCATTGTTGATGATTTCTTCACTCCGGTTTGTACGTTCTAACTTAAAAAGCTCCTGATTTGGAAGAAAAAGCTCGTTTTCCGAGTTGCTTCTGGTAGCACGTATAGGCATGCACCTTAAACACACAAGACAAGAAAGAAAGAACAATGTAGCTTAGTAGAAATTTTAAACTTAAGTTTATTGGTAAAAACAAAGGCCCGTAGCAGCGACGCCAAAAACTTGATATGTCAATGTTTTAATCCCTAAGATCTAACTACAAGTGGACATCAAATCAATCGTAGCACGTAGGTAATCGAACAATGAACCTCAAATTACTCAATAGATTGTTCATTTTAAACTTAAACTAAGCAGTGAAAATGGTGGAAAGCCAGTAAATAGCGCAAGCAAATAAAACGGGTGTGTATTCAATTAGAGAAAATGTCAGACTGAGGGAATTTCTCAGAAAATTATGCAATGTAAATTACTAAACAATCAGAATTCATATGAATCACAGGTTCTAGAACTCGAACACAAACTTATAACAAGCCAACTTTCGTTGAAAATATTAACTATGTCTAACAACCTATAGATCCAAACTTCTTTGCGATTCTAGAGTCTAAACATGCACTAAATCCTAGTCTGATTTGTTCACAATTTCTCTAAGCCAAATGTCTTTGCGAATAGATAAATTGTTCACCCTAAGTCTTGTGAGATTATCAATTACAGTTTTGCATCAATTATATAATCTATGATCTAAATTCTAGGTGATAAATCTAGAACTAGGATTAAGAACAACTTATGGCGATGAACTAATAAGGTGATGAATCCTAATCAATCAGAAAATCTAACAAAGCATAAAATCCTTTTTGAGAGTCCATGAATCCAACTAAGAAAACTACCCAGACATATCAATCATAACAAAAGACATATTTTAATAGAAAATATTAATATATTAATAAAAACTGCGGTTCGAAATCTTCTCTCGGACGAACAAAGTCTCAAATCAGCCCCTAGCTCTCAAAAATTTTCAAATCTCAAAGTATGAAAACTGTAGCCTAACAATGGCTATAAAACCTGATTAAAGCACTGAACATTGTGAGAGTCGAAACTCATACGGTCAATTCTTGTAGAGTAAACTTTTAAGGGAACAGAAGATTCTAATGTAAACGACACAAAAAGAGATCCGAAGAGTTATTTTATTGATATGTTTGATCGGAAAAAAGTACAAAGCATAAGAGCTAAACTAAAGTCAAAGTATTTTTGCTAGGTTTTTCGAGATGGTTTGATCGTAGGAAGTCCTTCGTCTTATATAATCGTGGCGAGTCAGTTTCGAGGATATTCGCCTGCAAGATTTCTGGAAATATTTTTGTTATCGCATATTTCATTTTCTTTGGGATTTTCCTTTCTGCTCAGATATTCCTATTCTTGCTCGGATTTATCTTCCTCTTTTCTTCTTTGATTTTATCTTTCTGCTTTTGTAGTTATCTTTCCCCGGTTTAACTTTATCTTCCGAATGGGCCGAAAAGGGATGATCAGAGTCTGTTTATGTATAAGTCTTTTTAATCCGGCCCAAATTCTACATAATACGAACCTTGTGGGTTTGGCCTAAGTTCGTATTTCGTATAACTTATTAGTCAATTCCGTTAACAGCTAGTAATGTATAATTTACCATTGTGAAGATGAGTTGCGGAAAGTTGTGCATTCGGAGGAAGATATCAGTGAGTGTCTGAGCAGTTAGTCTAAGCTAATTGTTCGTTAGGAAGATTCGGGAAATGTGTTCTGCTCAGAAATTCCGAGGAAGTGTGTTCTGCTTAGAACTACCGAGGAAGTGTGTTCTGCTCGGAACTTCCGAAGAAGTGTATTCTGCTTGGAAAATCTAAAGGAATGTACTTAGATTGTCCGAGTACCTTGCATGCTTGGAATTTCGAACCAGCTTGGTCTGCTCGGATTTTCTAAGAAGCTTGGCATGCTCGAAATTTCTGAGCATCTTTGCATGTTCGGAATTTCCGAGCAGCTCGTTTGAGCGTTTTATCTTGTCCATAGATTCCGTCTAGTGATATGCTTGTCTGCGCGATCTATCCGAGCAGTCTGATTGTTCGGAAGTTTGGCTAAGTGACTTTGTATGCTTTACATGAAATTTTATTCATACGTAACATCGTCTATACGAAGTGTCGCTTATGCGGAAAACAACTAAATTGATTGCTCAATCCGTTGTTAACTATTGATTTCGTCGAGGGGGATTTTGACCCCAACAGTTAGTTCTTGGAAGCATATCGGGTTATATTCCGAGCTTGGAGTTTAGCGAGATATACTCGTCTTACGAACCTATATTGGTAGCAACGCTTAAAATCATAGTGCTCATAAGCGTTTTGTCATGTTCTGAATTGAGTTTTGAGTTTGAAGGTTGGCGAGATAGATCCGAATTGTGGACCTATGATGATTAAGACCAATGTGCTTGGCAGCGTTTAACTGGGTTTCGAGTTATACTCTGAGTTTTTGGGTTAGCGAGATATACCCGACTTATGGATCCGTTTTGACAGTAAACTATAAACAGATATCTGCTAGGAGATACCTAATGTATATTAGACCAAGGTGTACTTGATTGAGACGTTATAGATCAATTTGCTAAGTAGTGTTTACTGGGTTTTAGCGGTTTACTTCGAGTTTGGGATTTTTCGAGGCATCTCGACTTATATTCCCATTGTCGATAGCAAACTAATACGAATATCAGCTAGGATATACCTAGCGGATATTAGACCAAGATATACTTGGTCGGGATGTCGTTTATATCAGTGTGCTAAGCAGCGTTTACTGGGTTTAGAGGTTTACTTTGAGTATGTGACTTTGTGAGACATCTTGACTTATATTTCCGTTGTCGATAGTAAATCCATATCGACTAGGATATACCTAGCGGATGCCAAACCAAGGTATACTTGGTTGAGACGTAATGGACCAATGGGCTAAGCAGCGTTTACCGGGTTAGGGACTTTGCGAGGCATCTCGACTTATATTCCAGTTGTTGATAGCAGACTAATACAAATATCAACTAGGATATATCTAGCGGATATTACATCAAGATATACTCGGTCACAATTTTATAGCACGCTTTTATCCGTTTTTAGAATGTATAGTTACTCAATCCGTATAGGATATGTTGGTTACAATTCATAGATGATGTGTTTGTTCGTCTGTTGTGGCCAGCAACAGACGAGATAGAGAATGCTGATAAATTATGAAAATGCACTAGACTTGACTCGGAATGACATGATAGTTAATTAATTGAACTGGTTTACTAAGTTATGAAGTTCGAATTCTAAATTTGCTTCTAAGACAAGTAAATAGAATGAAAGTAAAAAGAAAGTATTTTATCGTTTACCGGATAATTCCGAGCGTATGATCGAGGAGTTGAGCCTTTGAGGAGGTGTCGAGCTTTATGGTCGCGATCTGTTGAGCCGAGCCTCTTGAGGTAGTTTGAGTGTAATGTTTCACAGGTTGATTGCGCGGAGTGGATTGTCCGAGTGCGTCTTGAAACTAGTTGAATGAGCAAGCGGGCAAGTTTTGTCGCTAGTTGAGGAGTGTGGCATGCTTGGATTTTCCGAGCAGCCATACGTGATCGGATTTCAGAGTAGAGTACTTTCTCGGACCTCCGAGAAGATTGCATTTGAGTCCGTATTTTGTTTCAAATTTTTTTGATTTTCCGTTGCGGAAGTATAAGTATATACGAACGCACTCCCCCCTCCCCTTTTTGGGAGGGGGGTGACAGCTGAACCGATCAAAAGATTGGCTGCCTATGTAGCCCTTTCGGGGATTAAGCCGTCCCGTAGTTCAAGTCATTTTTTAGACGTTCGGAAGTCTTGGATTAGTGATAGTATTTCTTCAGATGCATTGCGTTCAGACTCCTTGGAATGTTAACGTCGTCCATGTTGGTTAACTCATATGTTCCAGGGAAAACCACTTTTGTAACTATGTATGTTCCTTCCAGTTTACTGCCAGTTTGCCCGCGTTTCTTTCTGCGGTGTTCTAAAATACTTTCCGTAGGACCAGGTCACCTTCGCGGAACCTTCGGCTGCGAAGTTGGAGTTATAATATTTGGCAGTTGCTTGTTGGTAGTTCTGGATGTGGATTAGCGTCTGATCTCGCCGTTCGTTGATTAGGTATAGTTCGTCGAGAAGAAACAGCTGATTTAAGCCTTCTTGCCCATGGAGCAATATGCGGCGCACTCCCAGGAATTCTATCTCTGCTGGGATTATGCATTCGGATCCGTAAACAAGTGTGAATAGTGTTTCACCAGTTGCTTGTCGGGGTGTCGTCCGATGTGACCAAAGGACTCCTTCTAGCTTGTCTACCATGGTCCCTTCTTTTCGTTGAGTCGTTTCTTCAATCCGTCAAGGACTGTTTTGTTAGAATTTTTGGCTTGACCGTTACCTTGGGGATAACACATGGTGGATTTTTGTAATCGTATATTCCAATTTTCGCAAAAAGCTTTGAAGCACATCGAGATGAATTGCGAGCCATTGTCTATGATGATTTCGTAGGGCACTCCATGCCTACATATGATATTCTTCCATACGAAATGTTTAACTTGGGCATCTTTGATGCTGGCATAAGATTCAGCTTCAATCCATTTTGAGAAATAGTCTGTTAGGACAAGTCAGGAATCGCTTCTATTTAGACAGGTGAAGTGGGCCTACTATATCCATCGACCCACGCATGAAAGGATATGGTGCTGATATTGACGAAAGCAGCTCGGCTTGTTGATGGATAGTCGGAGAATCTCTCTGGCACTTTTCGCATTTACGAGAAAACTTCTCACAATGTTTGACCATTGTTGTCCAAAAGTATCCATGACGCTTGATTTTGGTCGCTAAAGCTCTGCCTCCTAAATGGTTTCCGCCCGAACCGTTGTGGAATTCTTCCATGATTTGCCTTGCTTCTTTTCCTTTGACGCAATATATTAGATGCCAGGATAGTCTCTACTTGTAAACGTTTCCATCCATCAAAATATAACGAGCAACCTGCACTTTGATTTTACGACTTCCCATATATCTCCGGGAAGTTTGCCATACATGATGCATACGCGAATTTCTCTCATCCATTCTTTATCGCAGCCGTATTCTCCTTCGAGCTGTATGTCTGCGTTCTCCTGTATGTCTGCGTTCTCTTCTGTTGGGGGGGGGGTTCCTTCATTATGCTCATCTTCTTCGGGCGGATAAACCAGGTTGACAGTAACGAAGTTTCCGATGCTCAGATGCTCGATTAATTCTACTAGAATGATCCACTTTAAATCGGGTTTGGACGTCGAGTCTAGGGCTGCTTTTAACGCCCCTTTCCCATTATCCGCTGACCGTCGAGCTGACCGGCCAACAATCAAACAAGAACATGACCGATCGAACCCGAGCAAGTCAAACAGGAAAGGTCGCCACAAGACGAAGCCAGAGACAGATCGGTTTGAAACTCGATCTATCTATCGCGCAATACCAGCCACACCAACACAACACTGGGCCCTTACGATCTCAGTAACTTCCACGGGTTTCCTTCATTACCGACATGGTAACTAACCCACGACTCCTAGACGTAAAAACGAAGTCTCACGACCTAGTACATTGTTCTCAGCCCATCGATACGCAGTGACTCAAGTTACCCCCGGCAACCCAAGTTTCTATGCGATTCGGCCCTAGGACATGACCCCGTATTCTCCGAATCACACAACTACCGGCGTCACCCAGTAGGTTAAAACCATAACCAGCACCACTGCCCGAAGGCACGTGTCCGATCAGGTAACTACCAGAGGATCCAATCGGGTCAGAAGTATCGGAACGTATCCAAACACCTAGACTTGCGGGATCTAACGGACCCTAGAGTCCTAGTGCAGAAAAGTAAACACGCAGACTCGCTCGGACTCTAGCAATCATTCTCAATCAATAATCAACACAATCTCAACACCATATCCCGCAAGTTTACACACACACACCCACACCACTGCCCTAACTTGGCACCGTAACGAGTCAGCATCTACGACTTAACCGGTCCCGTGACCAAGTTAAGTATCCACACGGATCGCTCGGCCCAACACCGAGATGATCTAATAGGCCTGCAGAGAAAGCTCAACCGCAATAACCACACAATCACACCATAGCACAATCACCACACAACCAGGCCTATTAGGGTTTTTACAGTCTTTTAACCAATTCACGTCCGCTACTTTGGATTAGCGGCTCGCTAATCCATAGACGGCCCACATCTCATTAACGTCTGCTACCTTGGATTAGCGGATTGCTAATCCATAGACAGCTCACCAATCACATCACTTTCCCTTTTTCATAACCTTTTCTAAGTATCTTTTATCGCATCCCCAATCCGTCGGTTTAGAGCTAGTAGCTTACTAAACTCCCCAATGTATCATCATTCATTTACTCGTTTCATTCCTTTCTTTTTAACTTTATTAAACCTAATCCCGATATCGATTCATACACCATACGTTTGTTAGGTTTCATTCCATATGTTAACACTGTCTTAATTCTCGTACTTAGTTTCATTCGATATCGTTCTTTACATACGTATATATGCATAGACGGCCCTATCATGCCACAACTTTATGTATGCATCAATCAACGGTTCTAACAACCTAACGGCACATAACATGTTTAATCCGTTTAATTCTCACGATCCTGACATGCGTCTTAAACCCTAACCGGTTTATCGTTAATCTAATCATTCAGTTTTCAAACACAATCAAATCACATCCGGGTATGCAAACCCTAACTCTACGATTTCTCATTTCCCGATCTACATGCTTCTAACTACGGTGTTTGAGCCGACTCACAGTGATTTAGGTCGGAATGAACGGCACGGATGCGGATACGACTTCCCGAGACCCCGAACTAATACCCGAACACAAACTCCGAAGCTTCCTGAACACCCGTACACAAACCGCAAATGCAAACCGGCCGGAGTCAACGCGTTGACTGGCGTTGAATTTGACCTTTGACTTTGACTTTGAATTTGACCAATCTTGAACCGGTTGACCACTCTGAACCAACTGAACCAATGCAATCGAACCGACCTTCTGAACCGGTTTCCAATTGAACGTTTAGGTTAAATCGGTTTTGAGTCAACCGTTTACCGGGTTGACCGGTTAACCTAAACCGACTCAAATCAAACCAAAACAACTTCAATATTGAACCAAACCAATGCTAACCCAACACCAGTGAACCGGCGGAAGAGAGAGACGGCAGAGGAGGAACTTCCGGCGGCTTCTCCGGCGTTGACCGACGGTGGTCCGGTGTTGACCGACCGGTTCACCCCTTTTTCCGGTGACTCAGATGAAGATCCACCCACCAAACTGACCGCAAAGAATAGATCTGGCCATTGGTAGCTTCAAAAGGCCCATATCTGGTGAAGGAAGAGAGAGAACCAAAGAAACCCTAGCCGCGGCGGATCTCCGGCCAGATTCCGATGAGATCCGGCGACGGCGGTGATGACTGGTTGGCTGGCGGTTGTATAGGAGGGAGAGATGAGTCCACTGGGCTTTGCAGAAGTAGATTTAGGTTTATAATGAAGAAGTTATGGGTTTCTTGTGTTGGGAGATATGAAGAACACTTTGAAGATGTTCTTGAGTTCTCTTGAATATTCAAAGGTTTCCTAGGTTTTTTCTGGGTTTGGATGAATGAGTGTGATGAATCTGTTGAATAGAGAGAGAGAGAAGCGTGGGTGAGGCTAGAGAGAGGTTGCGAGTGAGTGAGTGAATGAATGACACCATGCAAAAAAATGAGGATTCATGCATCCAAAATCTTTCTTGTATGTGAAGGCTTGCTGTGGCACCTTACTGAGGGCGACACTTTTCTATTCAGGGATCATTCTTGCACAAAAACCCTTCCCAAACCGAAATAAACCAGCTCTTAACCCGAACTTCTTCGTTGTCTCGGTTTCATCGGTTTTGAGTTTAAAGTTTTTAGAAAATCCTTCCTTGTTCCCAAAAATTCCCAAACTTCCAAAAATGATTCTCCTTGATTTTATATGAATTTAGTAACTTTAATCACCTCATTTGGAGTTTCCTAGCTCCGGTTATGAATTTCCGAAGTTTTCTCGGTTTTCTCGGTTTCCACTCCGATAAGCCGAAAAACCCGTTTTTGCTCCGTTTCTTCAAATTCTGGTCTTGTAAATGTTCTTTATGTTATAAAATGAGAACATTTGGCCCATCTCGGCTTCCGTCTCGAACTTAAGCAAAATTACCATTTTGCCCCTGGATTTGGCAAAATTACAATTTGCCCCTGTTGACTTTTCTTTTGCCCGTTGACCATATTTTTGAATACATGGTATTATATTCTTCCCCACTTACATGAATTCGTTCCCCGAATTCTCCGTCGCTAACAGACTTTGAATCAGTACCAACCCCTACAAGTTGCTTCACTACGCCCTTTGTTGCTTCCTTCCCACACATACATGCCCCTTTACTTGAATACCGACACTCATAATCCACTTTCCATACTCTCTGGCAGTTTGCTATCTCATCCCAAACTTTCCATCGTCTCCCATACTGCTCATTCGGTTGCCACTTCATTACCCGATTCCTGATCTTGACGGCACTTCTTCACTTGCTCTTTAGTCTTCTCACTTAATTACAGCTTTGTTTCCCGGTCTCGTTTCACTTTGCCACTTTTCTCTTTAACTGGTCTTCCTTGAACCTCGATCTTCCACAAACATTTTCTTTGCTCTGAATCTCACTTTTGACTTCCCCACTTCGCTTCGAATTCCACGTCCTTCCTGTCACTGGTTTGTCTCCCTGAGATATTCTTCAAGAATCTGTATTTCTAACCTGTCGTCTTGATGGCTCCAACTCCATCCGTACTAATAACCCCACTCTGTTCCCGCTACTGAATCTTCCTTCCCGAACGCTCCCCAAGAATTTTGATTTCTGAATTCGTCTTTGCTACACCCCCATTCCAGTTACACCGATCGCTTCACTTTGGTTTCCACACTGTCGCTGACGTTACCTCAAATCTTTTCGCTAACTCATCATACCAACAGCTTCGTTCTTCCAGTTGCCTTGCAATGATACATATTCCACTGACAATCCATACAAACTGTTTCACTTCCCGGGTCAACTTGTCATGCTACCTCTTTACACTCCATCTCGCTTTCGGGTTCAGGTTCGGTCTCGTAATCGTATCGCATCATCCATTCCGTCCTACATTCAATACAACAACTTTCACTGGAGCGGTGAAATTCAAACCAATCCATCCCCGATATCACATCCTCATAGATATATAGTTAGTTAATTATGCACCCAACGGTTACCCATGATTAAGTAACGATATTCTATAACTCCGCTCTTCTCGTGAATTGACGGTCGAATACAACCATTCTCGAGTTAGCTCAATACCTTAAACGAAAAGGTTCTAACATTTTCTATTTCTACCAACTTAACGATTGCGATAAAATTCAAACTACTCGAGCCAACAAAACACAACTAGCAATCGAACAGCTTACCAATACCATCAACAATCCTCCAATACTATGCATGCTATAAAAAAAAAAAAAACTAGCACCCTAACAGTGCTACACCAACGAACGAAACATAACCCTAATTACCCAATGCACCACTCAAGCATTAGATAAAGCACGCAAGCACTTACCACATACAAACCACGCAATCACAAGATCGCTCTGGATATGTCGTCAGTCTGGGTTTAGGTTATGATGAACGGTCGTCAGCTCCGCTCATCATCAGACTTCACATGGTAATTCGTTTGCATCCCAAAACCATCACACGCATGCAAACAATTACTATGCAAGTCATAATGATAAGTTGAACATTCTGCATCACATATATACAAAAACGACATCCCACATGTTTCGAGGTTTTTAATACATAGATAAAACAGAAATACAACAAGACGTCCGTCATCATCACCATAACCTCAAACCGTACCACCATGCCCTGGAGATGTCAGAAACGACACGAGAAGATCGTCGATCTATATAAACAGGAAAAACAACATAGTTAATGCCCACACTTACCTAGCCTAACTATCCTAGTCCTAACAGCCCCAGAACGACCGAAATGCCCAACACAAACGGCATCGCGGCTCGCGGTGGTAACCACTAGCAGATGTGCCGGGAGGGTACGGTGGGTGTGCATCTCTGGACGGTGCTCCAACTCGCTGCGGCTCTGCTGTCGGACATAAACCTGCAACGTATCCCCCGCGACCACAAAGCTGACAGACGATAACGAGCGCTGGGCGTGGCCCGTGTAACAAGCTGGTGCCTCGTGATCCGAACCACCACACAACTGACAGGAGGAAGCAAACTCTGAAGGAGGATCCTGAAAACACTCGGACGCACGATGACCCTGCACTCCACATATCTGGAAAACTACTGGCGCTGAGTGAGACCTACAGGGACAACCAGATGCTCGATGCCCCTCGTCTCCACACCTTCGGCAAGTCCTCGATGGTCTCGGCGGCTGAACTAGTGGTGGCTGCGCTACAGGTAACTGGGCGGCTGCTGACTGAATGACCGGCTGCCGAATGAGCTCGGTGTCTTGGCGGCTAGGTCCGGTTCGGTAGCCCTCAGGCAATGGGGCACGGTATGGCTTTGCGTCAGATATAAGCGGTCCAATATGCTGCTCTAGAACGTCCCCGAGTATCGCCATCTGCTCATCAACGCGCTACTCCCAATATGGATGCTGCTCTGGGTCTATCGGCTCCATATCCATGTCGACTGCTGCATGTAACGGGTCTGCCATAAAGTCCACTCCACTAAGCGGGACGAAATCTGACTCATGTAGGCTAAAGGGTAACTGCACATCATGCGCCTCGAGCATCGGCGGCTGAATCACTGGTGGTACCATAGGCGCATCTAACTGTGGCGGTAATGGTGGCAATCCATGGTCTGCATATCCCAGGAATCTCATCATCCCTACAAATGGGTCCGGGGTACCTGCATCGTCCTGTAAGGCTGAAGGTAATGGATCAGGCAACTGTCTCCAATCTACAGCGGCTACTCTCGCTCCCTGTGGCACACGTGGAAGAACCGGTGGTCGATCAGATATCCGGGAACCCTGTGACTGTCCAGGCTGTGCCCTCAAACTCTCATGGTGCTGCTCTAACTGAGCTCGATACTGTGCCGCACTCATCCGACGATGACTCATACTGCTTGCTGAAATCTCACACGATGCACACACCCACACACACAATCCGTCCAAGGACACTCTGCTGCTGACTGCAAACAAAATACAGATAAACATTAGTACAGATAATACTAATTCCTACGCAATCCCAACCCCGAATTTACCATCGCGGCTCGGTTTCCTAATGGATGCTTGGGTAAGACACAATTTTAACTCAATAAAACACGGAAAACACTCAGAAATAAACAGCTTCGAAACCCATGGCGAACCATGCCCTGATTCCACCTTTTTGTAACGCCCCTTTCCCATTATCCGATGACCGTCGAGTTGAACGGCCAACAATCAAACAAGAACATGACCGATCGAACCCGAGTAAGTCAAACAGGAAAGGTTCACCACAAGACGAAGCCAGAGACAGATCAGTTTGAGACAAAGGCTCGCACAAACCCGTCTTTGACCCCGCTATCCTCACTTCCATAGTACAAAGCTTTATAACTTGTACCATTTCCGTGAGTTGAGTCGGTTCAGACTAAACACAATACCAGGAAGCATATTCATTTCTGAGTAATCAAACGTCAAGCACAACGTTTAATAAATTTTACAAACAATTTGCTATCAATCAGAACAACACAAAATTCTCGATACAAAATGGCGCCAAAGCCGAACCGAGAGAAAACCCAAAATCATTGAATCAAAACCCTGCCACAAGCAATCCCGAAACTACACCTAGGATCTCCCGCGTCCGTCGCTGTTAAACCTGAAAAACACAAAAGAGTCTAATGAGCGATCTATGATCACCCAGCGAGTCTCCCCACTACGGCTTCTATTCTATCTATCATCTATAGATTCCCGTTCCCAAAATCCCAAAATAACTTTCAATATAATAAACGGTCGATCACGAACTACCACGTCGTGTCAAACCCACAACACACAAGCACTTGCCAAAAGAAAGAGTAAGCGATTAAAGGAAATCGGAAGCACTACGGCACATGCTTTCGATTGAAACTCGATCTATCTATCACGCAATACCAACCACACCAACACAACACTGGGCCCTTACGATCTCGGTAACTTTCACGGGTTTCCATCATTACCGACATGGTAACTAACCCACGACTCCTATACGTAAAAACAAAGTCTCACGACCTAGTACATTGTTCTCAGCCCATCGATACGCAGTGACTCAAGTTACCCCCAGAAACCCAAGTTTCTATGCGATTCGGCCCTAGGACATGACCCTGTATTCTCCGAATCACACACCTACCAGCATCACCCAGTAGGTTAACACCATAACCAGCACCACTGCCCGAAGGCACGTGTCCGATCAGGTAACTACCCGAGGATCCAATCGGGTCGGATGTATCGGAACATATCCAAACACCTAGACTTGCGGGATCTAACGCACCCTAGAGTCCTAGTGCAGAAAAGTAATCACGCAGACTCGCTCGGACTCTAGCAATCATTCTCAATCAATAATCAACACAATCTCAACACCATATCCCGCAAGTCTACACACACACCCACACCCCTGCCCTAACTTGGCACCGTAACGAGTCAGCAGCTACGACTTAACTGGTCCCGTGACCAAGTTAAGTATCCACACGGATCGCTCGGCCCAACACCGAGATGATCTAATAGGCCTGCAGAGAAAGCTCAACCGCAATAACCACACAATCACACCATAGCACAATCACCACACAATCATACCTATTAGGGTTTTTACAGTCTTTTAACCAATTCAAGTCCGCTACTTTGGATTAGCGGCTTGCTAATCCATATACGGTCCACATCTCATTAACGTTCGCTACCTTGGATTAGCGGATTGCTAATCCATAGACGGCTCACCAATCACATCACTTTCCCTTTTTCTTAACCTTTTCTAAGTATCTTTTATCACATCCCCAATCTGACGGTTTAGAGATAGTAGATTACTAAACTCCCCAATGTAATCATCATTCATTTACTCGTTTCATTCCTTTCTTTTTAAATTTATTAAACCTAATCCCGATATCGATTCATACACCATACGTTTGTTAGGTTTAATTCCATATGTTAACACTGTCTTAATTCTCGTACTTAGTTTCATTCGATATCGTTCTTTACATACGTATATATGCATAGACGTCCCTATCATGCCACAACTATATGTATGCATCAATCTATTGGGATAGTGTCCTGAAATCACACTTGTACTCACTCCTGATGATAGTTGTGTGTCGAGATCAGACATTCGTATAATACTGGGCGGTTACAATGTTTTCCTAGAAGCCTCTTGCAATCTGTAAGTTGTATACTTACTGCCAGTATTATATGATCCTATAGGGTCACACACCTAAGCAAACTGGAAGCTAAAATATGGAAATGATCATTATGGTAATGATCATGTTAATGTGTATTGGATACACATTAATATCGAGCAAATGGTGTTGTGTCGATCGACACAGTATGTGTGTCGGTCGACACAGTTCGGGCTTTCGAACAGACGTTTCGATTTCTGACTCAATCGAGTCTGGCCCGTTAAGAGTGATTCTAGGTCTGAATAAAACCTGAGTGTTTCGACCTGAATCAGTAGCCGTCGTCTCTTTCTTGACAGAAGAGGCAGAAAAACCAAAACTCAGAGATCCCATAGATCCGGCACTAGCATCCCGGTTTCCAGGTTTGTGTGCGTTTGTATCTGGTAGAGGCGAAGCATCTGAGTCGCTTACTGATCTCGTTCACCAATCATTCCGCTGCCAGTTCTAGGTAAGAAAGAGGTTGGTAATTTCAATATAACGAACCCTAGATCCTAGGAGATCCAACAGTGGTATCAGAGCTGTTTAGGGTTTAGTCTATTGAATCTGAAGCACTTAATTCGAATACTGATGTAATTGAATAGATTGTTGCTTGCTAAATCGCGTTTTCATGTTGTTAATCTCGGATTAAAGCCTCTGTTGAAAATTCGATGTCTGTGTTTTCGCAGCGTGTCGATCGACACAAAGCGTGTGTCGGTCGACACAGAGCGAAAACGCGTAAATAAAATTTAGGGTTTTTCACAGCGTGTCGATCGACACAAAGCGTGTGTCGGTCGACACAGAGAGAAAACTCGTAAATAATTTTAGGGTTTGTCGCATGATGTCGATCGACACTAAGCTTGTGTCGGTCGACACACCGCGAAAACTCGTAAAAGATTTTAGGGTTTTCGCACAGCATCGGTCGACGCACTGGGTATATCGGTCGATGCACCGCGAAAATGCGAAAGATTTGAAATCGCACTGTGTCGATCGACACACTGGGTACATCGATCGACACAGTCTGTGCGACAGGATAAATCGGTTCAATTGGATTGAACTGGTTATCTCACATGTTTTTGTTGGTTTAATTCGATTAAAATCCCTAAATACCCTACTGTGTCGATCGACACGAGTTTAATGTCGATCGATACAAACCTTGCGATTGGTTGAATCAGTTCAATTGGATTGAACGGGTTATCATGCTTGGTTAAGGTAGATCAGATCGGTTTAAATTGGATGAATTGGTTCAATTGAATTGAACTGGTTTCTCAATTAGAACAAACCGATTTAATTGGTTAAGATCAGTTTGATCGGATAAGTCGATTCAATTGGATTGGACAGGTTATCGCGATTAGTTAAAACTGGTTGAATCGGTTCGATTAGATGAACTGGTTAAATTGGATTTGACCGGTTATCTCGAATAATCTTAAGGTTGCATATCAAGAGTCGACCAAGTGTGTCAGTCGACGCATAAGGTGACGATGCGAACCGTAATCGTTTGGTTTTGAACCATATGATTAAGAAGCTGAACCGAATGACCTAACCCACTAAAATTAGAATAATTAAAACTAAATTGAAATTAAAAGTTAAAAATGTTCTAAACCTATTTAATACACATTGGATGTGTGTTAGATCGAAGCTTAGTTATTCAATATGGTCAACTGTCAAGACACGTTTCGTTGTTGGATAGTCTTGCCAAGAGCTTGGTGTCCACAATTACATGAGTAAGGCAGGTAGTAGCGTTGATAGTCTTGCAGTGCTTGACATCTACAATTACGTGACCTAAGAGATTGAATTACTAATCTTTTAAAGTTCCATTTCCTCAACTAAATATCAAGTGATCTTGATGTCTTGCCCAAATCTCGTCTACTGTCAAGACTTGTTTCGTTTGTTGGATAGCCTTGGAGTCCTTGGTATCCACTACTACATGAGTAAGGCAGGTGATCATTGATAGACTTGCAGTGCGACTGTCAATGATCACAAGACTGAAGAGATTGGTTTTACTTGACTGGGCTATCAGAAGTTCTGGGCCCAGAGACGTCAGAGTGGATGAGACATGGATTGTCTTATCTGCGACCAAGAGTTGTACTGGGTACAACTAACAATGATTTGCTTACCTAGATTACTAAACTCTGGGTGATGACGAGTCGTCCACTCAAGATTTTAGTGATGTATGGATCTTGGATCATTATATTCATAGAGGAAACATAGTTTGAATATAATGCGAGTTTTCTTATTGGATAAGATTCCTCATTTCCTGAAATCATGACTAAATTTTTCTTTGATTAAAATTTTCAGCCTATGTCTAAAACTACTTTCTCGTTACGATCCGTCCTTGAGAAGGACAAGTTAAATGGATCAAATTTCCTGGATTGGTATCGCAATTTGAGATTAATCCTCAAGCAGGAGAGTAAGGACTATGTCCTTGAGAAAGATCTTCTAGAAAGGCTTGGGACCAATCGCTCGAATGCAGTATATGATGCTTGGAATAAGCATTATATTGATGTGGTAGATGTGCGAGGTCTGATGTTGGCTACCATGAACTCAGACTTGAAGAGTCAGTATGAGAACATGGAGTCGCCAATAGAGATGATCACCAACCTGAAACTGAAGTTTCAGGATCTGGCACGAGTTGAGAGATTCCAAATGGTGAAGTCTCTCACTGGGTGCAAGCTACCAGAGGATGCTCCAGTGAGTCCTCATGTCATTAAAATGATGGGTTACATTGATAACCTGGGGAAACTGGAATGTCCTGTCAGCTTAGAGTTGGCGACTGACATCATTCTACAGTCACTGCCGTCTAGTTATGATAAGTTTATCAAAAGCTATATCAAGAATAACTTGACGAAGACGTTGACTGAGCTGCATGGCATGCTCAAAACAGAAGAGCAAGACATCATAAAGGGTAAAAGATTTGAGAAATCTTGTATTGACAAGGGTAGAGGCAGGGCCGTCCATATTTGGAATCAGGATAAGCTTGTGTCATCTTATAAGCCCAAGTCTGGCCTATCTGGTGTTAGAAAGTGCTTCTACTGTGATGAGTCAGGGCATTGGAAGAGAGATTGCATTAAATTCTTGGAAGATTCACAAGAGATGAAGGAGATGTACGGTACTTCTTCTTCAGGTATTGTGTTATTACTTCAAGTTCTACGTATGTATTGGATACTAGTTGTGGTACTGATATTTTGGAAATATGCAGGGCCTAAGCAACAGTAGAACGTTGAAGAAAGGACAAGTGGAACTGCGTGTCTGGTATGGAGCAATGGTTGCTGCATGAGCCGTAGAGATTCTCCACTTGTAGGAGCCTTTCAAGCTTGGTTTTTGAATTAAGTAATTGCTACTATGTACCTGCTTTACGCAGAGATGTCTTTCATTTTCTTGTAAGAATTTGGATGTTTTTCATTCTGATAAAAGACAAGTTTTGCTCTTTTGATCTTAATGAAATATTCTATGGTAGCACCCCTTTTTTTTGATAATGGGTTTTATATCTTAAACCAATGTACGCTTGTATATACATAACATAAATACCAAACGGTTTAAGTCTGAAGACTCAAACCAGTTTTTCCTTGGCATAGTTGTTTTGGCCACATAGAAGTGAAGCAGATTCAGAAGTTCCATAGTTATGGGATTTTGGGCTCATTTGATTATAAATCATATGAGATATGAATTCTGCTTACTGGACCAAATGACTAAGGCTTCTTTAGCAGAGCTAAAGAAACAGGCCTGAGGCTCGTTGGGCCTTACACATACTGATGTATGCGGCCCGATGAGCATTAGTGCCAAAGGAAAACTTCAATACTTCATTGACTTATTGATGGCTTCAGTAAGTATGACTGCGTTCATTTGATGAGACACGAGTCAGAATCCTTTGGAATGATCAAAGGAGTTTCAGAATGAAGTATAGAACCGATTTGACAGAAGTATTGAGATCCTCGATTAGATCGCGGAGGAAAATACTTGAGTCAAGAATTGGGTGATCATCTAAGTGAGTGTGAAGTCATTTCACAGCTCATCTCTCCTGAAAACCTTGAATGGTGTTTCTGAGAAAATGAATCGGATCTTATTGGATATGCTCCGATTAATGATGAGTCACATGAATCTTCCATTATTATTTTAAAATACGCTCTAAAATGAACATGTTTACGCTAAATAAGTTTTCTATCAGAATCAGTGAAAAACACCACATTGGATGTGGAATGGGTGATTTCCAAATATGTTTTTCTGATGAATTGGGATTGCAAGGTTTGTGTAAGGCAGTTGTCATCAAACAAACTTGAACCCAAAACTGATAAGTGCTACTTCGCTGGTTGTCCTAGGGAAACCCAGGCTTAGTACTTTTGCAACCAATCCGAGAACAAAGTTTTGTTGTTCGGAACTTTGTTTTTCCAAGAAGAACAGTGGGAGTAAAAGTACAACTCGAAGAAATTTGAGAAACACAGGAGGCTGTTCAACCTGTTGAGGGAGAACAGCGGTTGGATCTACAGAGGGCTGTAGGATCTACACCTGTGGAGCCTGAAATTCGCTGATCCTGATGGATCCGTCACTAAAACCGAGGGTGATTCCTCATGACCGATTACCGTGATCAGTTGATCATTGAAAAGTGACGAGCCTGCGAAATTCAAAGAAGCGATGGTGAGCCCCAACTCCGAAAAATAGGCTGGGTATGCATGTTAGCTTCACCGATCTATTCATAGATTAAAGCAAACATCTTGGAGTTGGAATCTGCGTTCTGTTAAAACGGTCAAAGGTTTTGACTCGATCAGGAACGAATAGAAACCGTGCGTTTACAAGTAAACTAGTGGGAGCGTAGTTGCAATTCTCAAACTGTATGTTTAGAACGTACTTAATCTCATAAACGACGTTCTGACGCTAAAGTCTTGTCAAGATTTGGGTCGGAAGTCAAATTTAACGATGAACATGGGAGAAGCCGCGTAAGCTCTTGGAATATGGATCCATTGAGATGGATCAGAAGAGCTAATTGGATCGTGTCAGAATCCTTATGATTATAAGGTACTGGACAGTTCCAATAACCATGATTCCAAGAATGGCTTCACACCAAAGGTCTTATGGCAATGATCTTAACAAGATGAAGTGTCTTGGACACTGGCTGAGCTAGTGTCTATGAGTGAGATTCCTTTTTGCTCATACAATAGAATCCTTCATGAATGCCATATTTTGCGCTCGTCTAAATGCAGCTGACGCATAAAGCATGACGAGTAGGTACCAATTTGTTCCAGTAAGTCACTGGACAGTTGTAAGGAATATCCCCAAATGTTTGAGAAACACTAAGGATAGGTTTTTGTACAACTGACAAAAAGACGAATCAATTATGAGTAGTTAGACGGACAAAGATGAATCCCGGTTCTCACCTGGTTATGTCTTTTTCCTGTGTAGCGGTGCTGTATGTTGGAAAGGTTTCCAAGCAGAGGACCGTAGAATAGTGCTCATTAAAGAATAGCGGTGTGGTTTGTTGGAATGGTTCCAAGCAAGAACACCGCAGCATCTCTCACAACCTAAGCACGAGTTGTATACTGTTGCTGTAGGTACTAGATATCTGAAGACTTGGTCTTGATTCTAGTGGGAGTTAATTTAGTTATGATGTTCAGATAGATATGATATGGTCATGTTTATGAAAACTGACATCAACATTATTTGACTATTGGATAATTAAATAATGGTCCCAAGATAAGTTTATGTCATACTATAGGTCATCAAGTTGAGGACTTGATCATGAAACCCTATAAGTAACAAATGACATAAATTATGATGTGTCCATAGTCGAGGTTGTTAAAGTGGGACAATAACAACCGCGAGAGACTAGATTGTGAGGTGACTGTTGACTAAGTTTCATGGAGTCAATGATATGAGTATCACAGTCAGTCACATAGATATATGTTGGTGAACATATGATCGGACGTGACCCGCTAATGAGAAGTCTCCAGGATAGTTATATCTGTGTCATGAGAGGTTCTCATTACGACTATAGAGTATAGTCCTTAGACCTGAGTTCATCATGCTTTCTTGCATATGAATTGGTACACTTTGACTTTGTCAAACGTCGATCCGTAACTGGCGGCTATAACGGCACTGTTCAAGTATATCATGAAGTGTGCGTTGAAATAGGGATGGAACAAGATGGGATTTTTCCCTCCTGAATAACGGGAGATAAATATCTCAGGGCCTATCGAAGATTAAATGCTGAGAAAATGTGTGGCCGCACTCAAACGAACTGTAGTTCAGTTGTTTGTAATGTTCAGTATAAGATCAGGAGTTCGATAAACACGATGTTGGCTTAATAAGGATGACACCAATCTTGCCTTATGCCAAATCGAGATATAGAGACAAAAGGATTATAGGAATTGATGATTCCAGTACAAGTGGGAGATTATTGGGATAGTGTCCTGAAATCACACTTGTACTCACTCCTGATGATAGTTGTGTGTCGAGATCAGACATTCGTATAATACTGGGCGGTTGCAATGTTTTGCTAGAAGCCTCTTGCAATCTGTAAGTTGTATACTTACTGCCAGTATTATATGATCCTATAGGGTCACACACCTAAGATAACTCGAAGCTAAAATATGGGAATGATCATTATGGTAATGATCATGTTAATGTGTATTGGATACACATTAATATCGAGCAAATGGTGTTGTGTCGATCGACACAGTATGTGTGTCGGTCGACACAGTTCGGGCTTTCGAACAGACGTTTCGATTTATGACTCAATCGAGTCTGGCCCGTTAAGAGTGATTCTAGGTATGAATAAAACATGAGTGTTTCGACCTGAATCAGTAGCCGTCGTCTCTTTCTTGACAGAAGAGGCAGAAACACAAAAACTCAAAGATCCCATAGATCCGGCACTAGCATCCCGGTTTCCAGGTTTGTGTGCGTGTGTATCTGGTAGAGGCGAAGCATCTGAGTCGCTTACTGATCTCGTTCACCAATCATTCCGCTGCCAGTTCTAGGTAAGAACGAGGATGGAAATTTCAATATAACGAACCCTAGATCCTAGGAGATCCAACACAATCAACGGTTCTAACAACCTAACGGCACATAACATGTTTAATCCGTTTAATTCTCACGATCTTGACATGCGTCTTAAACCCTAACCGGTTTATCGTTAATCCAACCATTCAGTTTTCAAAAACAATCAAATCACATCCGGGTATGCAAACCCTAACTCTACGATTTCTCATTTCCTGATCTACATGCTTCTAACTACGGTGTTTGAGCCGACTCACAGTGATTTAGGTCGGAATGAATGGCACGAATGCAGATACGACTTCCCGAGACCCCGAACTAATACCCGAACTTCCCGAATACCCGAACACAAACTCCGAAGCTTCCCGAACACCCATACACAAACCGCAAATGCAAACCGGTCGGATTCAACTTGTTGACCGATGTTGACTTTGACCATTGACTTTGACTTTGACTTTGACTTTGAATTTGACCAATCTTGAACCGATTGACCACTCTGAACCAACTGAACCGATGCAATCGAACAGACCTTCTGAACCGGTTTCCAATTGAACCGGTTAGGTTAAATCGGTTTTGAGTCAACCGTTGACCGGGTTGACCGGTTATCCTAAACCGACTCAAATCAAACCAAACCAACTTCAATCTTGAACCAAACCAATGATAACCCAACACCAGTGAACCGGCGGAAGAGAGAGACGGCAGAGGAGGAACTTCCGGCGTTGACCAGCCGGTTCACCCCTTTTTCTGGTGATTCAGATGACGATCCACCCACCAAACTGACCGCAAAGAAGAGAGCTGGCCATTGGTAGCTTCAAAAGGCCCAGATCTGGTGAAGGAAGAGAGAGAACCAAAGAAACCCTAGCCGCGGTGGATCTCCGGCCAGATTCCGGTGAGATCCGGCGATGGCGGTGATGACTGGCTGGCTGGCGGTTGTAGAGGAGGGAGAGAGTAGTCCGCTGGGCTTTGCAGAAGTAGATTTGGGTTTATAATGAAGAAGTTATGGGATTTCTTGTGTTGGGAGGTATGAAGAACACTTTGAAGATGTTCTTGAGTTCTCTTGAATATTCAAAGGTTTCCTGGGTTTTTTATGGGTTTGTATGAATGAGTGTGATGAATCTTATGAATAGAGAGAGAGAGAGAGAGAGGCGTGGGTGAGGCTAGAGAGAGGTTGACAGTGAGTGAATGAATGACACCATGCAAAAAAATGAGGATTCTGCATCCAAAATATTTCTTGCATGTGAAGGCTTGCTGTGGCACCTTACTGAGGGTGACACTTGTCCATTCAGGGATCATTCTTGCACAAAAACCCTTCCCAAACCGAAATAAACCAGCTCTTAACCCGAACTTCTTCGTTTTCTCGGTTTCGTTGGTTTTGCGTTTGAAGTTTATAGAAAATCCTTACTTGTTCTCACAAATTCCCAAGCTTCCAAAACTGATTCTCCTTGATTTTATATGAATTTAGCAACTTGAATCACCTCATTTGGAGTTTCCTAGCTCCGATTATGAATTTCCGAAGTTTTCTCGGTTTTCTCGGTTTCCACTCCGATAAGCCGAAAAACCTGTTTTTGCTCCGTTTCTTCCAATTCTGGTCTTGTAAATGTTCTTTATGTTATAAAATGAGAAAATTTGGCCCGTCTCGGCTTCCGTCTCGAACTTTGGCAAAATTACCATTTTGCCCCTGGATTTGGCAAAATTACAATTTTGCCCCTGTTGACTTTTCTTCTGTCCGTTGACCATATTTTTGAATACAGGGTATTACACTGCTAATGCGTCGGATGGGACATTTTATCCTCGGGGAATTCAGTCCAGTTTAATTTTTTGAGTGGCTTTAATATATCCCGAACGATCTTCAGATATGCCTCCATTCTCTCGTCTCTTGTTTTGTATTCTCCGTTGTACTGGCTTGCGACTAACTGGGAATTTCAAAACGCTTGTATGCTTTGAATTTTGAGTGTGTGAGCTAACCTTAACCCGAAGATAAGGGCCTCGTATTCTGTTTCGTTGTTAGAAGCGTGAAAAGCTAAACGGAAGGACTGTTCCAGGATTTCACTAGTTGGTGAAGTTAGGCGGAGTCCCACTCCGGAACCTTGTTTCGATGACAAGCCGTCGATGTGGAGCAACAAGTCCGAATCCTTTTCTGGCTCTTCCGCCCCTTCTTGTGGTAATTCGACCAGGAAATCCGCGAATACTTGAGACTTTGTGCATGTTATGGATCGGTACTCGATATCAAATCTGCTGAGCTCTATCGCCCACTTTGCTAGTCTTACAGATTGACTTGGACTCTGAAGGATCGTCTGCAATGGAAAATTTGTCATAACTACGATCTAGTGAGATTGGAAACATGGCCTTAGTTTCCGAGCGGACATTACTAGCGCAAGTGCCAACTTCTCGATTTGAGGATAGCGAGTTTTTGCGTCCGTCAGTGTTTGACTCACCTAGAAGATCGGCTTATGTTCACCTCGATCTTCTCTAATAGGACTCCGCTTATTGTCGTAGCTTATATGGTAGTGTATAAGAACAGTGGCTCTCCTTCTATCGGTTTTGTGAGTACTAGCGGATTTGCTAGATACTTCTTCAGCTGTTGAAAAGCCTCCTTGCATTTCTCCGACCACTCGAACATCTTATTGCCAATCAAAGTGTCGTAGAAAGGTCTGTTGATCGTGAGATAAACCTGTTGAGCGCTGCCACTTGTCCCGTTAATTGTTGGACTTTGCCTTTCGTCGTTGGCGAAGACATTGGGATCAGGGCATTGATCTGCTTTGGGTTTTCTTCGATACCTCGGTGAGTGACGAGGTAACCGAGAAACTCTCCAGATGGGACTTTGAACCTGAATTTGGCTGGGTTGAGCTTCATGTTATGCTTGTTTAGTTGTTCAAAACATTCCCGCAGGTGCTCCACGTGGTCTTTTTCTTCGAGGGACTTAACCAACATGTCGTATATGTATACTTTTATAGTTCTTCCGAGTTGCTCATTCACTAGTCGTTGATATGTTGCTCCGACGTTCTTTAATCCGAAGGGCATGACCTTGTAGCATTAGATTCCTCTGTCAGTGACGAACGCGAATTTATTCCGATCGTCTGGATTCATCATGATCTGATTGTAACCTAAAAAGGTGTCCATGAATGCTAGTAGCATGTATCCTGCCATCGCTTCCACCAATCAATTGATGTGCGGAAGCGGGACTCTGTCTTTAGGGCACGTCTTGTTTAGATTTGTGAAGTCGACACAAACTTTCCACTTTTCGTTTTTCTTCTCTACCACAGAATTCGCGAGCCAATCTGGGTACTTGACTTCGATTTTGAACCGAATTTGAGTAATCACTCGACTTCGGCCTTGACTGCTTTAGCTCGTTTTGATCCTAACTTCCTTCTTTTTTGCCTTACGGGTTTGATCGTTTGATCCTCGTTCAGCTCGTGACAAGCGATTTCCATGCTGATTCCGAGCATGTCCTCTGCGGACCAGGCGAAGCTTTTTATGTTCTCTCTGAGGCATAAGAGTATGTCCTTTTTGATTGAATCATCTAGATTTTCTCCCACATCTACGCATCGCTCTGGATGGTCATTGTCGATGCATATCAATACCACCGGTTCACAAGGCTCATCAGTCTCTTCTTCTTCTTATTCCTTGTCGGTCTTTTCCGGTTTTTCCAATATTCCCTGATTTGCTTATGTCCGCAGTCGCTTCGCTTTTTGACAGATCTCGACCGCCGGCTTTCTGAGTTTGTGCTCGGTCATGAAACTGTTGGATATCCTAGGATCTAAGGGTTTTATATATTGAATCACTAACCTCGTTCTTACCTTGTTACTGGCAGCGGAATGAATGGTGAACGAGATCGGTAGCGACACAGGTGCCTCGCCTCTACCAGATACACACGCACACAAGCTGGAAACGGGATGCTAGTGCCGGATCTATGGGATCTGAGAGTTTTTGGTGTTTCTGCTTTTTTTGTCAAGAAAAAGTCGACAGCTCCCGTTCTCGGTCGAAACTGTCAAGTTTTATTCGACCTAAAACATACTTAACGGGCCAGACTTGATTAAGTCTTAATTTCGAAAAGCCCTTTCGAAACCCGAACTGTGTCGACCGACACACAAGCTGTGTCGATCGACACAACACCATTTTCTCGATAATAATGTGTATCCAATACACATTAATATGATCATTACCATAATGATTATCCCCATGTCTTAGCTTCCAGTTTGCTTAGGTGTGTGACCCTATAGGATCATATAATACTGGCAGTAAGTATACAACTTACAGATTGCAAGAGGATTCTAGCAAAACATTGCAACCGCCCAGTATTATACGAATGTATGATCTCGACACACAACTATCATCAGGAGTGAGTACAAGTGTGATTTCAGGACACTATCCCAACAATCTCCCACTTGTATTGGAATCAACAATTCCTATAATCCTTTTGTCTCTATATCTCGATTTGGCATAAGGCAAGATTAGTGTCATCCTTATTAAGCCAACATCGTGTTTATCGAACTCCTGATCTCATACTGAACATTACAAACAACTGAACTACAGTTCGTTTGAGTGCGGCCACACATTTTTCTCAGTATTAAATCTTCGATAGGCCCTGAGTTATTTATCTCCCGTTAATCAGGAGGGACAAATCCCATCTTGTTCCATCCCTATTTCAACGCACACTTCATGATATACTTGAACAGTGCCGTTATGGTCGCCAGTTACGGGTCGACGTTTGACAAAGTCAAAGTGTACCAATTCATATGCAAGAAAGCATGATGAACTCAGGTCTGAGGACTATACTCTATAGTCGTAATGAGAACCTCTTATGACACAGATATAACTATCTTGTAGACTTCTCATCAGCGGGTCATGTCCGATCATATGTTCACCAACATATATCTATGTGACTGACTGCGATAATCATATCATTGGCTCCATGAAACTTAGCCAACAGTCACCTCACAATCTAGTCTCTCGTTGTTGCCATTGTCCCACTTTGACAACCTCGACTAGGGACAAAACATAATTTATATCATCTATGACTTATAGGGTTTCATGATCAAGTCCTCAACTTGATGACCTATAATATGACATAAACTTATTCTGGGACCATTATTTAGATCACAATAAATAATGCTGAAATCAAATTTCATTAAACATATCCAAAAGAATGTTTTACAAGAGCATCTTATTATAACTAAAATAAAACTAAAACTCCCACTTGAATCAAGATTACATCTTAAGATCTCTAATGCCTACATCAGTCGTATGACTCTCATGCTTAGGCCTTGGGAGTGACTAGTCAGAGGATCAGCGACATTCTCGTCCGTCGGAACTCGGCTGATCTTCACATCACCTCTATTGACGATATCACGAATCAGGTGATATCTCCTCTCTACATGTTTGGACTTCTGGTGTGACCTCGGTTCTTTCGCCTGAGTAATGGCTCCATTGTTGTCACAAAACAAAGCCAGTGGCTCCAAGATACTCGTAACCACACCAAGTTCAGTCATGAACTTCTTGATCCAAACAGCTTCCTTTGCCGCTTCTGAAGCAGCAACATATCCAGCTTCCTTCGTGGAATCAGCTACGGTATTCTGCTTAGAGCTCTTCCAGCTCACTGCACCGCCATTTAGACAGAAGACATATCCAGATTGTGATCGGAAATCGTCTCTGTCTGTCTGAAAACTCGCATCGGTGAATCCATTCACCACAAGTTCTTCACTTCCTCCATACACCAGGAATTTATCCTTAGTATGTCTCAAATACTTGAGAATATTCTTGACAGTTGTCCAGTGAACTTCACCTGGATCAGATTGGTATCTGCTCATCATGCTTAACGCGTAAGCTACATCTGGACGAGTGCAGAGCATGGCATACATAATAGATCCAATTGCAGAAGCATAAGGAATCCTATTCATGCGCTCCCGCTCAGCATGTGTCACCGGACACTGCTTCTTGCTGAGACTAATGCCATGAGACATCGGTATGAAGCCCTTCTTGGAATCATGCATCCTGAATCTGTGCAACACCTTATCAATATAAGTGTCATGGCACAATCCAATCAGCCTGTTCACTCTATCTCTATAGATTCTGATTCCAAGAATGTACGCGGATTCTCCCATGTCTTTCATGGAAAAACAACTTCCGAGCCAAGTCTTAACAGACTGAAGCAACGGAACGTCATTACCGAGGAGGAGTATGTCATCGACATACAGTACAAGAAACGCAATTCTGCTCCCACTAGTCTTCTTGTAAACACATGGTTCCTCTTCGTTCTTGATGAAACCAAATTGTTTTACTGCTTCATCAAAACGAAGATTCCAACTCTGTGATGCTTGCATCAATCCATAAATGGATTTATGAAGCTTGCATACCTTTCTAGCGTTCTTAGGATCAACAAAACCTTCAGGTTGTGTCATATACACATCCTCTTCCAGAATACCATTCAGGAAGGCGGTTTTGACATCCATCTGCCAAATCTCATAGTCATAATGAGCTGCAATCGCTAGGAGAATCCGAATGGATTTAAGCATAGCGACTGGGGAATAGGTTTCATCATAGTCAATACCATGAATTTGCTTGAAACCTTTAGCCACCAACCTCGCTTTGTAAATTTTCACATTGCCATCCACGTCAATCTTCTTCTTGAAGATCCATTTACACTCAATGGCTTTTGCACCATTAGGTAAATCGACCAAGGACCATACTTGGTTTTCTGACATGGATCCCATTTCGGATTTAGAGGCTCCAAGCCACTTTTCGGAGTCCGGGCCCATCATTGCCTCCGCGAAGGTCGCTGGTTCGTCACTATCAATGATCATCAGATAATTTGAATTGGTCACGAGAAATCCATAGTATCTCTCGGGTTCGTGACGGATCCTTCCGGATCTGCGAACTTCAGGCTCCACAGGCGCCGGTTCCACAGAACTTTGTGGATCCAACTGCTGCTCTTCCTCAGCAGGTTGAGCAGTCTCCTGTGCATCTCGAATTTCTTCTAGATGTACTTTACTCCCACTGTTTTTCTTAGAGAGAAACTCCCTCTCAAGAAAAGAACAGTCCCGAGCAACAAATACTTTGTTCTCAGATTGGTTGTAAAAGTAGTATGCCTTGGTTTCCCTAGGATAACTAACGAAGTAGCATTTATCTGATTTGGGTGCGAGCTTGTCAGAGATTAAACGTTTGACATAAGCCTCACATCCCCAAATCTTTAGGAAATACAGACTAGGAATGTTCCCAGTCCACAATTCATGTGGTGTCTTTTCCACTGATTTAGATGGTACCCTATTTAGGTAAACACAGACGTTTCTAGAGCGTATCCCCAAAAGGATAATGGAAGATTTGAATGACTCATCATAGACCGAACCATATCCAATAAGGTTCGATTCCTCCTCTCTGACACTCCATTCCATTGGGGTGTTCCAGGAGGAGTGAGTTGTGAAATAATTCCACACTCGCTCAGATAGTCGTTGAACTCTTGACTCAAGTATTCTCCTCCGCGATCCGATCGCAGAACTTTAATACTTTTGCCAAGTTGGTTCTGTACTTCATTCTTGAATTCCTTGAATCTATCAAAGGATTCTGACTTGTGTCTCATCAAATAGACATAACCATATCTACTGAAATCATCAGTGAAAGTAATGAAGTACTTGTAATTTCCTCTGGCAACAGCACTCATTGGCCCACATACATCAGTATGAACAAGGCCCAATAAGTCACTGGCCCTTTCATTCGGTTTGTTGAAAGGGGCTCTAGCCATTTTTCCCATCAAACAAGATTCGCATTTCTCACATGATTCAAAATCAAATGAGCCCAGAAGCCCATTTCGATGGAGCCTTTGGATGCGTTTCTCATTGATATGGCCCAAACGACAATGCCATAAGAAAGTCGGGTTTTCGTCATTTGACTTAAACCGCTTTGTATTTATGTTAAAGACAGGCATTTCTTGGTTTAAAACATATAACCCATTATCTAATGGGGCGCTACCATAATACGTACCATCACGATTAAAAGAACAAACTTTATTCTTAACAGCAAAATCAAAACCTTCCAAATCCAAAACGGAAACTGAAATTATGTTTCTGCTAATCGCAGGTACAAAATAGCAATTATTCAAAGCTAAAACCATGCCCGAAGGTAAAGACAAATCGTAGGTGCCTACGGCCAGTGCAGCAACCTTAGCTCCATTCCCGACCCATAGCTCCACTTGTCCTTTCTTCAGCGTTCTACTGTTTCTTAGTGCCTGCACATCAGTACAAATATGAGCACCGCAGCCGGTATCCACTACCCACGAAGTAGAACTAGAAGACATAACATTAAGTTCGATAACATAAATACCTGAGTCAGACGCATCATACGTCTTCTTCAGCTTCTTGTAATCTTCCATGAACTTTTTGCAGTCTCTCTTCCAATGCCCTAACTGCTTGCAGTAGTTGCATTTGTCCTCAAGAGAAGGCCCGGATTTGGGCTTCGGCTTGGGCTTGTCCTGACTCTCAGTCTGGACAACTTGGGCTTTTCCCTTATCCTTCTTAGGTTTCTTAAACCTTTTACCCCCTTGTACCATCAGTACACTGGGAGTTGCCTTCTTGAGGTTCGGCTCTGCTGTCTTCATCATGCCGTGCAACTCAGTCAATGTCTTAGTCATGTTTTGCATGTTGTAGTTCATGATGAACTGATCAAAACACGACGGCAAAGACTGCAGAATCATGTCAGTGGCTAGCTCCTGGCTAATGGCACAGTCCAGTTTCCCCAGGTTATCAATGTAACCCATCATTTTAAGGACATGAGGACTTACTGGACTGTCCTTAGCCAGCTTGCAATCCATGAGAGATTTAACCGTCTGGTATCTCTCTGTGCGAGCTTGCTCCTGAAACAAAGCTTTCAGGCTGTTAATCATCTCAATGGGTGACATCACATTCTCATATTGCTTCTGCAGCTCAGAGTTCATAGTCACCAGCATTAGACAATTAACATCTTTGACATCAGCTGAATGCTTATCCCAAGCATTCTTTTCTGTCTGCGGGGCATTGGAACGTGGCCTCTCGGTGAGATCTCTTTCAAGGACATATTCCTTGTTCTCCTGCCTAAGAACTATTCTCAGGTTCCGATACCATTCCAAGAAATTAGATCCATTTAACTTGTCCTTCTCAAGGACGGATCTTAGTGAGAAAGTGTTGATGTGAGTTGAGACAGACATAGCTGTAATTAAAAGAGGTAGAGGTTTTAGTTATAATGCTCAAGGAAATGAGAATTCTTATCTAATAAGAAAAACTCGCATTGTATTCAAAACTATGTTTCCTCAGATGAATACAATGAGCCAAGATCCATACTTCACCAAAATCTGAGTGGGCGACTCGCCTTTACCCAAACTTTAGTTATCTAGGTAAGAAAATCATTGCTAATTGTACCCAGTACAACTCTTGGTCGCAGATGAGACAAACTATGTCTAATCCACTCTGATGTCTCTGGGCCCAGAACTTCTGATAGCCCAGTCAAGTGAAAACAATCTCTTCTGTCTTGTGACCACTGACAGTCGCACTGCAAGTCTATCAATGACCACCTGCCTTACTCATGTTGTTGTGGATACCAAGGACTCCAAGGCTATCCAACAAACAAAATGAGTCTTGACAGTAGACAAGATCAGGCAAGACATCAAGATCACTTGATATTTAGTTGAGGAAAGGAACTATTTGATCTTGATGTACATCCAATATACATCAAAGAAGTTATTAATTTAATTAAAACATTCAGTTTTAAGTTTAGGTTCATCTAGAACTTTAGGATTAAATTTGGTCTGGTATATGCAAATTTATGGTCCAACCAATAATTCTGCGAATGGTGTGTCGATCGACGCCAACCATTTGCATCGGTCGACACAATCCAATTTAAACCAGTCTTCGATAACCGGTCAAACCGGATCGAATTTCATTAACCGATTCAATCTAATTGAACTGGTTCGGTTTAACGGTCCATGTCGATCGTCACACAACTCTGTGTCGATCGACATTACCAAACCAGAACCAATTGGTTAATTAAGATTAACCGAGCGAGATAACCGGTTCAATCCAATTGAACCGATCTATCTAATCGCATTGTCCGTGTCGACCGACACACCCAGTGTATCGATCGACACAACAGGATTACGGGTACTCGATCTCAGATCGAAACCCTAAAATTATTTACGAGTTTTCGCTCTGTGTCGACCGACACACGCTTTGTGTCGATCGACACTCTGTGACAAACCCTAAAATTTTACGAGTTATTTCGCGGCATGTCGACCGACACACGCTTAGTGTCGATCGACACAGTGCGTTTTTAACAATTCATCGTTTTTCAACAGGCACATAATCCGAGATTAACACTTGAAAACACGATTTTAGCAGGAAATAATCAATTCAACAAACTCAGTTTTCGAATTAATTGCATCAGATTCAATAGTCTAAACCCTAACAGGCTCTGATACCACTGTTGGATCTCCTAGGATCTAAGGGTTTGATATATTGAATCACTAACCTCGTTCTTACCTTGTTACTGGCAGCGAAATGAATGGTGAACGAGATCAGTAGCGACACAGGTGCCTCGCCTCTACCAGATACACACGCACACAAGCTGGAAACGGGATGCTAGTGCCGGATCTATGGGATCTGAGAGTTTTTGGTGTTTCTGCTCTTTCTGTCAAGAAAAAAGTCGACAGCTCCCGTTCTCGGTCGAAACTGTCAAGTTTTATTCGACCTAAAATATACTTAACGGGCCAGACTTGATTAAGTCTTAATTTCGAAAATCCCTTTCGAAACCCGAACTGTGTCGACCGACACACAAGCTGTGTCGATCGACACAACACCATTTTCTCGATAATAATGTGTATCCAATACACATTAATATGATCATTAACATAATGATCATTCCCATGTCTTAGCTTCCAGTTTGCTTAGGTGTGTGACCCTATAGGATCATATAATACTGGCAGTAAGTATACAACTTACAGATTGCAAGAGGCTTCTAGAAAAACATTGCAACCGCCCAGTATTATACGAATGTCTGATCTCGACACACAACTATCATCAGGAGTGAGTACAAGTGTGATTTCAGGACACTATCCCAACGGAAACAAGATCGGGATTGCTCCTGACTTCCCAAAATCGTTGTGACCCCACCGGGTGTCAGGAAATTCAAGCAGAGGTGATATGTTACGGAACAGCTCTCATGGAATTTATCCAAGGAGTTCCCATGATCACATTGTCGATTGCTAAAGCATCTGCTACTAAGAAATCAACAACTTTTGTTACCCCTCCCACTTGCACGGGTAGCCTGATTGTCCAAGAGTCATCGTCGTGTCTCCTGTGAATCTCGTTAAGGGTTTCAGGAATGGGGATACTTCGGATAAGCCGATGTTCATCCTTCTTAGAGTGTCATGGAAGATTACGTCCAAGAAACTCTCGGATCCTTGCTACGTTGTGATCTTGTATGATCAGTTCGATGACGAGAGGATCGTTGTGTGGTCGATCGATTCATGCGGTTTCGCACTCCTCGAATGTTATCGCGTCGTTTGGGAACTGAGAAGGAGTGGACCAGTGAACTCTTGTTCCCACTCGTTGTTAATAAGCTTTAGTTCACGATATTGTGTCTCGGTAGTATTGTGATCCTCCAATGATCATATTGTTGGTCGCGGTCCTTGCATTCTCACGTTTCTGAATCTTCCACACCGGTACTGCTACCATCTCTTCTAACTTAGTCAGTGCTACGTCGGCTGTTGTTGGATCATTTGCGGCTCCATCTATTGCAGCGTTGTCCATCGTGGTGTGATTTGTTCTGTCTCCATTTCCATTGGTGGCCATCTCTTTGGATCTGTTAGTCAATGGTTTTTAGGTGTAAGAAAACTTTTATTCCCCACAGACGGCGCCAAACTGTGAGAGTCGAAACTCAGACGGTCAATTCTTGTAGAGCAAAATTTTTAGGGAATATAAGATTTTAATGTAAAGCACACAAAAAGAGATCTGGAGAGTTATTTTATTGATATGTTTGATCAGAAACAAAGTACAAAGCGTAAGAGTTAAAAGAAAGTCTAAGTATTTTTGCTAGGGTTATCAAGAAGGTTTGATCGTAGGAAGTGTTTCGTCTTATATAGTCGTGGCGAGTCGGTTTCGAGGATATTTCCTTCAAGATTTCTGAAAATCTTCATGTTAACGCATATTCCATTTTCATTGGGATTTTTACCTTTCTGCTCAGATTTATCTTCCTCTTTTCTTCTTTGATTTTACCTTTCCGCTTTTGTAGTTATCTTTCCGCGGTTTAACTTTATCTTCCGTATGGGCCAAAAAGGGACGATCATAGTCCGTTTGAGTATAAGTCTTTTAAATCCGGCCCGAAGTCTACGGATTACGAACCTTGTGGGTTTGGCCTAAGTTCGTATTTCTTATAACTTATTCGGCGATTCCGTTAACGGCTAGTAATATATAATTTACCGTTGTGAAGATGAGTTGCGGCTAGTCGCACATTCGGAAGAAGATATCATCGAGTGTCTGAGCAGTTAGTCTAAGCAATGTGTTCGTTCGAAAGATTCAGGAAACGTGTTCTGCTCGGAACTTTCAAGGGAGTGTGTTCTGATCGGAACTTTCGAGGAAGTGTGATCTGCTCGGAACTTCCTAGGAAATGTGTTATGCTCTGAAAATTCAAAGAAATGTGCTCGGATTATCCGGGCAGCTTGGTCTGCTTGGATTTTCCGAGCAGTCTTTCTTGCTTGGTCTTCTCGGATTTTCCGAGAAGCTTGGCCGTAACTTGAAGAACTCCTCTAGTGAGAAAAATAAAGGAAATTAACTCCGGATTGATGAGCATTCTTAACGACATGTGAAGGCTTTATCTCACTTGTATCAGGTGGAGAATATGCACTTTCCTTTCTATGGTTTTCTTGAGGAACACCATTCATGACTTCCAAAGGCGTGGCTGGATCTTCTTCTGCAGCTTCTCTAATTGAGTTACTGATACTATCTTGTGTTCTCTTAGAAATGTTGGCGCCTAACAATTTCCATTTCCTACCACCATGGCTTCCTCTTCTAATTTGTGGTTGTTTCTGATAATCAATGAACTTCTCAGTCTGGAGGCTTGATATTTGCTTTACAAAAGCTTCTACACATATAGTTACATCCCAAATGGCTATGCTTCCATCTGTGGCTCCACTGGTGAGAAGATAAATATCATTGGATGATGTATTATTACCTGTCAGGTAATCGTACCAAAATTGTTACACGAGTGGGGTATTTAAAAAAGGTTGACTTTTACCACAAGAAGGTTTCGAGAAAGCAACATTATTTAACTTAAAACGAAAATAGCTCAAAAGAGGACAACTGATAGAGAAGTATTAATATCAATGGTTAAACCTGCATGTGGGGGATGCAGAGGCACAATGGCTTGTTGTAATGAAAGAACTGGATATGTCAGAGGAACCAAAGACGCAACATCAAACCTGAATTTAGGCGCAGAGTAAATTGAAATGAAACACACATGAAAATTGTAGAGAAACTCAAGGTAAAAATCAAAGTCATCAAACAACTAAAACACTTCTTCTGGTTACCCTATTCTATGTTCAAGACCAGGGCCAATAACGTAAGGGTGGCATCAGAGCAAGACACATAGATAAAGCAGATAGTTAGCATGAAAAGATGACGAGAAAAAAATTTCAACATTCGTCTATTCATTGATGGGTTCAATCAAAGTAACTGGCGGTTGTCCCTCTAACCTGGAACCAACCCATTTTACTAGAAATGCAGTGGCAGCCATGTATCTCCACTCATCTTCATAGTTTTCTTGCTCGTTATACAAATGGAATCTTGATTTTGTGATATTAACACTAGCATCTTCTTCTACCCCATCCAGTTTTGGAGGTTTTTAAATCTTTTACTTTCGGTGGGCATGTTAGCAGCAAGCCATTGGAACATCATTAACGAGACATCTGATGAAGCTATGTCACCTACATTATCACTAATAAAAATTCGCCCTTTTTATTTGGTCTACCAGCCAAAAGGTAATGATACGCTTGGCTCTAACAAACGAGCAGCTGAAGAGTACGAGGAATACCAACCAGAGTACTCAAAACAGAGGTCATTCCAAAAAATTCTAATGTCTGGTTTCTTTTGGAATATACGCGGTTTCAACAAAAAAAAAGTAAGCATGGTGTGGTGAAAGATTGGATTCGTCGTTCGGGATTTGATTTTGGGTGTTTGATCAAAACAAAGGTGAAGGAAAGTAAAGTAAATAGAGTAGTTTCTAGCGTTTTCCCTGGTTGGTCTTGCTTATCCAATTATGAACATCACCAGCTGGGAAGACTATGGATTGTGTGGAATCAAAATGTGAGGATTACCCCTGTGTATAAATCAGCTCAGATGATTACATGTTCCGTCAAGTTAGATGGTAAGGACGACGAGATTCTTATCTCTTTTGTCTACGCCTTCAATCTCGCAGAAGAAAGAAAAGACCTTTGGGAGGATTTGAAAAATCACCAAAATTCAGATATGTTTCATGGGAAGGCTTGGCTCGTTTGTGGTGATTTCAATGAGATATTGGATATAGAAGTGCACTCTTCTTACGATCACAGTCCTGTCACTCCAGTAGGTATGAAAGATTTTTCAAGAGGCTGCAAACTACTGCGAGTTATCTGATTTAAGTTTTCATGGTCCTAAATTCACATGGTGTAACAAGAGGAAAGAAGGACTCATCAACAAGAAGCTAGATAGAGTGCTTGTGAACAGTGAGTGGTTTTCGAAAAACACGCAGTCTTACTGTGTCTTTGAATCTGGAGGATGTTCAGATCATTCAAGATGTCGAATATATCTCAAGGAGGAAGAAGCGAAGAAGAAAAGACCATTCAAGTTCACAAATGTGGTAATGAGTACGCCTGGTTTTTGTGATAAGATTAAGGACATCTGGGAAGAGACATAATATATTTTCCACTCAACTTCAGCGCTTTTTCGATTATCAAAGAAGTTAAAAGGACTAAAGCCCTTGCTAAGGAAGTTGGGAAAGGAAATATTACATGACCTCTCGAAAAGAACCCATGAAGCTTATGGGAGCCTTTGTGATCTGCAGGATCAAATGATGAATGCTCCATCCCCACAAGCGATGGAAGATGAGAAAGTGGCATATGATAAATGGAGTCGGTTAGCAGAGCTGGAGGAACGTTACCTAAGCCAAAAACGAAACTTTTCTGGTTAAAATCTGGAGATCATAATACTCGATCATTCTTCAACGCAGTAGATCAAGAGTAGTGAGAAACAAAATCAGTGAAGTTGTATGCTCGAATGCACAGACTGTGGCAGATGCAGAGGGTATTAAGAAGGAAGCAGTAAGACATTTTGAGGACATCCTCAACCATGTGCCTAGCGTTTTTGTATCCTGGTCAGTAGAGGAGCTTAAAACAGTGCTAGATTTTCGATGCGAGGAAATAGACACCATGTTACTGCTGCACGAGGTGACTGAAGCGGAGATTAGAAGGGTTCTATTCTCAATGCCAAAAGGAAAATCACTTGGTCCGGATGGCTATACAGTAGAATTCTTCAAAGAAACTTGGGAGGTGGTAGGTAAAAATCTATTAACAGTTGTTCAGTCCTTTTTCAGATATGGATTTCTACCGAAAGGTATAAACTCGACGATCTTAGCTCTAATCCCAAAGAAGAAAGAGGCTCAAACAATGAAAGAATACGGACCTATCTCTTGCTGCAACGTGATTTATAAAATCATATCTAAGATCCTTGCTAATCGGCTCAAAATCATTCTTCCGAAGTTCATCGCTGCAAATCAATCAGCTTTTGTAAAGGACCGACTGATGATGGAGAATCTTCTCCTGACAATAGAAATTGTTAAGGACTATCACAAGGAGGAAACATTACCAAGATGTGCGATGAAGATTGACATCTCAAAAGCCTTTGATTCAGTTCAATGGGAATTTCTGCTTAATACATTGAGGGCTATGAATTTTCCAGACAGATTTGTTCATTGGATTTCTCTCTGTATTTCTTCTGCATCTTTCTCAGTACAAGTAAATGGAGAGTTGGCTGGTTATTTCGGAAGTACTAGAGGACTGAGACAAGGTTGTTCCCTATCCTCTTACCTGTTTGTGATTTGCATGAATGTTTTGTCAAAGAAACTAGATCAAGCAGCAAGAGAGGCGAAAATAGGTTACCACCCGGGGTGCAAAGATCTGTTTTAACTCATTTGTGCTTTGATGATGATTTGATGGTTTTTTTGGAGGGAGATAAACGATCCATTGTTGGCGCATTAGAGGTTTTTGAGGACTTTGCTCATCATTTGGGCTTACATATAAGCATCAAAAAATCAACGATCTACATGGCGGGTATATCACCAAGTTTAAAAGAGGAGATTATGAGGGAATTCTCCTTTGAATACGGCACACTTCCAGTAAGATATTTGGGCTTACCACTATTAACAAGGCGAATGACAGCTTCAGATTATGCACCATGAAAAGATCCGGATGCAAATTAGTTCATGGACTACAAGGCACCTATCTTTTGCAGGTAGACTACAGTTGCTGAAATCAGTGGTCTTCAGTCTTACAAACTTATGGATGGCGGCTTTCCGTCTACCGAAATCTTGTATTAAAGAGATTGACAAATTATGTTCAGCCTTTCTTTGGTCGGGACCGGATCTAATGCAAAAAAAGCAAAGGTGAGCTGGAAAGATGTTTGTATCCCAAAAGAGGAGGGAGGTCCTGGGATACGATCTTTGGACGAAGTTAATAAGGTATGTGTCTTGAAACTTATTTGGAGGTTACTGTCTGGGAAAAATTCATTATGGGTCAATTGGATCAAACATTACTTGAAAAGAAACGGATCCTTTTGGGCGGTGCGAGAAAGCTCTACCTTGGGCTCTTGGATATGGAAAAAGCTTTTAAAATTCAGATATAAGGCAAAGGAATTATATAAGGTGGAGGTTCGGAATGGTCTATCTACATCATTTTGGTATGATAATTGGTGCACTTTGGGCTGTTTATTTGATGTTTTTGATGAAAGAGGAAGGATAGACCTAGGGATACCATGCACGGCAACTCTTGGTGACGTGATGGACATGAGCAGAAGAAGGAATCATAGAAATGCTTTGCTGAATCAGGTTGAAAGGGAAATAGAGGATCTAAGGGATCGGAAAAATCATGATTTCTCGGACTTATATCTTTGGAAGCAAGGAAATGGTGATTTTAGCGACAAATTCAGTTCGAAGAACACCTTAAAACAGATTCGGGCTCACAACCCCACTTGGGAGCTTCATCGAGGAATCTGGTATTCGTTTGCTACCCCAAAATACTCCCTACTGACATGGCTTGCAGCAAAAAACAGGCTTTCCACGAGTGATAGAATGGAGAGTTAGAATTTGAACACTCATGTTGGATGTGTTTTCTGTGATGAGCCAACAGAAACAAGAAGTCATCTTTTTTCTTATGCTCATTCTTCAGCCAAATATGGAAAAAGCTTGTGGGAGGAGTAATGAAACAAAGTTTCACGGTGGAATGGATGGAGATAGTTGACAAGATCACCAAACCGGCTGAAAAGGGGATGAGATCCTTCATTCTTCGGTACACATTTCAAGCAACGATCCACATGATATGGACAGAGGGAAACAGAAGACGGCATGGCGAGAAACCAAGAACAAAGGAAGTGCTGATGAGTTCGATTGACAGAGCAGTCCGTAATAGGCTTTCAACAATCAAACAAGAAAGACAAAAGTACGAGGATGGTTTACATATTTGGTTCGATACAAGAGTGTATTAAGAAATGTGTTTTCTTTGATCAAAAAGGGATAAAATCTATGTTGTAAAAAATATATTTTTCTTTTGAGTATAATTTAACATCATATTCAAAAAAAAAAAAAAAAAATATATATATATATATATATATATATATATATATATATATATATATATATATATATATATATATATATATATATATATATATATATCAGTAAGCAAGGGCTTTCACTATCATCCACTGCAGAGTCTTGTCCGCTCATGTCTATTAAGTTAGTTATGTCTGAGGCAATTATGTGCATGTTCGATACACATGAAACTGATCTCACAACTGAGCCTTCAACATGTTCTCCTAATATCTTTTGATGTTGACCAGTTTCCAAACGCAGATGCATACCTAGGTGAACCCAAAACACTTTTAAAAATTAGATAAAAATATTTATAAATCGCCATCATGTATCACTTAATTAACTTTAATAATACTAGCATCTACCTAGTCAATCTCACATATCCATCTTCACATCCTGTTGCAATCCAACTAGACCGATCAGATATTTTACGTTCTTCATATTCAAATCCAGATTTTATATCCCCAGAGATGAAGCATAAGGAATGTAGATCTCTTCCATGAAATTGTGTATGCAAATTTAGAGGAAAGACGTTAGTCTTTTGTCCTCCAACCCAATGTCTATGAATATAAATGACATCATCCTAGAAAAGAGACAGGTTTACGATCATTCAAATACCAAACATTAACATACAACTTTCATCGAGAGACAAGAGATGCAACTTCCCATAAGCAAAACAGTTTTGCATTTCATGGATGTCCCCAAAACAAAAAGAGTGGGGACGGCGCCCATCCACCACATAAGAAATTAAGAGTATTATTACAGATTGGATTAAAAAAAGTCAATAAAAGGAAAAACCAGAGGTGGACCTTTGATTCAGGTGTTAGGTTCCACAACACCTAATTATTGTTTGGATGGTTTTTGGAAAAGTGCATGCCTTTGCAAACATATTGAATTAAGCTCAACTCTTTCAGTTGTTTCAAACTCATGAACTCTAAAACCTTACTCTCTCTCTGTCATATTCGAAATAGCATATGAAATCGTCTCCTCCAGTCTGAAAATGAGATTTATAAAAAAAGGGAAGATCAACAAAAACAAGATCATTGTCCACGTGACTAGAAAATAATAGCGAGTATTTAATGATTTATTTCTCCTGGTAAACCATAAGACCACTAAGTGCAGAAAATAACAAACGTAGATAACTTATGTAACATACCCATACCAGCCCGTTTAAAAATTTTGTTAAAAGAAGAAGAAAAGCCTTTTAGTACATTATCGAAACTTAGGGTTTCCACCTCTTTTCTCTATAAAAGGAGGAGACACAAGAGAAAGTGGCATGAGAAGAAATCTTCGGCGAAGCCCTGTGGAAATAGAGAGCCATCAGTCGTCGACCTCCTGTAACTGTAGAACTGACGGAGAGAAGCCCCATCGTGTTAGAGACACAAAGAAGAAGCTTTCCGGAGAAGATTTCTCGGATTTCCGTCATCAATCTGGCCGTCATATTTCAAAGCGTTTTCCTGTAGATTCGTAAGGATACACAGAACGCCCATTATATCACTGGAAAGATCTCGGTCTTCTCTTTCCACAAAGGTAAGAATCGCTCCGATCAGATTTACCGTTTGAGAGTTATGACCGTTTTCCCAAAACGTGTCTGTGTTGTTGTGAATCTGTAAAAGTTTATTGGATCTGTGTTTTGGATAGGCAAACGAGGTCCTCTTGACGCGAAACTTGGCAGGGACATTGTGGACTCATAGATATAGATCTCGGTTGAAGGAGAACCGATTTCGGTCTTGGGAGAAGAGGGATGCGTGTCGTCGAAGTTGTAGCAGCAATTTTATCCAAATAGGCAGTCGACCATCGTTGTGACTACGGTGAGGACCGAACGTGATCTCTTTCTATATTCTACTACATTTTTGGGACTCGAATTCTCGTTTAATAGTATCTTTCCTAGGTAGTGTAGATCTAACGGATGATTTGCATTGATGTGACTGAAAAGCACCTAGAACATAGGATGTCACTTAAACCGAAAACGGCACCTATACATTAGGTTATCATTTGAACTGAAAATGTTGCTTGCGTGTGAATGCTATGCTTGATAGAACTGTTTAGGTCCCTGATATATCATGGTTTTTACCCACTTTATACCATGATATACTTGTGTTTTTAGGGTCTTTTGTATTAGTTTAGAGTCTTTTACAGGTTATATCGAGTTTGGAGCTAATTGGAGATATATGGAGCATTTTGGGCATTTTGGGACGTTTTGGCCGAGAGCTTTATTCACTGTTCGATTATTTGATATTGCATCGATCGACACACATTGTGCATCGGTCGATGCAGTCGCGAGATGGGCCTTACGCGTCAGCGTGCCAACTTATGAAGATTTGCAAAGAAGCCCAAGATACTTCCAGTATTTACACAGAAGCCCCATCCGAGATTATACCTATATATACTAGTTTTTGGCTTTTATTTTAGATACGCTTTCATACTTAGAGCTAAGAGATTTTTAGAGTTTTCGGGGCTGATCTATTTCCTTGTATTCATTTATTTTGGAGAAGATTTTGAACCCCTTTGATATTTTAATTTCTTATATGCAATCTATTTATTCTATGATTATGTTTTCATCAATCATGTCTGAGTAGATCCATAGTTGAGTTTAGGGTTTCTCATTAAGGTTTGATGACTTGCTAGACTTGTTTAATTCAGTTAGGATTCATATGATTAGAATGTTCTTCAAACTAAATTGTGCTTAATGCTAGTTCTAACCTGATCAATTAGAATCTAGATCTTAGGTTGCTAAATACGTCACGAGAGTGGGGTTTAGGAATCTGAACTATTTAGGTTGAGCAATTAAATTATTCGCAAAGAGATTTGGTTTGGTTTAATTGTGAACATATCGAACTTGAACTTAATGCTTGTTTAATATGTTAGTAATTGCAAAGAGATTTGGGTTACTGCACTTAGGCATAGAGAATTCTCGCAAAGAGATTTGGTTAATTCTATTATCGTGATTTGAGTTCTAGAACTGAGTTTAATTTGATCCTGACTGGTTAACTTGTCTGCTTGTCTGATTTCCTGAGAATACCCTAGGCTTGACGCTTTTAGTTTATTGCTTACAAACCGATTCCTGCTACTGTTTACTTTCTTGCTTCGCAATTTATTTCAATCTTTCTCTGCTTATTTCTAGTATTCATTCCCTACAGTTTGATCCTCTTGAGACCAAGTGTCCCTGTGGATTCGATAACCCTATATACTACATTGACTATACTGTGCACTTGCAGTTTTAGAATAGGGTAAAACTTAGAACCTATCAAGTTTTTGGCGCCGTTGCCGGGGACTCTTTGAGTCTTCGCTAGGACCGAACTTAGGGTTTCTACTAGAAATTTTTCGTTTTTGTTTTTCGTTTTTTTTTTTTTTTTTTTTTTTTTTTTTCGATTTTACTGATTCTTTTCTCTGTTTCTTTCTGTCGCAGGTACGAAATTCGCCTTGCGTCGACCGTTGCACACCTTGCGTCGATCGACACTAGGCGATTCTGAGATTGAATCGGTCGTTGCACTGAAAGCATCGATCGTTGCTGGACGATTACAGACAGTTTATGCCAACGCAGAACACTAGAAGTAATCCGAACTCGAGCTTGATTAATCTTGGACTAGAGGAACTTGGACGTTTAGAAAGAAAGATCAGAAGAGAAAAGAGAGAGAGAATGGTACAAGAACGCTTGATCTTGATACCAGATGCTAATGGAATCCTGAGGGATCCAGAGAACAATCCTTACAATGCTGCTGGGCAAAGGATTGATGCTGAGGGACGAGTGATCCCTGATGAAGTTGAGCCACAAGGCCGGATGGTTGTCCATGAAAGGACATTAGCTGACTACAACAGACCTGATGAGTTTCACGCAAACCGAGCAGCTCTAGTGCTTCCTGCTTTTGAAAGAAGTGATTTTGAGGTAAAGACTATCTACTACCAACTGATGAGACAGATGGCTTTTCATGGTTACCAATCGGAGCAGCCTATGGATCACATAGACAAGTTTGAGGACATAGTTACTGGCATGAAATATGAAGGAGTATGCCCGGACTATCTGTTCCTTAAGCTATTTCCACACAGTCTTGCTGGAGACGCTAGTGTGTGGCTGAGACAGCTGGTCCCTGGACAGTACACCACTTGGGCAGCTTTAAAGAGTGAGTTCCTGCTTCATTTCTATGATGATGCACGATCAGATCAGGCCAGACAGGACATACTCACTTTCTCCCAAGGAGCTGTGGAGCCTTTAAAGACTGCATGGATCAGATTTAAGCAGTATCAGCGTGACTGTCCGCATCATGGATTCACTGAAGTTCAGCTGATTGGTATTTTCTTCAGAGGAATAGATCTTCCGTATCAACAGGCGCTGGATAATTCCAGTAATGCCAACTTCAACACCAGGACTCCTACACAGGCTAAGCAGCTGATAGAAAATCTGATTGGCAGCAACAGTTGTAAGACCATGGACGAGAGGAGAAAGAAAACCGGTGGAAGTGTTGATCTCTCTGAGATGGCTGAATTGAGATCCAGGATGGATAAAATCTGCACTCTTCTAGGTGAAAAGAAAGCTGTCCATTTTGCACAAGAAGTAGAAGTGATTCAAACTGAGGAGGACACTCAGGAAGAAGATGTGAATTTCGTTGGAGGATCTGGTTTCCAAGGAAACAGATTTGGATATCAGCAGGGAAACCGGTTCTTCAACCAAGGACAAAAGAGTGCCTTCACAGGCAATCAGAACTCTTTTGGACAGACTAGTAACTTCCAGAAGCCTTATGTGCAAGGAAATCAGAGAACCTACGGATCTTCATCCTATCAGACTCCGCCTGCAGCAACTGCCTTTGAAACCAGGGTGGAAACAATGTTTGAACAGATACTGGAGAGCCAGAACAAGATCTCTGTAGACCATAACAAGAAGCTGGATGCAGTTTATGAAAACCTCAATGGGAAGTTTGAGACTCTGAGCACTCATGTGAAACAGCTGGACACTCAGGTAAATCAGATTTCAGGTACTATGAAAGGAAAAGGAGTTGCTGAGACTCATATTAAAGCCTGGTCTGTACTTGTTAATGATGGATCTCATCTAGGTGAGAAATTTGAGCTAAGTACAGCCGAATTGGTAGATGATGCAGAATTCTCGGAATCAAGTGAAAAACTCTCGGGTGGAAGTTGTGATGGTCGCATTGCAACGATCGACACACACCTTGTGTCGGTCGATGCAGGTCGTGAATAGACAGTGTTATCGGATGATAATGAAACTGATGCAGAATTGGCCCGCCTATTCCCTGATGTGTCTGAGATCACTCAGGAGGAGATTTATGCACAAGCCATTAGGCAATATCCCAAGGTGTCTGAGGTAATTAAACAAGAGATTGAGGAGCTGAAGAAACTGGAAGAGAGTGGTGAAGGCTTGGAAGAAATTCCACCACCTGATGATCCACCTTATCATCCCTGTGTGCAGAGATATTTGAACAAGATGCTGCCTCTAGATGAAGATCTGAAAGAATGGGTGATAATAGTTCCCCAACACATCAGTGATGTTCTGCTGAACAAGATTCCAAAGAAATTACCTGATCCTGGAGTGTTTATACTTGATTGTTCTATCTTTGAGGACAGTTTTAGACGCTCTCTTTGTGATTTAGGAGCTGCTGGAAGTATGATGCCTTATTCTGTGGCAGAGAAGCTGGGGATGCTAGATTTTTCTCCTACGAGTACCCGTCTTGTCCTAGCTGATCAGTCTCTACGAGTTCCTGAAGGACTTTTAAAGGACATACCAGTGAGAGTTGGAAACTACTTGGTTCCAACAGACTTCCTTGTGCTGAAATATGACTGCGATCCGGATGAAGCACTGATACTTGGAAGACCATTCTTGGCTACAGCAGGAGCTGTGATTGATGTTAGACAGGGTCTAATAGACCTCCACCTGGGAGATGAGAAGCTGCGATATGACATGGAGAAGCTGCGGAAACCACTGATAGATGGGCAGACTTTCACGATCCTGGAAGCAGAAGACGAGCAGCCAGATGGACCTGTGATACTAGATCCTGGAGCGCACTTTACTCCATTTTTCTTGGGCTGAAGCATTCTGCAACAGCTTATTCTCCACCATGGATGAGGAGACTTGAGCAGAGACAGAAAAAGTCTCTGTCAGGATCTCTAGGAGCCTGAAAAATCTTGTGCGTCCGGTCAAGCTAATGACCTTAAACAAGCGCTGAGTGGGAGGCAACCCACTGTTAGGTGTAGTTTTCTTTCTTTCTTATTTTTGGTGTTTTTATTAGGATTTCACGTTTTTGTTTTTGTTTTTGCATTTTGATTTTAGTATTTTTTCTAGATTTTACGTTTTTGTTTCTGTTTGGTGAGTTTTTCGTTGCAGGGTTCGATGAAATCGCATTGCGTCGATCGACACACGTTTGTGTCGATCGTTACAACAGAAATCGCACAGCAACGGTCGGTGCACCTAGTGCAACGATCGATGCCTGACTGCGACAGAGGTAAAACCCGAGAGAATTAACCATTCAATCTAATTTTTCTTTCTTTTAACCAATCCCTTGCTTGCCACTACTGGGGACAGTGTGTCTTAAGTGTGGGGGAGGTTCTACTAATTACTTTTCTTTTGTTTTCTTATGAGTCAGTTAATTTTAAAATTTTGTTTTTCGAGTCAAAATTGGTTTAAGTAGGAAACAATGACTTTTTAAGAAGATTAGCAGCATTTGCAGGAACTTAAGTGACCATTGGGATGAAGCTGCAGATCTATCTATGACTATTAGAAAACCCCATCACAGATCAGCCTACTGAGGACACCCATATCACTTCAGGTATCAGAGGATCCTTTACTGACTTCACCTTAATACTGACTTTAATTTTTCTCACCTAAGGGCTTGGTATACTTTATGTCGGACTCCCTTGTTGGTTCTGACACAGCCTGTAAACCTGTCCTATTTAGTCCCCTTCTCCCCTTCTGTAAAAGTAAAAAAAAAAATAATAAATAAACTGCGGATGAGTTAGTAACTCCGAAGTGGTCATGGGAATAGTAGCAAACACTATTATCTCTCATGTGATCCATGGAATGTGTCCAAAGTACACCCCATAACGGGAAGAACACTGATAAAAAAAATAAAATGATACCCAGTGGGGAAACATCAGTTGTTAAAGAAGGGAAAGAGAAGAAAGGGACTGGGGAAAGACAGTTTGGTGGTCTAGAGCTGGCTAGGTAAGAATCCATGTGCCTTTAGATCGATACTCCTTAGGTGAGACCGCACTTAAATACTTGCAGAAGTCAGTAGGGTGAATTTGAATGCTTGAATGTGATTGTGGCGTTTACTTAGGACAGTTGCTAAGTGTGGGGGAAGTACATGTTGGTCTTGATGTCTGTAGATTGATTCTTTCATGTGGATTACTAAGGGGAATCTGAATGCTGCTGCTTCTATGATGAAATGAGTTTCTGAAGAGTTTTCAAACCTCTTCACTGCATTTTAGTTCTCTGTTTTGCTTGAGGGCAAGCAAAGGCTAAGTGTGGGGGAGTTGATATATCATGGTTTTTACCCACTTTATACCATGATATACTTGTGTTTTTAGGGTCTTTTGTATTAGTTTAGAGTCTTTTACAGGTTATATCGAGTTTGGAGCTAATTGGAGATATATGGAGCATTTTGGGCATTTTGGGACGTTTTGGCCGAGAGCTTTATTCACTGTTCGATTATTTGATATTGCATCGATCGACACACATTGTGCATCGGTCGATGCAGTCGCGAGATGGGCCTTACGCGTCAGCGTGCCAACTTATGAAGATTTGCAAAGAAGCCCAAGATACTTCCAGTATTTACACAGAAGCCCCATCCGAGATTATACCTATATATACTAGTTTTTGGCTTTTATTTTAGATACGCTTTCATACTTAGAGCTAAGAGATTTTTAGAGTTTTCGGGGCTGATCTATTTCCTTGTATTCATTTATTTTGGAGAAGATTTTGAACCCCTTTGATATTTTAATTTCTTATATGCAATCTATTTATTCTATGATTATGTTTTCATCAATCATGTCTGAGTAGATCCATAGTTGAGTTTAGGGTTTCTCATTAAGGTTTGATGACTTGCTAGACTTGTTTAATTCAGTTAGGATTCATATGATTAGAATGTTCTTCAAACTAAATTGTGCTTAATGCTAGTTCTAACCTGATCAATTAGAATCTAGATCTTAGGTTGCTAAATACGTCACGAGAGTGGGGTTTAGGAATCTGAACTATTTAGGTTGAGCAATTAAATTATTCGCAAAGAGATTTGGTTTGGTTTAATTGTGAACATATCGAACTTGAACTTAATGCTTGTTTAATCTGTTAGTAATTGCAAAGAGATTTGGGTTACTGCACTTAGGCATAGAGAATTCTCGCAAAGAGATTTGGTTAATTCTATTATCGTGATTTGAGTTCTAGAACTGAGTTTAATTTGATCCTGACTGGTTAACTTGTCTGCTTGTCTGATTTCCTGAGAATACCCTAGGCTTGACGCTTTTAGTTTATTGCTTACAAACTAAAAGGCTCCTACAAGTGGAGAATCTCTACGGCTCATGTAGCAACCATTGCTTCATACTAGACACGCAGTTCCACTTGTCCTTTCTTCAACGTTCTACTATCGCTTAGGTCCTGCATATTTCAAAAAATATCAGTACCATAACAAGTATCCAATACTTATGTAGAACTTGAATTAATAACACAATACCTGAAGAAGAAGTACCATACATCTTCTCCATTTCTTGTGAATCTTCCAAGAATTTATTGCATTCTCTCTTCCAATGCCCCGACTCATTACAGTAGAAGCACTTTCTGACACCAAATGGGCCTGACTTGGGCTTATAAGATGACACAGGCTTATCCTGATTCCAAATCTGGCCGGCCCAGCCTCTACCCTTGCCAACACAAGATTCCTCAAATCTTTTACCCTTTATGATGTCATACTCTGCTGTTTTGAGCATACCATGCATCTCAGTTAACGTCTTCGTCAAGCCTTTCTAGTTCTTAACGAACTTGTCATAGCTTGACGGCAGTGACTGCAGAATGATGTTAGTGGCCAACTCTAAGCTGACAGGACATTCCAGTTTCCCCAGGTTATATATGTAACCCATCAGTTTAATGACATGAGGACTTACTGGAGTATCCTCTGGTAGTTTGCACTCAGTGAGAGACTTCACCATCTGGAATCTCTCCACTCGAGCCAGATCCTGAAACTTCAGTTTCAGGCTGGTGATCATCTCTATTGGTAACTCCATGTTCTCATACTGACTCTTCAAGTCTGAGTTCATGGTAGCCAACATCAGACCACGCACATCTACCACATCAGTATAATGCTTATCCCAAGCATTATACACTGCATGCGAGCGATTGGTCCCAAGCCTTTCTGGAAGAGCCTTTTCAAGGACATAGTCCTTGCTCTCCTGCTTGAGAATGAATCTCAGATTCCGATACCAATCCAGGAAGTTGGATCCATTTAACTTGTCCTTCTCAAGGACGGATCGTAGTGAGAAAGTGTTGATGTGATTTGAGACAGACATAGCTGTAATTCAAACAAAAGGTAGATTTTAGTTATAAAGCACAAGGAATGAGAATTCTTATCTAATAAGAAAACTCGCATTGTATTCAAACTATGTTTCCTCATATGAATACAATGATCCAAGATCCTCAGATTACTAAAATTCGAGTGGGCGACTCGCCGTTACTCAAGCTTTAGTTATCTAGGTAAGCAAATCATTTCTAATTGTACTCAGTACAACTCTTGGTCGTGAATAAGACAAACTATGTCCAATCCACTCTGATGTCTCTGGGCCCAGAACTTCTGACAGCCCAGTCAAGTATAACCAATCTTTTATATGTCTTGTGATCACTGACAGTTGCATTGCAAGTCTGTCACTGACCACCTGCCTTACTCATTTTTCTGTGGATACCAAGGACTCCAAGGATACCCAACAACATCACGAGTTTTTTTTTACAGTAGACAAGATCGGGCAAGACATCAAGATCACTTGATATTTAGTTGAGGAAAAGAACTAATCTTATCTTGATTTATATTCACTATAAATATATCAAAATAATAACTTTTAATTAAAAACATTTAGTTTTATTAAGTTTAGATTCATCTAATACTTCTGGGATTAAATTATTCTAGTTCATGCAAATTTGCGGTCAAACCAACAAGTCTGCGAACGTTGTGTCGATCGACGCCAACCATTGGTATCGATCGATGCAACTGGTTTTAAACCGATCTTCGATAACCGGTCAAACCGGATCGAATTTACTCAACCAATTCAATTCAATTGAACCAGTTCGGTTTAATGGTCCATGTCGATCGTCACACACTGTGTGTCGATCGGTATGACCAAACCAGAATCAATTTGGTTAATAAAATTATCCGAGCTAGATAACCAGTTCAATCCAATTGAACCGATCTATCTAATCGTATTGCCTGTGTCGACCGACACACCCAGTGTATCGATCGACGCAGCACGATTACGGGCACTCGATCTCAGATCGAAACCCTTAAGATTATTTGCGGATTTTCGCTTTGTATCGACCGACACACGCTTTGTGTCGATCGATACTGTGCGACAAACCCTAAATTTTATTCGCGAGTTTTCGCTCTGTGTCGACCGACACACGCTTTGTGTCGATCGACACCCTGCGACAAACCCTAAAAAATTTTATATTTGCGCCGCGGCGTGTCGACCGACACACGCTTTGTGTCGATCGACACAGTGCGTTTTCATCAATTCTTCGTCTTTTTAACAGGAACAAAACCGAGAATATAATATGAAAACACGATTTGAACATGCAAAAATCAATTCAACAACATCAGGATTCGAATTATTTTGCAACAAATTCAATAGCTAAACCCTAAGCATGCTCTGATACCACTGTAGGATCCCGATGGATCTAGGGTTTGTTATATTGAAATTTAGAACCAACCTCGTTCTTACCTTTGGCAGCGGAAGAAGATGGTGTACGAGATCAGTGGAGCAACGCAACGCTTTGCCTCTACCAGATACACACGCACGCTCGCTGGAAACGGGATGCTAGTGCCGGATCAATGGGGATCGATGGTGTCTGGTGTGTCAAGTCTTTCTGTCAAGAAAACTGGACGGCTCTATTGTTTAGGTCGAAACTAATTAGCTTTTATTCGACCTAAACGCGCTTAACGGGCCAGACTCAATTAAGCCATAACCCGAAAAGCCTGTTCGGAAAATCCGAACTGTGTCGACCGACACACAAGCTGTGTCGATCGACACAACACCATTATATCGATTCTTATGTGTATTTCAATACACATAATATGATCATTGCAACAATGATCATTCCCATGTCGTAGCTTCCAGTTCGCTTAGGTGTGTGACCCTATAGGATCATACAATACTGGTAGTAAGCCCACGACTTACAGAATGCAAGAGGCTTCTAGCAAAGCATTGCAAACGCCCAGTATTATACGAATGTCTGATCTCGACACACAACTATCACATGAGTGAGTACAAGTGTGATTTCAGGACACTATCCCAACAGACACAACCCGTGTGTGACGGTCGACATAGACCTTAACCGAAGACAGTTTTGATAACCGGTCCAATCCAATTGAACAGACTTATCAGATCAAACTGATCTTAACCATTCAAATTGGTTTATACTAATTGCGATGATCAGTTCAATCCAATTGAACCAATTCATCCAATTTAAACCGTTTTAATCAGTTTCATCTAATTGCGATAACCGATCCAATTCAATTGAGTCGTTTTATCCAATCAAACTGATTCAACCCATCGGTTCATGCTAATTGAGATAATCAGTTCAATCCAATTGGACCAATTCATCCAATTTAAACCGATCTATTCGGACTTAACCAAGCATGATAACCGGTCCAATCCAATTGAACCAATTAACCATTCGCTAGGTATGTGTCGACCGACACTAACCTGTGTCGATCGACACTGGACCGAATCTGTTCTGTGTCGAATAACACTCAACCTGTGTCGATCGACACAGTAGGCTTTCGGTTTTTCTTCGCGAAAAACCCTAGCCGCCGATTCTGTCGAATTCGCCACTTTGTGTCGACCGACACACCCAGTGTGTCGATCGACACTGTGCGAAAACACAGACTCGATTTTGATCGAAAGCGATCTAACCTGTTCTAACCAAACAACCTAGTTTGCGAATCTAAATCATCAAATTCGATTAAACAGGTTTGATTCAATGATAAAACCCTAAGGCTCTGATACCACTGATGGATCTTCGAGCCAATTCTACCGGATTCGGAATTGCTGTCAGGTTCCAGATAGCCTAGGATCTAGGGTCTAGTTAATTGAATCAAGGATATGATCTCTGTTTACCTGGAGATTGGCAGCGGAAGATGGTCAGATAAACGAGATCTGTGAAGCGCCTCAGATGATGCGCCTCTACTTTAGTCCACACGCACACAAGATGGAATCCGCCGGGATGCTAGTAACGGGGCTCGGATCTCCTGGGAACAAAGTTTTCGAGGTTTCTGTGTTTTCTCTCAGAGAAAACACTGTCTAGGCGGCGCTCGTCTACTTAGGTCGAATTATAAGATCACTTATATACGACCTCGACTTAAACCGAAACATCAGTTTCGGTTTCGGCCTTGTGTCGACCGACACACTTAGTGGTGTTGATCGACACACGTCTTGTGTCGACCGACGCACCCAATGGTGTCGATCGACACACCTCATTAAAACTCATATTCGATGTGTATCCAATACACATCGACCAGACCATATGCCAATGATCAATCCCATACGAAGTATGTCCAACTTGCTTAGGTGTGTGACCCTGTAGGTTCACACGATACTGGAAATGAGTTACAACTCATTTGTCATAAGCGGTTTCTAGCAAAACATTATGACTACCCAGTATCACATGAATTGTCCGATCTCGACAATACAACTATCTCTAGAGTGAGTACAATGTGATTTCAGGACATAATCCCAACAAGGAGTCCAGAGTACGGGGCGGCGGGCGCCTGCGGTACGTTCTGGACATTATATTGCTTGTTTCTTCGGGCGTTGGGTGCAAGGTGTTATTAACCTTGGACTCGTTCTTGATGTTGTGCTAGTATAAAGTAGAGATAGCGGTATTCCTAGAATCCGCCCTCACTGGGTATTGGGGTCAAACCAATTACTCAGGCCTCATTCGTTGATTGTTTTGCAGGTAACCCTGGAGCGTTGCAGGGGTAGACGGACGGTGTGGTGCTATGTTTTGGGAACGAGATTTCCTTCTTTTCTTTTTCGTTCTTTTGTTTCATTATGACCTATGCATTTCTTGTGTTTCACGTTAAACTATTTGGTTCAGTTTTCATGTAAGACTCGGTTTTTGATTTCAATAAGTAAATCCTTTTCAATTATTTAAGTGTTGGTTCCAGTTTATGGCTTGGTTTGCGCTTGTGGACTATGACTCGTGGAATCGAAAAATCGTTGACTTGGATCCGGCGGGACGAGTGTTATCATTTTGGTATCAGAGCCAGGTTAGACCTAGCCAGTGCCATCCTGGCTAGGTAGGGTAAGATAGTGTATTTATATTCGGTTTTCAACGTGGATTTCAAAGTGTTCTCAATGCTTTTCTAAGTGGGGATTTCTAAAATTAGATTCTAGAGCACCACCCGGATCGAAGCTTCTGCAATCTCCAAGTTCTTTAGTTAGTAGGTTCTTCTTTAACCCTTTCAGATGTCCGTCATGTTGAAAAAGATCTTCAGAAGAGAGTGCTGCAAGGGTGTGTTGTTGTTGTTGGCAGGCGTGGTCTACAAGCAGAGATGGATGAGTTTAAAAATCAGCAGGGGGGGGGGGGTATGAAGGATTATGCGTTTTTCCATGGTTCAATTCTCAGATTGCAACCTAGCACATAATCTTAAACAGATCTAGGTTCTTGTAATCGAATCATAAAACAAACATGATCTTTACCTTTGCAGCGGAATGATTGGTGGTAATGACAAGATCAGATTAGAACAGATGAATACCTGTTCCTCCTTGGTATCCACACTCTTACAAGCAGGGGATGGCTGCTAGACCAAGCTTGGAATCAACAGAGAGAGAGAGGAAGAGTGGCTGTGAAAATCGCAGAGGCATAAGCCTTAGGGCTTCCTGCGCCTATCCTCTTCCTTATATGGGCCCAAGTAATTAAACTAATGGCTCATTAGGATTTTGGGCCCAAGACACAAATCAGACAAAAGCCTGTATTTTGTCTGGCCCAATTCTCTGTACAAATACAGTAAATGCCTTTGCATCTTACCGTATTAATTCCATTTAACTTTCCCGTTAGCTATGGTGTGTGACCCTTAGGGATCATACAATACTGGTAATAAGTCCTAAACTTATAGATCATGAGCGGGCTCTAGCAAGTCATCATGATCACCCAGTATTTATGACTTATGTCTGATCTCGACACTTATCATACTTTCTAGAGATAGTACGGTAGATTTCAGGACATTCCCAACAATCTCCCACTTGTACTGGAATCCTACATTCCCTAGTCCTTTTGTCTCAATATCTCGATCTGGCATAAGGCAAGATACGTGTCATCCTTATATAGCCAGACCATGTTCATCGGACCAGATTTGATACTGACAATGCAAACGACTTGGGCAAGTCCGTTTGGGAGTGGCCACTCTCTTACCAGCTATCAAGTCTCCGATTGGCCTAGAGATATTACCTCCGTTAAACGGCAGGGACAAATCCCATCTTGTTCCATCACTATGAACTACACACTTTATAATACACCCAACCAAGGTCCTTATAGCTCCCAGTTACGAAACAGCGTTAGACAATGATCAAAGCGCATCACTTCATGTGCAGCCACATGCATGCGAACTCAGGTCTAAGGACTATACTCTATAGTCGTATATGAGAACCTCTTATGACACAGATATTAATATCTTGTAGAGTTCTCATCAGTGGGCCATGTCCGGTCATATGCTCCCCTACATATACCTATGTGTCGACTTTGATGCCGCGCATCTATGACCCCTCAAAACTTGGTCATAAGTCTCAACACAATCTAGTCTCAAGTGGTTGTTGGTTTTCCAATTTCAACAACCTTTGACTATGGACACTATGATTTATGTCATTTCGTTAAATATGGGGTTTCAGGATCAAGTCTACTCATGTACTTCGATGGCCCATATATAATGACATGAATCATTTTGGAACGATTATTTATATCACAGTTAAAATAATCCAGAAATCATAGATTTCATAAACATAAAATATAATGTTTACATGAACCTTTCAAAACAACTAAATAAAGCCCTTTACAAACTCCCACTGAAATTAAGACTACATCTTAATTTCACTTATCCTACAGCTACAGTCCGCGACTCGTGCTTAGGCCTAAGGAGTGGCTTTGTTAATAGATTAGCAACGTTCTCATTAGTTGAAACTTGCTGATCTACTTAACACCTCTGTCATTTATCTCACGGAATAGGTTATACCTACCCTCAAGGTGTTTGGACCTCTGATGTGCAGCTAGTCTCATCTATGCTGGGAATCACATCAAGTTCAGTGATGAACTCTTCTTTCCAAACAACCTCTTTCGCCGCTACCCAAGCTGCGAAATGTTCAGCTTAAGTCATGGAGTCAGCAACAGTGCCTTGCACCGCCAGACAGACACAAGATATAACCGGACTGTGACCGGAAATCATCTATGTCTGTTGGAAACTTGCCTTTCAGACTCTACCGACTTGTAGCACCTCACTTTCTACGTAAATCAAGAACTTATCCTTAGTATTCCTCAAATACTTTAGGATATTCTTTACGGCAATCCAGTGATTCTTTGCTGGATTTGACTGGTCTATACTTGTCTTGCTTAACATTAAAACAACATCAAACAAGTACGTTTCATGGCATACATGATAGATCCAATTGCCGACGCATATGGAATCTCATCCATGCATTTAAGCTCAGCAGTTATCGTAGGACACTGTATCTTGCTTAACGTAATGCCATGTGACATTGGCATAAAACCCTTCCTGGAATGCTGAAAACGTGTAGGACTTTGTCAATTTAAGAATCCTGACTTTGTCCTACCAGCTCTTTTGGATCTCTATCTTTAGATCCAAAATCCAAGAACTACGTGGCTTTACCCATGTCAATCATAAAACCAACTCCCAAGCCAGTCCTTTACCGACTGCAGCATTGGGACGTTATTTCCGAGAATCAGTATGTCATCGACATACAATATGAGAAATGCAACATCGCTCCCACTTATCTATTAGTAAACGCACAGTTCCATTTCGTTCCTGTTCAAGTCAAAACCTTGACTACTTCAACAGAACGAAGATTCCAACTCCGATATGTTTGCTTCCATCCATGAATGGATCGATGAAGCTAACTTACACAAAATGTAATTTTTCGGAGTCCGGGCTCACTTTCGCTTCTTTGAATTTCGCAGATTCGTCGCTTTCAATGATCATCAGATCATGCGAACTTTCAATGATCATCAGGTTCAACTAATGACGAGAAATCACTCTCGGATTAGTGACTGATTCATTCATATCTGCGAACTTCAGGCTCTACAGGTGTAGATTCTACAGAAATCTGTAAATCCATCCGTTGCTCTCCCTCAACAGGTTGAGCAGCCTCCTGTATTTCTCGAATTTCTTCGAGTTATACTTTTACTCCCACTGTTCTTCTTGGAAAGTAACTTCCCTTCTTAGAAAACAGAATGGACGTAAAAGTAACAAGCCTTGGTTTCCCTAGGACAACCAGTGAAGTAGCACAATTACAAATACTCTGTAAAGACGAATTTGGATCGATTCCAATCCACATTTACGTGGTGTCTTTCAACAAATATTGGTGGAACTATTTCAGCGTAAACTTAGATATTTCTAGAGCGTTATTCTTAAAGAATATCATGGAAGATTCGTGTGACTCATCTTTAATCATTTCTAATAAGATCTGATTCTTTCTCACAGAAATACCTCAAGGTTTTCAGGAGAATTGAGCTGTGAAACGACTTCACACTCATTCAGATGATCACACCATTAATGACTCAAGTATTCTCACTCGTGATCTAATCCAGAGTCTTAATACTTCTGTCACTCAGATTCTATACCTCATTCTGGAACTCTTTCGACCATGTCAAAGAATTCCGACTTGTGTGTCATCAAATGAACACAGTCTTACTCACTGAAGTAATCAGTAGAGACAATGAGGTACAGGAAATTTTCTCTGGCATTACTGCTCATCGGACCACATACATGAGTATGTTCAATCTCCAATAAGCCTTTGGGCCTTTCTCTAGCTCGGCTAAGATGGGCCCTTTGTCTTTTGTTCTAGTAAGCAGAATTCAAGTCTCATAAGATATCCATTCAAATGAGCCCAAAAGTCCATAACTATGGGGTTTCTGAATCTGACTTACTCTATGAGACCAAAACATTTATGCCAAGAAAAATCAGGTTTAATTCATCAGATTTAAACCAATTGCGGTATTTATGTTACATTTTAGGCACTCTATGGTTTAAGATATAAAACCCATTCCTTGAATAGGGTGCTACAATTAATATTTCATTAAGATCAAAAGAACAAAACTTGTCTTTTATCAAAATGAAAAACATTCAAATTCTTACAAGAAAATGAAAGACAACTCTGCTTAAAGCAGGTTCATTGTAGCAATTATTAATACAAAACCAAGCCTCAAAGGCATCTACAAGTGAAAACCCTACGGCTGAGGCAGCATCCATAGCTCCTTCCAGACACGCAGTTCCACTTGTCCTTCCTTCAACGTTCTACTGTTGCTTAGGCTCTGCATATTATAACAAATATCAGTGCCACAACCAGTATCCAATACCTATAAGGTAGAACTTGAAGTAATAACATGAATACCTGAGGAAGTAGTCTCATACATCAACTTTAACTCCTCATAATCTTCCATGAATTTAATGCAATCTCTCTTCCAATGCCCAGTCTTTTTACAGTAGCAGCACTTACCAACGTAAGATGTATCTGAATCGGGCTCAGAAGACACACGCTTGCCATGATTCAAAATCTGGACAACTTTGTCTTCACCCTTATCAGCATTAGGTTTAGTAAACCTACCCTTCTCCTTCATGAGATTATACAGGGTACTCTTCACGTTTGGCTCAACTGTCTTGACCATATCATGCAGTTCAGTCAGCGTCTTCGTTAAGCCTTTCTTGATATAGTTCCTTCTGAACTTATCATAGCTTGACGGCAGTGACTGCAGAATGATCTCAGTTGCCAATTCTTGGCTAACTGGATAATCCAGTTTCCTCAGGTTATCAATGTAACCCATCATTTTACTGACATGAGGACTCACTGGATGATCATTTGGTAGCTTGCAGCTAGTAAGAGACTTAACCAACTGGTATCTCTCCACTCTTACCTGCTCCTGAAATTTCAATTTCAGGCTGCTGATCATCTCTATTGGCGACTCCATGTTCTCATATTGCTTCAGCAAATCTGAGTCCATGGTAGCCAATATCAGACCACGCACATCTACCGCATCATTATAATGCATGAGAGGCATTGGACCCGATCCTCTCGGGGAGAGCTCTTTCAAGGACATAGTCCTTTCTCTCCTGCCTGAGGACTAGCCTCAGGTTCCGCGACCAAGTCAAGAAATTTGATCCGTTCAGTTTGTCCATCTCAAGGACAGACCGGATCGAGAAAGTGTTTTGATTGTTTGTGCTATTCATAACTGAAATATAGAGATAAATAGAGTTTTAGTAATTTAGTTCATAAAAGAGTAATCTTAATAACTTATAAGAAAACTCGCATTGCATTCAAAATTTCTTTGTTTAACCTCATAAGAATGCAATGATTCCGAGACCCATGTTCAGCTAAATCCAAAGTGGGCCACTGGCCGTCACCCGGGATTAGCTTTACTTGGTAAGCATACACACAGCTAGTTATATCCATATAACTCTCGGTTGTGGATTGGGCCCAAGGCCCAATACACCAGATGTCTCAAGGCCCGGGACTCCCGATGGCCCAGTCAAGGAAACCAATCTCTTACAGCCAAATAATCACTAAAGTCTGGGACTCCCAATGAAATTAGTGACTATATACTACTTTACTTACGCAAAAACAGACACCTCACACTGTAAGCCATATCTGTAATTGAATAAGCGTTAAGTAGCTGACAAGATTGGGCAAGACATCCAAGCTTGATATTGTTTTTGAGGATTTTAGGTTTCAATAGATTTCTTCCCAAAAATAGAAGATTACTATTTTGGAAACTTTCCAATTCAGGTAACTTACTAAATATGGAAACTTTCTATTTTAGGAAACCTACTTATTTTAGAAGCTTTCTAAATTCAGAAACTTACTATATTTAGAAATTTCTTAACATGCCAAAATTAGAAACTTCTAATATTAGAAGCTCTCTAATTTAATGTTTTATTAAAGTTTTCGGTTGGGTCACAAATTATAGGCCCAATTCTTGGCCCAAGACCACAGAATTCCAATTGGCCCAATAATTTGACATAACCGAGTCGGTTCATTAATTCTGGTCCAAGACCAAATTAACTACTAAATCCAACTGGTTATTTACTAAACCAGACCAGCTCTAAATTATTTGGTCCAACCAAATCAAACTTAGACCAGCCTTCGGTTTAGGTTAAAATTCAATTTTGAATTTAAATCCGGTCTAACCAGAAATTAAATAATACCAATTGTATTAAATAATTTCCAGCAAACCGCGATTTGGGTTAACCGCTTGAACCACCAATTAAATTGGATCGGTTCGGTTAAGTCCAAAATCAGGAAGAAACACCTTGTGTTTTAGCCAATTTTGACCTAACTTGCGGTTTTGGCTAAAGCAGACAATGAACCACAATCGGTTTGATCGGTTCATTGTCGCGGGTTTGGGAAAAACGAACCACAATTATCAAGGCTTTGAATCTTGATCGATGGCTAACATCAAGTCAACATTAACCAATCGCTAACCAATTGCTTATTATGATAACAAGCGAATCGCAAGACATCAGTTTGATAATTAATTCAACAATTCATAACATACACAAAAGGACAAATATCCTTGACCTTTTCATGATTCAACAATCGATTTTCTTAATCATTAACAATCAACTTTACGATCATGACTTCCACATAAAGACAAAAACGTGATCCTTGTACATTAACAAATCAAATAATCGAATGAATGATACTTAATTACAAAATCGATCATGACTTTCACTACAGACAAAAACGACTTTGACCTTTTTCTTAATCGAATGACATAATTCAATAATCGATTCATACCAAGCAATCGATAATCGATTCATACCAAGTAATCGATTAATCGATTCATAAACAAGCAAAGTCAACCACGATCGATTTGTTAATGATTATAAAGCAAAGTTACAAAGCGATTCATACAAAGATCCAAACAGCAAAAACCTAACGACCTAGGCTCTGATACCACTGAAGGATTATGCGTTTTTCCATGGTTCAATTCTCAGATTGCAACCTAGCACATAATCTTAAACAAATCTAGGTTCTTGTAATCGAATCATAAAACAAACCTGATCTTTACCTTTGCAGCGGAATGATTGGTGGTAATGACAAGATCAGATTAGAACAGATGAATACATGTTCCTCCTTGGTATCCACACTCTTACAAGCAGGGGATGGCTGCTAGACCAAGCTTGGAATCAACAGAGAGAGAGAGGAAGAGTGGCTGTGAAAATCGCAGAGGCATAAGCCTTAGGGCTTCCTGCGCCTGTCCTCTTCCTTATATGGGCCCAAGTAATTAAACTAATGGCTCATTAGGATTTTGGGCCCAAGACACAAATCAGACAAAAGCCTGTATTTTGTCTGGCCCAATTCTCTGTACAAATACAGTAAATGCCTTTGCATCTTACCGTATTAATTCCATTTAACTTTCCCGTTAGCTATGGTGTGTGACCCTTAGGGATCATACAATACTGGTAATAAGTCCTAAACTTATAGATCATGAGCGGGCTCTAGCAAGTCATCATGATCACCCAGTATTTATGACTTATGTCTGATCTCGACACTTATCATACTTTCTAGAGATAGTACGGTAGATTTCAGGACATTCCCAACAGGGGAGCTGGTGAAGAAGGGATTAACCGGGTCAAGCAGATCACCGTGTGAGCACTTGTCATGTAGTAAAGAAGAGTGACAAGGGTTTTAGACTTGGCATGGACTACCAGAGTGTGATTAAGACTGGTGTAAGGAAATCACCATCATGAAAAGAAGTTGGAGCTTGGGAGGCAGCAATCGTTTGAACCAGAGAAGTTGTGGAGCAAGAGCTAGAGGTCGATGGAAAGACCGGATTGCCAGGAAGCCATAGGAAGCGGCGTTGTTCAAATTGGAGTAAGCGGCAAGAGTTGTTCGTGGTGTTTGGTGCAAAAGGAGTATTTGGAAACTGTCCAAATCTATTCTAAGTATGAAATCTTGGAATCGGTTTGTGACATCAACTTCAATGAGTTATGAACGGCTCGTTGGAAGATTGATAAAGCTGGAAGCTAGAGAAGATATTTGTGGTATGGCGGGCTCAAGATTCAACGGTAAGACCGGAAAGGAAACGGTCTGCCCTGGAGTTCTTTGTGGATTACTGGAGCAGCTAATGGAGTTCCTCAAGATGGAAAGAAGATCGTAGAAGCGTTTTGTTAAGTGGCGTTGTGGCATTTGGAATTGCCTAGTCAGCTGGACTTCGGTTGGTTGCAAGCGCAAGTGGACAAGGCATGTTATTGGAGATGGAAATCCAATGGAAGAGTGTTAGGAAAACACTATGGCGGATTGGCAAGAAGCTGCAAGGAATAGCAAAGGAGGGCAGGCTTAATGGGAAAGGAACTCCAAAGGATGGTGTTTGGAAAGCACTACAGCTGGATCACAAGGTAGGAAACCTTGACCTGGAAGCTAGATAGGAAATTGGTTGGAAATCAGAGTAGTGGAAGCGTGGTAAGTCGTTCCCCACAAGTCAGATTGGGAGTCGGTTTGGAAATCAGAGTGCGCAGCGGAAGCGTGATGGGTCGTTCCCCACACGTCAGGTAGCCATAATGGACATGGATAGCCTCACCGATCCCCAAGGATAAGCAGGGATGTCAGCTTGTGCGATAATCAACACCATAGTGCACGGTAATGGAAAACCGTCATAGAGAATCCATTTGGAAGTGGATGATACACTGTGGCACGGTAATGGAAACCGTTGAGAAGAATTGGATTGGAAGCGGAGCATATCACTCAAGTCTTAGAACCACTCGAAGGATGAGTGTTGCCTCTAAATGTTGGAAGCATTAGCTATGACACTAGTCGTTCCCTTTGTCATATTGCTAAGCGTTAGTGTTGATTAATCTCAAGGACAATTGGAACTCGTTCGACTCAAGCGGAAAATAGAATGTGTTAGTTCTTCTTAGCAATGGAAGTTGGAATGGTAAACCATCTCCTCAAGTTGGAAACCAACCCTAATGGACATGGGCGGGGCATGTGGCGTTTGTAATGCATTCTATAAGTTGTTATCGGATTCGCACCAAGGAGAAGGACACTTCAGAGCGTGGTTCGAAATAAGAGGGGAGAAGCAGTCTTCAAGATCCAAGGATAAGTTCTCTTCAAGCGAGCAAGTGATCAAGTTCAGTTTCTGTTCAACAAGGTTGTGGAGCGCTGTTGGTAAAGGGTTGCAGTGGAGAACTCCCGCCACAGAATTCGGGACGAATTCTTTTTAAGGGAGGAGAATTGTAACATACCCATACCAGCCCGTTTAAATTTTTTGTTAAAAGAAGAAAAAAAGCCCTTTAGCCCATTAGCTAAACCTGGGGTTTCCACCTCTTTTCTCTATAAAATGAGAAGAAATCTTCGGAGAAGCCCTGCGGAAATGGAGAGCCATCAGCCGTCGACCTCCTGTAACTGTAGATCTGACGGAGAGAAGCCCCATCGTATTGGAGACACAAAGAAGAAGCTTTCCGGAGAAGATTTCTCGGATTTCCGTCATCAATCTGGACGTCATGTTTCAAAGCGTTTTTCTGTAGATCCATCAGGATCCACAGAACGCACAGTATATCACTGGAAAGATCTCGGTCTTCTCTTCGCAGAAAGGTAAGAATCGCTCCGAATAGATTTATCATTTGAGAGTTATGACCGTTTTCCCAAAACGTGTCTGTGTTATTACGAATCTGTAATGGTTTATTGGATCTGTGTTTTGGATGGGTAAACGAGGTCCTCTTGACGCGAAACTTGGCAGGGACATTGTGGACTCATAGATATAGATCTCGGTTGAAGGAGAACTGATTTCGGTCTCGGGAGAAGAGGGATGCGTGTCGTCAAAGTTGTAGACGCAATTCTGTCCAAATAGGCAGTCGATCATCGTTGTGACTATGGTGAGGACCGAACGTGATCTCTTTCTCTATTCTACTACAGTGTTGGGACTCGAATCCTCGTGTAATAGTATCTTTTCTAGGTAGTGTAGATCTAACAGATGATTTGCATTGATGTGACTGAAAAGCACCTAGAACATAGGATGTCACTTAAACCAAAAACGGCACCTAGACATTAGGTTATCATTTGAATTGAAAACGTTGCTTGTGTGTGAAGGCTATGCTTGATAGAACTGTTTAGGTCCCCCGAAAGGGTGTTGTTTGGCGGCTCACGTACCGAGGGATCGGTTGAAAGGTACGTGACCCTTGTATCGTCGGAAGGGGGTTTTGGCGAGCCCCCAGTTGAGTTGTGTTGAGCACCGGGGCCAATGGCGGGCTTTGAGGCTGGGAATTATTTGCGCTTCGGGCGGTAGGAGTCCAGAGTACAGGGCGGTGGGACCCTGCAGTACGTTCTGGACATTAGATTGCTTGTGTCTTCGGGCGTTGGGTGCAAGGTGTTATTAACCTTGGACTCGTTCTTGATGTTGTGCTAGTATAAAGTAGAGATAGCGGTATTCCTAGAATCCGCCCTCATTGGGTATTGGTGTCGAACTAATTACTCAGGCCCCCTTCGTTGATTGTTTTGCAGGTAACCCTGGAGCGTTGCAGGGGTAGACGGACCGTGTGGTGCTATTTTTGGGAACGAGATTTCCTTCTTTTCTTTTTCATTCTTTCGTTTCATTATGACTTATGCTTTTTTCTGTTTCACGTTAAACTATTTGGTTCGGTTTTCATGTAAGACTCGGTTTTTGATTTCAATAAGTAAATCCTTTTCAATTATTTAAGTGTTAGTTCCGGTTTATGGCTTCGTTCGCGCTTGTGGACTATGACTCGTGGAATCGAAGAGTCGTTGACTTGGATCCGGCCGGAAGGGTGTTACAATTTCGTTGTAACGCCATGTCCGCCCCTACCGGTGAGTCACCCATCCCTCTATCGGGTTCGTGGGTCCCACCCCTGTCCGACGGTCAGTGCGTTATTTTTCGTAGGCCCGGCCGAGTAATTTACTGACCCTGCAATCACCACGTGACCTTTTTCCATGTTTTGTCCTCACTCGCATGATACCGTGAGTAACTTCCCGGTAGGTCACCCATCCTTTTACTACTCCAGCTCAAGCACGCTTAACTCTGGAGTTCTCTCTGGACAAGTGACCGAAAAGGTAAGTGCACTTTGGTGACATAGGTAGCCAAATTAATTCATTTAAGCCTTTCTCAAATGGGTTGGGCCCAGTATGTTACAATTCTCCCCCACTTAACGGGAATTCGTCCTCGAATTCCGTATTTTGTTAGGGTCCATCTCTGACCCTCCGACTCATAATCGGAGCAGCCATAACCCACAAACCCGAGGATTGTCTCCCGAGACAGAATCGGTTTGACTTCCCTGAGCTCTGATACCACTTTTAACGCCTCGTCCGCCCCTACCGGTGAGTCACCCATCCCTCTATCGGGCTCGTGGGTCCCACCCCTGTCCGACGGTCGGTGCATTATTTTTCGTAGGCCCGACCGAGTAATTTACTGACCCTGCAATCACCACGTGACCTTTTTCCATGTTTTGTCCTCACTCGCATGATACTGTGAGTCACTTCCTGGTAGGCCACCCATCTTTTGACTACTCCAGCTCAAGCATGCTTAACTCTGAGTTCTCTCTGGACAAGTGACCAAAAAGGTAAGTGCATTTTGGTGACATAGGTAGCCAAATTAATTCATTTAAGCCTTTCTCAAATAGGCCGGGCCCAGTATGTTATAACTTAGTCATACCGAACATATTTCAGCTTTATTGGAAGTTAATATGGCCACTTAAAGACTGGAAATAGTTGAAATCCCATGGGCGACTTTGAAATAGTTAAATGAAGGTATATTCGACTCTGGAAAAAGAGAAACCCTGTTAATCATATCCTTTGATAGAGTAAAGAGTGTAATATTGGCACGTAAATCTCCACACACAAGCACGTTGTTGAGATTTCAACTAGTGTTCTAAGACTTAAGACAGATTCAATACTAAGCTATGTTTGTTTGTTTGCGGAAATATAAACGACATAAGAATTGTTCACCCTGTGTTCACCAATTGGCTACGTCACAGGGATGGGAACGGTATCCCACAACTGATTCACTATATTCCTTTGCTTACAATGTTCTCCAAACACAAGGAACTAGTTTGATACAAACTCTTAATCAAAGAATATCTCTTGTGAATCTCTGGCACTCTTAGATCTTTGTTAGCTCTTAGATATAGAAATCTATATAGCTCTTACGATCTCTAATGCTCTCTCAATATGTTATGTTGCTCGTATCTTAATATTGATCTTTCCTCCTTTTTTTATACTCGCAGGTATGACTAGGGTTAGACTCATTAGGAGTCAGTGACTTGAAGGATACGTGAAGTAGCAAGTCTTTGGGCCAACCTGGTTTACTCAAAACCATTACTCAGCTAAGGCCAAGCTTCTGTTTTCTTTATGTTTCTTTTGAATGGGATGGGCCCATGAGAGTTTTTCCGAACATACAACAATTCTCCACCTTTCGGACACAAACCCTAGTTTCTCGGTTTAAGCTGCTCTCTCACTCTCTTCTGGCGACAGCCATGGCGATTCAGAAAATCGATCTTGAGCTCGTCTTCTTCATACCGCGAGCTGAGACCACTCAGGTAAAGCTTCGAACTCCTCTTCCTTTAGGTTTCTTGGTCATGTATAGATCGTTTTGCATTTCTCTTTTGCTAACCCTTTTGTTTCATTTCGGATCTCTTCTGTATGTGGCCGTGAAGCCTCTCAGCTTCGAATCCAGCAATCGATCTTGAAACATAAGTGTCTAACTCCTTGTTCTTTCAGCTTTTGATAAACCGATTCATCTTCAGTTTAAAGATCTAGCCAACCGATTTTAAGCTCTAACACTTCTTCTTTCCTGTAGATCGATTTCATGTACGAGACAAGTTCATGGGTTGTTCGATTTGATCTAACCTCATCTCATGCTCGGATCTCTTTTTCATGTCACTCCGAGACCTTGAATCTTCGTCTCTGACACAAGATTTTAGAAAGATAAGTATCTTAATCATGTGTTCTTTCAACTTTCATAGATCGATTCATCTTCCTTTTGAAGATTTTGTTCATCTATCTTATGTAAGATGCTTATTCTCTCTTGTAGATCCTTTTCTAGTCTCAGCGAGTCCTTGTATGTAAGATTCCGACTCTACTTTCTCAAATAGGCTTCTGTCTTTGAAGTCTTTTCTTATTCTGCTTATGAATTTATCTTCTTTCTAAAAAGAACCTGATATATCACTTTTATGTAGAACATCTGAGATGGCTCCTTGAACTGATCTTGAACATACATGCCTTTGATGAAATGATTTATCATCCATCTTTCGTTTCTTTTAGATAAGTTACTTGAGCTGACTCTTTTACTCATCTATGTTCTTTGTTTTCGTCTAACTAATGACTTCATCCTTTTGCTTTCAAATACTTATAATAATCGATGAAGAACTTCACTATGCATTACACCTCCCCCTCTCATTGGGCTCTGGCATCACAGGTTAGTTCCTCTTTGATTATTCTTTATCTGATTCTGCAGAATACAAGTATTAGTTAGTCTGAATTTATCATCCTTGTTGCATGCCTTGAATGTGTGTGTTCTCTGGTTATGCAGCTTTACTTCAGGTCTGTTTGGTCGTGTCTGTTCCTGTCAAGTATCTTGGCCATCGACAACCTGTCCTTAAGATAAGTAGAGATCTTATCTTTTATTGGTTCAGCTTCTATTCCATGGATAAACTGAGTTTCCAATTGACTTGTGGTATATCCTTGATGTTCATGATATTGCTTGAGAACTTCCCGTATTCCTTTAGCACTTGCTTTAAGTACCTCAATCATACCTTGTTGACTTTTACGACCTGACCTTGATGATCTGTGAATAATCCAACTCTGTTATGATCATTAATTCATTACAGAATTCTTTTGATCAAGCTATAAGTACTCATCATGTACTTCTTTTCCTCGCAAGTACTTCTGTGTTTCATCTAAGGATAACTCTTCGTTGTGTCATCTTACTACTCCATTTGGAACTGAAGTTTGTACTTCAGCTCCTGTTCTGCTCGCAGGTAACACATATTCTTCTTCTTTCAGTTAAGGTAGTCAAGATATATATAAGTAGGAAGTGTAACTGACAAACAGCTTCTTTCTTCTTTCTGCGATGTGTATCTTGACGTTCTGTGTTACCTGAAGCCACAGCCTGTCTAGGCTACATTTACCAAATCACAGCAGAGTTGAAACTTAGGACCATGTAAGGCCTTAGTTAGGAAATCTGCTGAATTTTTACTTGTATGGACTTTGAATAGGAGAACCCCGCTTCATCTACTATGTCTCTGATAAAATGATATTTTGTAGCAACATGTTTAGTCCTTTCATGGTAGACTGCGTTTTTAGCTAGTGCTAAAGCGCTCTGTGAATCACAGTGTATCCTTGCACTGCCTGACCCTAGCCCAAGTTCTTCACATATTCCCTTCAGCCAAATGGCTTCTTTCACAGCTGATGAAAGAGCCATATACTCTGCTTCAGTGGTTGATAAAGCCACTACTGATTGTAAATTGGATCTCCAACTCACTGTATTTCCCCATATCTTAAACACAAATCCAGTTACAGACCTTCATCTGTCCAAGTCTGTAGCACAATCTGAGTCGCAGTATCCTTCTATTTTAAAATTTGATCCCTTTGTAAATACCAAGCTTGCATTAGATGCTCCTCTTAGGTACTTTAGGATCCATTTTACTGCTGTCCAATGCTCTCTTCCTGGATTGGACATAAACCGACTTACTACTCCTACTGCATGAGCTAAGTCTGGTCTAGATCCTATCATAGCATACATAAGACTTCCTACTGTGCTTGCATAAGGAATGCATTCCATGTGAACCTCGTCTTCCTTCCTTTCTGCTTTAGTTAAACTCTTAAGCTTGAAGTGAGTCGCTAAGGGTGTTGTCACAACCATTGTTTCATCCATTCCAAACGATTTCAGAACCTTTTCTATGTAGTTCTCTTGTGACAATTTCAGAGTTCCCTTCTTCCTATCTCGTATGATATCCATACCAAGTATGCGAGAAGCCTTCCCAAGATCCTTCATATCAAATTCTCTATTCAAACTTTCTTTAACCCTTTTAATCTCTGTTAAGCTTCCTGAAGCTATAAGCATATCATCTACATAGAGTAGAAGATAAACATCCTTTTATGTATCTGTGTTTCTCATATAAACACATGGATCATAGATACTTCTAAGAAAATTTTCCTTCTTCGTAAAACTGTCAAACCTCAAATTCCATTGCCTTGGTGACTGTTTTAGTCCATAGAGTGATTTCTTTAAAAGGCAGACTTTGTTCTCATCTCCTTTTCTTACGCAAACCTCTGGTTGCTCCATTAGATCTTTTCTTCTAAGTTCCCATGCAAAAAATTTTGTCTTAACATCCATATGTTCTAGCTCATAGTCTTGGTTCACTAATGTAGATAACATGATTATTATAGATACATGTTTTACTACTGGTGAGAAGATTTCATTGTAATCTACTCCTTCTTTCTGTGAGAATCCTATGGCTACAAGTCTGGCCTTGTACATTTTGTCCTCAACTCCTGGGATTCCTGGTTTAACTTTGAAAATCCATTTGCATCCAATAAGCCTTCTTTTATCTGATCTTTCAATTAAATCCCAAGTCTGATTCTTCTCTAAAGAATCCATCTCTTCCTTTGCAGCATTGTTCCATAGTTTCCAATGCTTACTTTTCCTAGCCTCATTGAAAGTTCTTGGCTCTTCTGTTTCAATATCATCTGTTGCAGATAGAGCATATGCTACAAAGTTAGAATCTTCATACCTGGAAGGTGGCTTTCGATTCTTCCTGATAATTCTGTCCCGAGCTAGAACATAGTTATCAACAGATTGATTAGCTGGTTCAGATGTGCTTTCTAGGAACGTCAATCCTTCATCATCTTCTAAACTCTCTCCTTCTTCAGAATTTTCGGAATCTGCTACTACTGCAGATTCATCTTCAGAGTTTTCTGAATCTGCTGCAACTGTGTTTTCTTCCTCAGACTCTGAATATGTGTCTGCGATTTATTCCTCAGCAGGTTCTAAGGAAGCTCCACCTTGATCTGATGTCTCCTTGGTTTTAAAACCAGTTGGACTAGGTCCTTGAATAAGGTCAGAGCTGAACTTAACCTTCTTTTTCGTTTTTGTAGTAGTGCCTTAGGACTGTCCTTTTCCAAAATATTTTTGAATACTTCAGCTTCATGAAAAATCACATTTCTACTAGTTGTGCATTTCCCATCTTCTTGAATCCAAAACCTGTAGCCTTTGACTCCAAAAGGGTAACCAACGAAGATGCCCTTGACTGCTCTAGGATTTGTCTTTCCTTGAACAACATGCACATAAGCCACACATCCAAATCTCCTTAAATGTTTCAAATATGGTTTGTGTCCTGACCAAGCTTCCCCAGGCAGTTTGAAATCAATTGTGGAGTTAGGAGTTCTGTTTATTAAATAAACTGCAGTAGATGTGGCTTTTTTCCAGAACTCTTGACCCAAACCGGTTTCAGCAAGCATGCTTCTCACCTTGTCCATTATAGTCATGTTCATCCTTTCAGAAACACCATTTTGTTGAGGTGTGTAAGTGCAAGTACGATGCCTTTTTATTCCAGACTTTCTACACAGCTCATCAAATTGATTATTGCAAAATTCAAGTCCATTATCTGTCCTCAGACATCTGATCCTCTTTCCAGTATGCTGCTCAACTTCTTCTTTCCATTCTTTGAACTTAGAGAAAGCTTCATCTTTAGTTCTAAGAAAATAAACCCATACCTTCTTGGAATAATCATCTATGAAACTTACAAAGTATTTTCATCCTCCTAGACTTTCTGGGGTGGTTGGAGACCCCCATAAATCAGAATGAATTCCAAAATGCCTTTGGTTGTGTGTTTAGCAGCTCCAAAGCTCTGTTTATGTGCCTTTCCTAGCACACAGCTTTCGCATAAACCTAAGCTTCCAAACTCGTTTTTGGGTATGTACCCTGCTTTTACAAGCAGTTCTATGTTCTTTGTACTCATATGACCAAGTCTAGAATGCCACAGCTTGGTAGAATGTTCCCTGCTATCTGAAATGTTCACATCTCCGTGTATAACATCTCCTTCAAGGTAATACAGACCTTCACTGTATTTTCCTGAGATAACTTTCTGATCATTCTTATAGAAGGTGACTTTGTGTAGTCCTTTCCTTCATATCTGCAACCTGCCTTTTCCAGCATTCCATAGGATATCAAGTTCCTGCTCATCTTTGGCATATATCTTACTTCAGTAAGAATCACTATGGTTCCATTTGGTTTTGAATCCTGATTTTCCCAATTCCCTTGATTTCACACTGAGTGTTATTAGCCATAAGCGCACGTCCTCCTCCTTCTTCTTTTAAGTCGAAAAACACGTCTCGGTTTGGGGTTATGTGGAAAGTGCAGCCTGAGTCTAAAACCCACTCATTTCTGCTTTCCTGAACACTTGATGTTAGAACAAATGGTTGCTTAGGTTCAGTTCCTAGATTAGCTGCATCATTTTGCTTATGATTTCCTTTGTTAGGACAATCCTTTTTCCAATGATCATTCTTTCCACATTTAAAACACTCACTCTGGTTTTTCTTGTTAAATCTTAGCTTTGACTTTGATCTAATGTTTCTGGATTTTGATCTTCCTTTCCCATTACTCTTCTGAGATCTATCCGTTGATCTGCCTCTTGATTGAACATATAAACCTTCTGACTTTGAACGATATTTGTTCAATAGTCCCTTCAGCTTCAGCTCAATCTCTTTTGAATATGCAGAAGTAACAACCTCATGAACTGTTAGAGTCTCTTTTCATGTACCATACTTAAGAGTATGTACAAGAGGCTCATAGCGTGGTGGCAGACTTGTAAGTAACTGTATTGCTTGATCCTCATCACTCACATTAATGTTTTAACTGGCCAGATCTGCAATAAGTTTAAGGAAACCATCTAAGTTCTCTTATATACTTCTGCCTTCATCCATCTTGTAGCTTGCAAACTGCTGCTTAAGATAGATCCTATTAGGAAGTGATTTAGTCTGATAATCTCGTTCTAGAGCTTTCCACATAAACAAGGCTGTAGGCTCACACATCACCTTCCTCAAAATCATGTCACTTAGACATGTACCAAGCAGATTCTTTACTCTAGTGTCTCTTGCAACTTTTAAAGAATCAACTTTGGGTTTCTCACCTTCTTCTAGTTTTGCAGATTCATCCAACAGTGTTGCGCCCTCCTCCAAAACTGACGCTAAGCCCTGAATCTCCAACTGCCCTAGAAGCTTGTATTTCCACATTCCGAAATCTCCCTTCCCATCAAACTTGTCCATCTCAAACTTTCCTCGGGTAGGTTCCATGACTAACGGTATGTGGCTGTCTTAGATCTATCTCTATAACACTTAAAGCCTGAGCTATGATACCACTTGTTGAGATTTCAACTAGTGTTCTAAGACTTAAGCCAGATTCAATACTAAGCTATGTTCGTTTGTTTGCGTAAATATAAACGACACAAGAATTATTCACTTTGTGTTCACCAATTCGCTACGTCACAGGGGTGGGAACGGTATCCCACAACTGATTCACTATATTCCTTTGATTACAATGTTCCCCAAGCACTAGGAACTAGTTTGATACAAACTCTTAATCAAATAATATCTCTTGTGAATCTCTAGCACTCTTAGATCTTCTTTAGCTCTTAGATATAGAAATCTCTATAGCTCTTACGATCTCTAATGCTCTCTCAATATGTTATGTTGCTCGTATCTTAATATTGATCTTTCCTCCTTTTTTATACTCGCAGGTATGGATAGGGTTAGACTCATTAGGAGTCGGTGACTTGAAGGATACGTGAAGTAGCAAGTCTTTGGGCCAACTTGGTTTACTCAAAACCATTACTCAGCTAAGGCACAACTTCTATTTTCTTTATGTTTCTTCTGAATGGGTTGGGCCCATGAGAGTTTGTCCGAACATACAACACACCTGCAAGCAACAATTTTATAAATACAAATTACAAACTTTGCATGGCTAAAACACAACACAACTCTTGGATGCAAACTTAAAAAAAAAATCTAAATAAAATTTGTGTCCGAGTTTTAAGGTAACTAAGAATTGTGTTCTTAGCTCTTCATGAAGAGAGGAAAGGGAACAAAATATAACACAGAAACATGGCAATAACTGAAACGGATATTACCTCATCTTTAGCTGATGCATCAACACACACTATTCGCATACCAAACGTAGAGGAGAATTCGACCACGAGGGAGATATCATAAGTTTCAGAAGCAGCATAATGTAACACCAGTCTCCCGGCGAACCGGAGACGCGGCATTAGGACGCCCGTTGAACCGGATTCGGTCCAACCGGAACGCCAACTGAACTTGTCCCAGGTCCGAGGTGCCTCCTTCGTATTCAAATGCACCAATGACGTCACATGACTGTATCGATCCCGCATCCGGACCTGCAAGAAAACGGGGACAGGGAAAGGAAAGAGGCTTGAGTAATTGTTTCAAACACAATTACCCAGTGAGGGCGGATTTAAGGAACTCGCGATCCCAGCTTACACTACACAACTATGAAGCACAAGTCCTAAGCTAATAACACCTTGCAATCAGGCCCGAAGGCTTTCACCACGCAATCTACATCCACTCGTGCTTTCACACTCATGGATCCCTCCCTTCAGCCCGTAGGCCCACACAATCCTTCTTTATCCTTCTCGGCCCGTCGACCCCTTCCGAAGATACAAGGGTCGCGTACCAAACTATTTATATGCGAGCCGCCAAGAAACACCCTTTCGGGGGACCTACCACAATTCTATTTCACACATAGCCTTCACGCACAAACAACGTTTTAGCGATAACCTAGCATTCTACGTTCTTTTAAGCAATCACCGGTATCTCTAGTCTAGACTACCTAGGAAAGACAATATTAACAGAGGACTATCATCCGGAATTGAGATAGAGCAAGCAAGGGGTAGAACCGATCCTCACCTTAGCCAAAGAAGGGTAAAACGGTAATTTAGGAACTTCATCATCCCAAACGGACATCAGATATGTAAAGAGGACGAGAAATCGAGTAAGATAGGCTTTTGTTTCGTTCGAATCGGGTTTGGGATGGTCAAGTTATGGTCTAACAAAGTTGGTTGACTAAGTCAATAGTTAGGTCAAAGTCAACCGGTTGACCCGGTCAACCCAGACCCAGACCCATACCCAGAATGAACCAGGCCCAAAATCCATAACCGGCCCAAATCTCAAACCAGACCCTAACCAAACTAAACCGGGAATCAAATTGAAATTGGGAAGAATTAGACCAAACCGGATTGAACCAGACCGAACCGGGTTGGACCGACCCAAACCGGTCAATGAGTTGACCTAGCCGGACCGAGTCGACTCGGTCGCCGGCAAGTTGACTCGGTGGTGGTCCGGTGATGGCGACGGCGGCGGACGGCGGCGGCGGACGGCGGCGACTCCCGGCGGCGGACGGCGGCTCCGGTGACCGGCGGCGTGTGGTGGCGGCGACGGCGGCGCGTGGGCGACGTGTAGGAGACCGGCGATTTTCTCTTGGCGATTGCGGGCTCTTCCGGACGGCTGTAGAGGTGCGGTTTGCGGCTACGGCTTCGTCTCGTCGTGAGGAACGTGATGGTGGTCTTGGATTTCTTAGATTCCTCACGGTCAGAAAGATACGAGGCTTTTAGTATTCGGGTTGAAGGAAATCAGATCTGAGAATGGGCTTACCAGATCTCTTTAGACTCTACACGATGGAGGAACATCAGATCTGCCTTCTGGAGGCTGAGTCTGCGGCGGAACAGGAGCAGGACTTTGCCGGGGATCTCTTCTTCTTGGTTTCTCTAAAGGAGGTGGCTCCTATTTATAAGAGAAATGCTAGGGTTTTGGGAAGGAAAAGGGCTTTTGGGCTTGGGCTTTTTGGCTTTCCTTTTCTTTTAGAAATTTTTTAAAATGGGTCGGGCCAAGGCCATTACAAATTCTTCCCCCTTAAAAGAATTCGTCCCGAATTCTGCGGCGAGGGATCTCCACTGCAACTCCTTACCAGCAGCACTCCACAAACTTCGCTGAACCGAACTGAACTTGATCGCTTGCCCGCTTGAAAATATCTTGTCCTTGAATCCTGAACACTGCTTCTCCCCCCCCCCCCCTTATTTCAAACCACGCTCTGAAGTGTCCTTCTCCTTGGTGTCAATCCATTAGCAGCTCCTAGAATGCAACGCAAACGCCACATGTTACCGCCCATGTCCATTAAGGTCGGTCTCCAACGTTTAGAAACAACACTCATCCCTCGAGTGGTTCTAATACCTGAATGAGATGCTCCGCTTTAGACCAGTTCTTCTCAACGGTTTCCATTTTCGCGTCATAGTGAATCATCCACTTCCAAATGGATTCTCTTCGACGGTTTTCCATTACCGTACATTATGGTGTTGACTGTCGCAAAATCCATCATCCTTGCTTTCCCTTGGTGAACGATGAGGTTAACCATGTCCATTATGGCTACCTAACTGGTGGGGAACGACCCACCATGCTTTCGCTGCGCACTCTGATTTCCAAACCGATTCCAATCTGACTTCCAACTCAAGGTTTCCTACCTTGTGATCTAGATGTAGTGCTTTCCAAACACCCTCCTTTGGGTTTCCTTCCCCATTAAGCTTGCCCTCCTTTGCTATTCCTTGCAGCTTCTTGCCAATCCTCCATAGTGTTTTCCTAACACTCTTCCATGGGATTTCCATTTCCAATAGCCAGATTTGTTCACTTGAGCTTGCAATTACAGAAGTCCGGCTTGCCAGGCAATTCCCAATGCCACATCGCCACTTCCTAAAACGCTTATGCGATCTTCATTCCATCTTGAGGAACTCCATTAGCTGCTCCAGTAATCCACAAAGAACTCCAAGGCAGACCGTTTCCTTTCCGGTCCCACCGTTGAATCTTAAGCCCGCCATACCACAAAGATCTTCTCCAGCTTCCAGCTTGATCAATCTTCAACGAGCCGTCCATAACTCATTGAAGTTGATGTCACAAACCGATTCCAAGATTCCATACATAGAATAGGCTTGGACAATTTCCTGCTGCTCCTTGTGATCCAAGAAACTCAAGCAACTCCTGACGCTTAATCCAGTCGGAACACCGCCACTTCCAAATGGCCTCCTTGCAATCCGGTCTTTCCATCGACCTCTTGCAGCTCCTGTAGAACTCCTTGCAATTCGGTCTTTCCATCGACCTCTTGCAGGTCCTGTAGCACTCCTTGCAGTACTCCTTTCAGCTACTCCAACGCCTCTCGCAACTCTTCTAGCACTTCCTGTAACTCTTGCAACTCTCTGCTACACTCCCGCAGTAGTCTCTCCGGTGAACGTCTCCACATCTTGATCGCCCTCGCATACTTGGTTGAACAATACTCCGAACTGACGATGACCCCCAATACACACCTCATTAGTACCGACTGCCATGTAGGTGCACACCAAAACATACACCACAACATACACCACAACATACACCTAAACGGCACACATCACGACATACGTCTTGGCACACATCTAGCGGCAATAGCACAACTGAGGTTTGAAGACACTGACTCCAACCTGCAAGGAGAAATTCTATCTAGACTAGGACCGGCGTGGAGAATAATCTATGATATATTTGGTGTTTGAAAAAGCCTTTTGCAAAGTAACCATTTTCATAAAGTTTTCGCAAACACTTTTTGAAAAAGATTTGAAAAAAGAGTTTTTGGAAAAACAACGAAAGCTGATCTCCCAGGACGAGACTGGGAGATCTTAACCTAGGCTCTGATACCAAATTGTAACACCTGTGTCCCGGCGAACCGAAGACGCGGCATTAGGACGCCCGTTGAGCCGGATTCGGTCCAACCGGGATGCCAACTCAACTTGTCCCAGGTCCCAGGCACCTCCTTCGTATTCAAATGCACTAATGACGTCACATGACTATATCGATTCCGCATCCGGACCTGCAATAAAACGGGGACATGGAAAGGAAAGAGGCCTGAGTAATTGTTTCAAACACAATTACCCAGTGAGGGCGGATTTAAGGAACCCGCGATCCCAGCTTACACTACACAACTACGAAGCACAAGTCCTAAGCTAATAACACCTTGCAATCAGGCCCGAAGGCTTTCACCACGCAATCAACATCCACTCGTGTTTTCACACTCATGGACCCCTCCCTTCAGCCCGTAGGCCCACACAATCCTTCTTTATCCTTATCGGCCCGTCGGCCATTCCTCTTGGGGGGCTCGCCAAAACCCCCTTCCGACGATACAAGGGTCGCGTACCAAACTCGTTATACATGAGCCGCCAAGAAACACCCTTTCGGGGGACCTACCACAATTCTATTTCACACATAGCCTTCACGCACAAACAACGTTTTCGATTTAAGCGATAACCTAGCATTCTACGTTCTTTTAAGCAATCACAGGTATCTCTAGTCTAGACTACCTAGGAAAGATAATATTAACAGAGGACTATCTGAAGGAATCGTTTAGTGTTTCCTGGTTCAATTCATCTGGTCAATTGATCCTACTAAACATGCCAGATCTAGGTTCTCTTGCAGAATCATAAAGGATCTCACCTGTTACCTTGTTATGCAGCGGAAAGAGGAGGTACGGGTCAGAGATCAGCAGAACCACCAAGAGATAGCTCCTCCAAAGGCTCACACACGCACACTGCAGGAAATTGGCTGCTAGACCAAGCTGGTGGGAGGCGCAGACAGAGAGAGAGGGAGGCGCAGACTGCTTGAGAAAAATAAGAGCTAGGGCAAGTTTTATTTATTAAAACCCTTGTCCAGTTCTTATGGGCTTTTGGGCCCAATTCTCAGTCTGATTAAATCCCTTAGATTTAATCAGGCCCTTTAGTCTCTCTCTAAGTACAGTAAATGCCTAGCACTTTTACCGTACTTCTGCTAAACCGTTCCTACACATTTTCCTGTTAGCTTAGGCGTGTGACCCATATGGGATCATATAATAAAGGCAATGAATCCAAGATTTATAGATCATGAGCGGACTCTAGCAAGCCATCATGACCCCCCAGTATTATATGACTTATGTCTGATCATTGACATACTCTTACTTTCTAGAGACAGTACAGAGATTACTGGACATAATTCCAACAATCTCCCACTTGTACTGGAATCTCTGTATTCATAATCCTTTTGTCTCAATATCTCGATTAGTCATAAGGCAAGATGAGTGTCATCCTTATAAAGGCTAATCATGTTCATCGGACTCTGATTTGATACTGACAATCCAAACGACTCGGGACAGTCCGTTTGAGCATGGCCATGCATTTTCCAGTATTCAAATCTCCGATTGGCCTAGAGATATTCACTCCATTTATATTGGAGGGACAAATCCCGTCTTGTTCCATCACTGTGAACTACTCATTTCATAATACACCCAAACAAGGTCCTTATAACTATCGCTTAACGACAGCATTAGACAATGATCAAAGCGCATTAGTTCATGTGCAGTCACATGCATGCGAACTCAGGTCTAAGGACTATACTCTATAGTCGTAGTAAGAATCTCTTATGACACAGATATAAATATCCTGAAGAGTTCTTATAATCGGGTCATGTCCGGTCGTATGTACCCAACATACACCTATGTACTGACTTTGATGCCGCGCATCTATGACACACTGAGACTTTGTCATAAGTCACATACCAATCTAGTCTCACACGGTTGTTGGTGTTCCAATTTCAACAACCTTCGACTAGGGACAGGATGATATAAGCCATCTATCAAATATAGGGTCTCATGATCAAGCTAAATGACTTTGATGACTCAAGATCAAGTCACTTACTTCGATGACCTATAAAATGGTTTATATCACTTTGGAACGATTATTTCATCACAGTTAAAATAATCATAAAATAATTTTATTAAACATCTTAAAATGTTTTACAAGAACATATCAACAACTAAATAAAGCCCTTTACTAACTCCCACTGAAATTAAGACTACATCTTAATTTCACTTATCCTACAGCAACAGTCCGCGACACGTGCTTAGGCCTAAGGAGTGGCTTCGTTAATAGATTAGCAACGTTCTCATTCGTTGAAACTTGCTGATCTACTTAACATCTCTGTCATTTATCTCATGGAATAGGTAATACCTACCCTCAAGGTGTTTGGACCTCTGATGTGCAGCTAGTCTCATCTATGCTGGGAATCACATCAAGTTCAGTGATGAACTCTTCTTTCCAAACAACCTCTTTCGACGCTTCCCAAGCTGCGAAATGTTCAGTTAAGTAATGGAGTCAGCAACAGTGCCTTGCACCGCCAGATAGACACAAGATACAAACGGACTGTGACCGGAAATCATCTTTGTCCGTTGGAAACTTGCCTTTCAGACTCTATCGACTCATAGCACCTCACTTTCTCCGTAAATCAAGAACTTATCCTAAGTATTTTCCAAATACTTGAGAATATTCATTACGTCTATCCAGTGATTCTTTGCTGGATTTGACTGGTCTTTACTTGTCTTGCTTAACATTAAAGCAACATCAAAACAAGTACGTGTCATGGCATACATGATAGATCCAATTGCCGACGCATATGGAATCTCGTCCATGCATTCAAGCTCAGCAGTTATCGTAGGACACTGTTTCTTGCTTAACGTAATGCCATGTGATATTGGCATAAAACCCTTCTTGGATTGCTGAAAAAACGTGTAGGACTTTGTCAATTTAAGAGTCCTGACATTGTCCTACCAGCTCTTTTGGATCTCTATCTTTAGATCCAAAGTCCAAGAACATACGTGGCTTTACCCATGTCAATCATTAAAACAACTCCCAAGCCAGTCCTTTACCGACTGCAGCTTTGGAACGTTATTTCCGAGAATCAGTATGTCATCGACATACATTATGAGAAATGCAATATCGCTCCCACTTATCTATTAGCAAACGCACAGTTCCACTTCGTTCCTGTTCAAGTCAAAACCTTGACTACTTCAACAGAACGAAGATTCCAACTCCGATATGTTTGCTTCTATCCATGAATGGATCGATGAAGCTAACTTACACACAGTGTAATTTTTCGGAGTCCGGGCTCACTTTCGCTTCTGCGAATTTCGCAGGTTCGTCACTTTCAATGATCATCAGATCACGGCAATTAATCACGAGAAATCACTCTCGGATTAGTGACGGATTCAAATCTGCGAAATTCAGGCTCTACAGGTGTAGATTCTACAGAAATCTGTAAATCCATCAGCTGCTCTCCCTCAACAGGTTGAGCAGCCTCCTGCATTTCTCGAATTTCTTCGAGTTATACTTTTACTCCCACTGTTCTTCTTGGAAAGCAACTTTCCTTTTAGAGAATAGAATTCCGAACAACCTAACTTCGTTTTCAGAATGGACGTAAAAAGTAACAAGCCTTTGGTTTCCCTAGGACAACCAGCAAAGTAGCACAACTACAAATACTCAGTAAAGACGAATTTGGATCATTTCCAATCCACATTTAAGTGGTGTCTTTCAACTGATATTGGTAGAACTATTTCGGCGTAAACTTAGATATTTCTAGAGCGTTATTCTTAAAAAATATCATGGAAGATTCGTGTGACTCATCTTTAATCATTTCTGATAAGATCTGATTCTTTCTCACAGAAACACCCCCAGGTTTTCAGGAGAAATGAGCTGTGAAACGACTTCACACTCAATCAGATGATCACACCATCAATGACTTAAGTATTCTCACTCGTGATTTAATCCAGAGTCTCAATACTTCAGTCACTCAGATTCTATACCTCATTCTGGAATTCTTTCGACCATTTCAAAGAATTCTGACTCGTGTCTCATCACATGAACACGGTCATACTCACTGAAATAATCAGTGGAGATAATGAAGTACAGGAAATTTTCTCTGGCATTACTGCTCATTGGGCCACATACATGAGTATGTTCAAGGTCCAATAAGCCTTTGGGCCTTTCTCTAGCTCGGCTAAGATAGGCCCTTTGCCTTTTGGTCCAGTAAGCAGAATTCAAGTCTCATAAGATATCGTATCAAATGAGCCCTATAGTCCATAACTATGGGATTTCTGAATCCGAATTACTCTTTGTGACCAAGACTTTTATGCCAAGAAAAATCAGGTTTAATTCATCAGATTTAAACCAACTCGGTATTTATGTTACATTTAGGCACTCTTTGGTTTTAGATATAAAATCCATTCCTTGAATAGGGTGCTACAATTAATATTTCATTAACATCAAAAGAACAAAAAAACTTGTCTTTTATCAAAATGAAAAACATTCAAATTCTTACAAGAAAATGAAAGACAACTCTGCTTAAAGCAGGTACATTGTAGCAATTACTTAATACAAAACCAAGCCTCGAAGGCATCTACAAGTGAAAACCCTACTTCTGAGGCAGCGTCCATAGCTCCTTCCAGACATGTAGATCCACTTGTCCTTCCTTCAACATTCTACTGTTGCTTAGGCTCTGCATATTATCACAAATATCAGTGCCACAACCAGTATCCAATACCTATAAGGTAGAACTTGAAGTAATAACATGAATACCTGAGGAAGTAGTCTCATACATCAACTTCAACTCCTCATCATCTTCCATGAATTTAATGCAATCTCTCTTCCAATGCCCTGTCTCTTTACAGTAGCAGCACTTACCAACGTAAGAGGTATCTGACTTGGGCTCAGAAGAAACACGCTTGCCATGATTCAAAATCTGGACAACTTTGTCTTCAACCTTGTCAGCACTAGGTTTAATAAACCTACCCTTCTCTTTTATGAGATTATACTGGGTACTCTTCACGTTTGGCTCAACTGTCTTGAGCATATCATGCAGTTCAGTCAGCGTCTTCGTTAAGCCTTTCTTGATATAGTTCCTTCTGAACTTATCATAGCTTGACGGCAGTGACTGCAGAATGATCTCAGTTGCCAATTCTTGGCTAACTGGATAATCCAGTTTCCTCAGGTTATCAATGTAACCCATCATTTTACTGACATGAGGACTCACTGGATGATCATTTGGTAGCTTGCATCTAGTGAGAGACTTAACCAACTGGTATCTCTCCACTCTTACCTGCTCCTGAAATTTCAATTTCAGGCTGCTGATCATCTCTATTGGCGACTCCATGTTCTCATATTGCTTCCGCAAGTCTGAGTCCATGGTAGCCAATATCAGACCACGCACATCTACCGCATCATTATAATGCTTATTCCAAGCATCATATACTGCATGGGAGGCATTGGACCCGATCCTCACGGGGAGAGCTCTCTCAAGAACATAGTCCTTTCTCTCCTGCCTGAGGACTAGCCTCAGGTTCCGCGACCAAGTCAAGAAATTTGATCCGTTCAGCTTGTCCATCTCAAGGATAGACCGGATCGAGAAAGTGTTTTGATTGTTTGTGCTAGTCATAACTGAAATTTAAGATAAAAGAATTTTAGTTAATATGTTCAATATGATTAATCTCGCATTATATTTAATATGATTAATCTCGCATTATATTCAATAACATCAGTTACCCTCAATAGAATATAATGATTCCAAGATCCACATATAACTAAGATCAAAGTGGGCCACTGGCCGTCACCCAACCTTAGCTTATATCGGTAAGCCCTATCTCGGCTTATTATATCCGTGATATAACTCTTGGTTGTGAATCTGGGCCCGAGGCCCAATCCACTCTGATGTCTCAAGGCCCGGGACTCCCGATGGCCTAGTCAAGAAAACCAGACTATACAGTCATGTAATCACCAATGTCTGGGACTCCCAATGACATTAATGAATCACAAACTGTTTTACCCACGCAAAAGATAAACACCCTCACACTGTAAGGCCGTGTGTACGATTGAATGGGCTTCAACAGCTGACATAATCTGGACAAGACATCCAACGCTTGATATTATTTGAGGTTTGTAGGTTTATTTTAAAATTTCATTCCCAAAATAGAAGATTACTATTTTTGGAAACTTTCCATTTTTGGAAACCTACTACTTTTGGAAACTTTCTAAAATTGGAAACTTCCTAAAATTGGAAACTTTCTAAAATTGGAAACTTCCTAAAATTGGAAACTTTCTAAATATAGAAATTTCCTAAAATCCAAAACATGCAAATCTAGAAACTTCTAATTTAAGAAACTTTCTAATTTCAGATTTTGAAAACAGATTAATTTAAAATCGATTTTAATTTTATATTAATAAATTTTAAATTAAATCTGAAGAAAAGACTCAAATAATTGGCCCAATTGTTTTAACTTCTTGGCCCGAGGCCCAAGAATTGGTCCATGTCCAAGACATAACCCAATTGCCCAATTAAATGACATAACCGGTCTGGTTCATTAAAATTGGTCTAACCAAAATTAATTACTACGATGACCACAATTGTCAACCGGTTATTTACTAAACCGAATTTTCTCAATTCATTTGGTCCAACCAAATCAAATTAGAAAATCACTGGTTTAGGCACTAAATCCAATTTTACGACTTTGGATTTCTTATCCCGGTTTAACCAGAACTTAATAAATTTTATTAAGTCTGTTTATTAAACCGTGACGATTAATTTTTAATCAAGTTTTAAACCGAACCAGCATAAGTCAAACCGAACTGACCATTAGGTCACGTGAACCGAACCGTGATGCAAGCTTCACGCGATCGAGGAGCGATCGGGACAGCCGCAACCACGCGATCGGGACGAGCCTCTTCGGCTCTCGGTCACGACATCGGTGCAGGACGGGACGCGGGACGCGTGATCGGACGGGCTTCGGATCGATCCATGCGATCGATCAATCGATCCATGCGATCGGATCACCGTGCGTCGCTCGATCATGCTGGACGCGTACGGCTTCGATCCATGCGATCGTACCGATCGGATCCATGCGATCGTTTGCGCCGTGCCGTCGATCGTGTCGATGACACAACCCGATCCATGATCGGTTCGTTCGTCAAAACGATCCGGACGTGTGATCCGAAACCGATCAACACTCCGACGCATACCAATTCATATAGATCGGATCATGCGATTTCTAGTTAGTTTAGGTTTTAATTCTTTGTTTCTTAAGTGTTTTTCTTATCAATAGATTGATTCAAACACTTCTAAACAACCTAAACATGATTCTAAACAAGAAATCCTAACAGAACCAATGGCTCTGATACCACTGAAGGAATCGTTTAGTGTTTCCTGGTTCAATTCATCTGGTCAATTGATCCTACTAAACATGCCAGATCTAGGTTCTCTTGCAGAATCATAAAGGATCTCACCTGTTACCTTGTTATGCAGCGGAAAGAGGAGGTACGGGTCAGAGATCAGCAGAACCACCAAGAGATAGCTCCTCCAAAGGCTCACACACGCACACTGCAGGAAATTGGCTGCTAGACCAAGCTGGTGGGAGGCGCAGACAGAGAGAGAGGGAGGCGCAGACTGCTTGAGAAAAATAAGAGCTAGGGCAAGTTTTATTTATTAAAACCCTTGTCCAGTTCTTATGGGCTTTTGGGCCCAATTCTCAGTCTGATTAAATCCCTTAGATTTAATCAGGCCCTTTAGTCTCTCTCTAAGTACAGTAAATGCCTAGCACTTTTACCGTACTTCTGCTAAACCGTTCCTACACATTTTCCTGTTAGCTTAGGCGTGTGACCCATATGGGATCATATAATAAAGGCAATGAATCCAAGATTTATAGATCATGAGCGGACTCTAGCAAGCCATCATGACCCCCCAGTATTATATGACTTATGTCTGATCATTGACATACTCTTACTTTCTAGAGACAGTACAGAGATTACTGGACATAATTCCAACACTATCGTCCGGAATTGAGATAGTGCAAGCAAGGGGTAGAACCGATCCTCACCTTGGCCAAAGAAGGGTAAAACGGTAATTTAGGAACTTCATCAGCCCGAACGGACATCAGATCTGGAAAGAGGACGAGAAATCGGGTGAGATAGGCTTTCGTTTCGTTCGAATTGGGTTTGGGATGGTCAAGTTATGGTCTAACGAAGTTGGTTGACTAAAAGTCAACGTTCAGGTCAAAGTCAACTGGTTGACCCGGTCAACCCAGACCCAGACCCAAACCCAGAATGAACCAGGCCCTAAATCCATAACCGGCCCAAATCCCAAACCAGACCCTAACCAAACTAAACCGGGAATCAAATTGGAATTGGAAAGAATTGGACCAAACCGGATTGAACCAGACCGAACCGGGTTGGACCGACCCAAACCGGTCAACGAGTTGACCCGGTCGAGTTGACCCAGCCGGACCGAGTCGACTTGGTCGCCGGCAAGTTGACTCGGCGGTGGTCCGGCAGCGGCTCCGGCGACGGCGACGGTGACTCCCGGCAGCGGACGGCGGCTCCGGTGACCGGCGGCGGCGGCGTGTGGTGGCGGCGCGTGGGCGGCGCGTGGGAGACCGGCGATTCTTCTCTTGGCGATTGTGGGCGCATCCGGACGGCTATGGAGGTGCGGTTTGCGGCTACGGCTTCGTCTCGTCGAGAGGAACGCGATGGTGGTCTCTGATTTCCCAGATTCCTCACGGTCAGAAAGATACGAGGCTTTTTGTATTCGTGTTGAAGGAAATCAGATCTAAGAATGGGCTTACCGGATCTCTTTAGACTCTACACGATGGAGGAGCATCAGATCTGCCTTCTGGAGGCTGAAGCTGCGACGGAACAGGAGCAGGGCTTCGCCGGGGATCTTTTCTTCTTGGTTTCTCTAAAGGAGGTGGCTCCTATTTATAAGAGAAATGCTAGGGTTTTGGGAAGGAAAAGGGCTTTTTGGCTTTTGGGTTTTTGAGCTTTCCACTTCTTTTAGAAAATTTTTAAAATGGGTCGGGCCAAGGCCATTACACATAAGCTAAAGGATCAGCTAGTCTCCACAGAACAAACAAACCTAGAAGCCAGAGACTGAAAATTGTAATCTCATAATATTTCTTACCAAACGATTCCACACGTTGCTTGCGCTGTCCGAGAATAATTATTCAAATGATTCATTATATAGGTTAGTGTCCTATCAATCTGCGGGGATAATTACCTATATCCTAATGATTTTCACCAGAATGTCCCCAAAAATTGTATCTCTGGGCTAGCTTCCAACTTTGATTTGATCCCGCAAGTGTGTTATACTTATCACCAACAACACGAACAATTGCCATATTCCCTTTGCCATCTCCAAGAGCAAACCAATCATCTATCGGACAAGACTCGTGTACTTTTCCTCTAGGCAAAACATCCATGGTAATAATAGGCCCTACTTTAGGTATGGGAGCTAATCAGTCCACCTTACATTTCCATATGACAATAATCTTGCATGGTATAAGCAACCATGGTTTATGGCCACATACATGGTATCTTCTTGTGCAAACTGCAAACAGCGTACATACTCACTCTTGATGCAAGGGGAAAACAATCATATTTACAATTATACACAAGAAAAGCCAGGCATTTATTTAAAGTTTTAAACCGTTGTGGATCAGAAAATCCATACTAGAGATCTGTAATTTAGAACAGGGATTGTCTAAGGCTAGAACCTCAAAGATCACACGATGCTTAAAAGAACTATCTAAAACAAACAATGGGTTTCATAATTATCTTGTATCGATGAAATATTACAAAGGATCTCAAGAGAGAGTTTACAATGAGCTCGTAAAGCTATTTTTATGTGTAAAATTGACTGAATCTGAAGGTCCTTGGATTAAAGCCGTTGAACTTCTTTTATAGCATCTTTGACGAGCTATCTATCTTTGTATCTCGTGGTGCTCTTGCTCGAACGATCTCCATGATCTCCGGACTATTGAGTTGATATCGGAGTGATCCTCTTAGACTAAATCAGCTCAACGGTTGACTTAAATATCGGGTACGTCTTTCTTTGATGCGCAGTCGTTTTCCAATTGATAAGGCAGAGATAAGATAGGCTTTAGGGGCAGAGTAATGTCTTTAACATTGACTTGTTTGGGAGATAAGGCTATTGAGCCTTATTGGCCCAAATCCGCACTATCCGAGTGCGGATTTTAGTACCAACAATTGTCCTCCAGCCCGTTAATTATTTTATTATAATAATTAATCGGCGAGAATATGAACAGCCATTCTGACTTCATGTCTTTAAGCTGCTGACGGCATGTTTTCTTTCGTAGACAATCGAGGAAAACAACCGTTACGGTGCGTTGTTCGAAGCTCAGCTGAGCCATATGTCTTTCGTTGATGAGGTCAAGAAGATGGAGTCTCTCCTCGAGCAAATAAAGGCTGAGTTGTCTGACCAGGCATCTCGGGAAAATGCGGTAGAGAAAATTCTCGCTTAGGAGAGGGTTGAGTTGGCGGAGGCCCATGCAGCATTGAGGGAGCTCGGGGATAATCTCAAGGTGTCGGAGGCTGATCGTGACAGGTTTATGGTCAAGAGCCTCAGGCTCACCGAGGAGAGCGATGAGTTGAGAGCTGGTTGTGATAGAGCCATTAAGGAGGCAGTGAAGGATGCCCAACTCACGCTTCCGTTCCAATACCAAGAGGTGTTGGGATCTGTTCAAGACCTATGGGACTTGAAGAAGCTAGAGGTCAATGCTCTGATCACGGTTTAGGAGGTCAAGGCTAACCTGGAGTTGATCGACGAGCTGGAGGGCGGGGATGATTTGGCGGTTAGAAGTAGAAATTGCTCCTTGAGATGGAAGACAACAAGAGAGTGCTCGCGGCATCGCAAAACCCAGATCTCCAGGTCGATAAACTCTGACTCCCTCAGGTCCACGGCGAAACGGATGAGAGTAAGACCGACCCATCATGGGTCGGATTTAAAAATTGTTATTCGGGAGAGGGGAAGGGTGCAGTACTTGCCCTTCTTTTCCTCTACCTTTTTTTTTTAAGTTGAACCTTGTTGCCCGAAAGGGCTTTTATCCAAAAAAAATTTGAACTTGAATTGGTTGGTGACCGGGAGGGCTTTTATCCATAAGACTTTTTATGAATGCTTTTGTTATCACATTTAGTATACGTTATCTCGTGTCGAGTTTTCTTAGGTGAGTCTTCGATCTCAGATCAAAGATCAATGAGCTCGGTGGAATTTGAGCTTGTGAATTCAAGTTAAAATGACTCGTGGTATCGATCAGATGGTGTTCGAGCCGTGGAACCATTTGAGTTGTTGTGGGGGGGGATTACCATGAGGAAAACCCCTTTTCTGATATGTTGAATAAGCTTGGGCCAGTTTGCGATGCATCGGTTATTCTTTTGGTTGGATCATTACTGTGTCTCGAGAGCTTGTCTCTGGATATTCCCAGTTTTACTAAAATGCCATAAAGGAACGCTTTGTGTAAGCCGAGGTATGCGGACAGGAGACGTATGCAAACTCTTGGGTGATGGCCAGCTGAGATTGTTACGTGTTTTCGAGATGTAGTCGCCGAGTGTTTGTCTAAGATAAGAGCTTGTGGGAAAAGTTCCTTGTAATTGTTTTGCCTTGTATCAGATCGTTTGTTTAGTCGTTTTGAGACTGAGATCGGATGTTTAGTTCGACAAAAGTGAAAGTAATGTGAGTTATTGCAAAAAAAAATTATTTTATTCGATCAGATTTTGTACAAGAGGGATTGTGCCCGTCGTTCAGACTGTTGAGGTAAAATAAAGAAGTAAAAAAGGAGATGGGTTTGCATTCTAGGGGCAAGCTGCCTATGTATCCTCTCAAGGGATCAAGCCTAGACGTAGTTCAATTTTTAGAGAAGCACTTAGTGGTAGTACCTCTTGTGATTCATGGCATTCCATGGTCGTATCTCTTGATTCTCACTTTGGACGTTCATGAGCATGTAGACTCCATTGTGGACTACTTCGGTGACTAGGTAGGGGCCTTCCAAATTGGTTCCTATTTTCCCAGAACCTGGCTCTTTAGTGTGTTGATAGACTTTGCGCAAGATGTAGTCTCCTACTTTGAATCTCCTCGGTCTGACTTTGGATTTGTAGTAGCGAGATGCGGCTTGATGGTAATTTTAAATTCGTAACAGAGCTTGATCGCGTCCTTCATCGATCATCTCTAAGCGATCTAGAAGCATCTATTCAATGAGCTCTCCGTTGTTAGGACAATGCATCCTTCGGAGGCTTTGAACGTGTAGCTCGGCAGGAACTACCGCTTCCATTCCGTATGCGAGTGAAAACGCGGTCTCATAAGTGGCTCTGCGAGGTGTAGTGCAGCACGCTTAGAGTAGTCCGGGGAGCTCTTCACCCTATCTCTGATTTTTAGCCTGGCCTGGCCGCTTTTCTTGAGGATATCTTAGGGTCGAGGTCGTCAAGCGAATGTTGTATGTTTCTAGGAAATCTCTGAACCTTTTGGAGGTGAGATTAGTTATGTTGTCTGTTACGATCTCATAAGGGAGACCATGGTGACATACGATGTTTTCCAAATTAAGTTTTGTGTCTGTAATTCAGTTATATTCGGGTAGGACTCTACCGCTATCCATTTGGTGAAATAGTCTTTAAGACTAGCACAAAGCGATGTCTCTTCTTGCCGGATGGTAGAAAATTTCCGACAACGCACTACAAGAAATATGGGTATTGATAGCACCACGAAAACGCTATCATATGTCTATGGTAGCGTTTCCATAAACGCTATGTTTTCCGCTGCCATCTTAGGTCAGTCATCTACGATAGCACTAATTTAACATGCTATCATATATCTGTCTATGATAGCGCTAATTTTGATGTGATTATATACTTTCCAGTAGCATTGGTTTATCGCCATTTTATAAATTAATGCAGCATATTATTCGTGCAATAATATATATTGTGGTGGCAATATTTTAGGGCTGTATTATACTTTATCCTAGCATTTTTGTTATTGCTGTATTATTATTTATAATGACCAATCTTTATGGCTGTTGTATATTTTATGAACACTTTTATATTTTGCCATATTTAATATTAATTGGAGCTATAAATTTTTATTATATAATTATATTTTGAATTCTGGTTTTAAATTATTATTTTATAATCAATTAGAATTGCAGAAATATATTTAGAATTTATAAACATATAATTACAAACAATTCAAATTTCTACAACTTAAACATAAACATCCACAAACAAGAAATACATACTCAAGTATACCAACAAACATAAACACAAGTTCAACTGAAAACATAAACTTAATAGTTATAATGTCTTAAGTGTGATCCCACTGCATTAGAAGGAAGCTTTACCCATGGAGGATTCTCGTATAGGCGGGGAGCATTTGAAACGAGTGTCGCCTTCTGGAATCTCTTCGGCTTAGAAAGCTAGGTAATGCGGGCATGTTTCAACGGTAACACTGTCTCCTTTGCCTTTCGCTTCCGTTAATATTCAACCAAATTTAAGAAAAATGCATTACGGTTTTAGCAATGAGGAACATCTAAATGATAGTGCATTAACTGCTCAAAGTCTTCCTAAGTACCTTTATCAAGTCCAAGGAAGAAGTGGCATCAGACAAATGCACAATATGAACATGTGCTCCTTCTGCAGAACCACCAATTCTTGTGTTCTCCTGGGTTGTTTGAATAACGCTAAAGTTTGAATTCAAAACATCTACAATGTTATCACACTTTCACACTCCATAAAACCAGTGGCTTCAATCCTTTAGGTTCCCTAGTCTAGCAAGTGTATCGTTATAAACAATCAGGATGGATTCCGTACCACAAAACGCATCTGGAAGGTCCTGAACTAGTTGAGGATCAGGGTTCCATGATTCAGATATTTTTCTTGGGATCTCCATTGGATCTTCAACGTATTCCTCAGTCATGGTTTCATTTTTGTGATCCATTACAATAACTTTATTCTCTTTTGCCACGATCTCCATCGCAGGTTGAGCCCCAACAACACTATAACGACCCTGTTGAGATCAATCACATCACAGGAACAATTACGAACTGAGAAATATCAACTGCTAAAATAAAAGGATACAGAAAAGTTCAAAAAAAAGATAGAAAGATATGTACTAAGAAAGATTGTTCTTACAACGCTTGACATCTGCGAGCCTGGCTCAACGGACTCAAAAAGAAAGCTAGGAGCTTCACGGTCATCTTCTTTGACCAGACAACGGTAAGCAAGAACAGGAGTGAGCTGATCGGAGAATATGCAGCGGTAAATTGGTATAAGGTTTGTGCTCTTAGAAGCGTCTGCCAACTTTTTTGTATCAGTTACTGCATAAACAAATTGAGAAAATGTATCAGACTACCTTTTGGCACTTTTTCTAAAACTCAATCACTGCAATCTGAGAAATGAAGATTCGGATGCAGAATCCGATTCACAATCAAACCTATCAAAAATTCCTAAAAACTGACAGAATCGAAATGTCCTGAAGAATATAACCGTTAAGATTTCGTATGTATTGAGAAACTAGACAGTAAATCGAAATATTCATTTGAATAACGCTAAAGTTTGACCTAATTTGTCAAACCATTTTAGCGCATTTTATCGAGAATTAACTGCTCATTTGAATAACGCTAAAGTTTGACCTAACGATTCTCCTGGGTTTTCTTCGGATGATGTTAATATGGGAGAGAGACAGAGATATTTGGAACTTACCCGAGTGAGGAGGATTGGGAGAGCCGTCAAAGATGGATCCTTTACTTTGCTTCACTTCCTTGACTCTCTTCATTTTCAGTGCCTTCGCAGCAGGCTTCTTCTCGGCGGCCGGCTCCGTCACCACTCAAGAATTGATGCTTAAGATCCAGTTTGGAGACCCGAGCTCGCTTCTTCCACTGTTTCTTCGATCTATCACGCTCCAGATCCGGATTTGGAGTCATTGCTCGAGTCTGCCAGATCGAGAATTTTTGTGTTCCGAAAAATCTGAGATTAGAGACGAACTGCACCTAAAAATCAAAGGATCCAAAGACTAGGGAGAGAGAAAGAAGATGCAAATGAAACTTCTGCGTCTGGGTATTTTTTTTTTTTGGTTAAGAGAATGTGTTTTGCTTTAGTAATGATAAAAAGAAAAGGGGGGAAATTTTCACCAAAAAAATTGAGTTTGGCGCTCAATGTCAAAAGAAAAAAGAGAAATTTTCACTAAATAGTTAATTATATTATTTTATGTGCATAATGATATTTTAGATTTGTAGATTTGATTTAATTTTATGTTTAAATATAAATTTTAAAGGTTAAATTTCATAGTTTAGAATTGATGATTAAGTTTTGTTTTTGTTCAAAGTTTAAAATTTGAAATTTAGGGTTTGGCGTTTTGGAATATGAGTTAGGTTTTAGACTTAAGTTTGAGGTTAATGTTTAAAATGTTAGATTTGAAAAATAATAATTCTTTTATAGTAATTAGATTTTGATCTATAATTTAGGGTTTTGATATTTTATTTGGAGTTTAAGATTTAAGGTTTAGACTTAAGTTTGAGATTAATGTTTAAAAATATTAAATTTGTAAAATAATAATTCTTTTATAAGTTTTTTTTGATTTAGAGTTTAGACTTAATTTTTTGTATTTGGGAATTAAGACTTAAAATTTAAACAATAGTTAGGGTTAGAATTCACAATTTAATATTTAATTGGTTTATATTTTTCTTGAGTGATCCTTTTGTTCTTATAATTTATGATATAATTTAGGTTTGGTTGGATTTGAGGTTTAGGGTTTAGGGTATTGGAACATAGGTTTAGGGTTTAGAGTAGAGTTTAGGACATTGTAATATAAATCTTAAATTCTTTAGAGAGAATTTTATGATTAAGAGTTTAAGATTTATAGTATGATTTATAGTATAGGTATATGGTTAGGGTTTGAAATTTGGAGGATTAGGTTAGAGTTAAGTTAAGGAATGAGATTAAAGTTTGCAAAAAGATTATATTTGAAAATAATAATTTATTTATAAATTTTAAATCATTTTTGTAGGATATGTTATAACAGTTAGATTCTTTTAAACCCTAAACCTATTTAATACCCTAAACCCTATTTATACCCTAAATCTTAAACCTTATTTATAACTTTATATATATACCTTAAACTAAAACTGAAAAATATGTTTATTCATCTTTATTTATTTCATAAGTATTTCTAACAAAACCAATTAAGTATTTTTTGTAACAGAATTTGTTGTATTTTCTTGAATCAAATTTGTAGTAGTCTTAAACTTTACATTAGAATCAATTGTAATGATCCAAATGTTTCCCATTTAAAGTTATACATGTGGCATCAAGAAGATCAGCCTTCCACAATCAGAGATGAGAATGTTGTTGTTCTTGAGGCAAACGCAGGCATTAGATACTGTATCAGATAGGTCTTGCATAGAGTTTCCACCCTCAAAGAGAAGACCTCTCACAGGGTAAATCAGAAGCTCCGAGATTTTCACACCATTAAGAGTGGTAATCCTCTTCTTGGAAGGAGCTTTCACTAAAGGGAAAGGCATGGTCAAGTAATATGCATGTTTTTAAAACAAAAATCACCACCAAAACAATCAGAACAAGTCAACTAATTAGATAAGCCAGAGAAAAGGAGTTATGCTCGGGCCAATATCGAGTATACCTGAAGTGAAGATGGTTGATAGTAGCCAAAGCCCCCAAACTGTTGTAACCAAGTCTGAAGTAAGGATTAGCAGCCTCAATAACACATGTCTGATACAAACGAGGAAGACGAAACAGGGGGAATCGAAGACTCTGATTCCGAGGGAGCTTTTGCAGCTGAGAAATTGATAGCTGCAGCAGCAACCTATGGAGAATATATTCGTGCTTTCTTTATGATTTCAGCAACAATCAATGCTTATGCTTGCTCAAAGGCCTTGAAGGATCCAATTTCACCTGCATTATAACAAATCAAGTTCCTTTTAGGAGCAGCTAATCAAGAGAGCAAGCATCACAAATGTATAGTTAGAATCATCAGTGACTAACAAGATCGATAAGAAGCAAGCTTCACCAATGTTCTACACGATGAAATGAATTATGTGTACATTGTTTAGTCACATGTGTGTCCATGTAAGCAACAATACTTAATCTCCCTTCCCAATCTACCTAAACCGAACACATAAAAATTCAGTAAAATTCCGACACCTTAACAAACTAAAGCACATACATGAGACTGACTCTTACAAATTAGAACACACATATCAATCACTGTAATAAGTCTCGATCGGCTAATATGTTTTCAATTCAAAAATTGAACCTTTAACAACAAGAAGTTTAAAATTCACAAATCAAAATTGAAGCTTACTGTCTTGATGGGTTCTTCCGGACGTCACATGGCAAAATCAATTACAGTGTGGATTCCGACCAATGTTGCCTGGATTGACACTGGTTTACTAAGATCCACCTGGATCGAAAGAAAATCCGGTTTAGTTATCTCTTGCACATAATCAAAGACTTGCAAACAGACAAGATGTGAATACATACATTGACGACGGTGGTGCCCCAGTCACGGAGGAAATTCGGCGGGAGCTGGTCTAGGTCGGACCAAGTACTTGGCATCATACCGTTCGTCCGAAGCTCGCCGGGCAATTTGCCTTCCCAATGTTACAGTGGCTCCGACCACAAGGATGCTCGACGATGCTGGAGCTTGAAAAGGTTATGGGGTCGTTTAGGGTTATAGAGAGAGACGAGAAAATAGAGAATAGATGAATGAATTGTTTTATGTCAACGATTTGGAGGACGAGAGAGGAAAAAGATTGGAGGAAATTTTTGTGTTAGGGTTCTAAACGAAACAGGAAAAAATGGAACATGAACGAGGGAAAACCTATCTGAGCCTAAAATGTTCGTTAAGTGAGAAGGAGAATCAGGAGAAGGAGATCGAAGGTGAGATCGATTTTCAACAAAAAAGCTTGAGAGGAAGAAAGAGAAAAGACACGATAGAGAGAAGAACAATGGGTTAAGAGTATTGTATTTCTTTTTGAGGAATTATGAGTTTTTCAATACGAAAAAGACTTCCACAAAAAAATTTCCCAAAAACTTTTAGTTTTGGTGTCAACGCCAAGTTTTTACCAAGTTTTTGGCGGACTAAGTGTTACAAATGGATTTTTATCTTCCCGCTTAATAAAATTCCGTAAAAATATTGCTTAGCGTTGATTGAATGCTATACTAGAACTTGTATCTCAGCTTGCTATTTCTAATAGCAGTTTGTGAATTCGTGCTATCGTGATCTGCTATCAATACCTATATTTCTTGTAGTGACGTCCATAGACCATCTCATGAATGGATAAGGATATGATATCAAAGATATTTTTCCAGATGGTTGGTGGATTATAGGTGCATGCCATTGACATTTGTCACACCTTGCTGAATAAGCCTCACAGTCTGCAACCATAGTAGGCCAGAAGTAGCCTTGTCTTTTGATCCGTACAGCCAGTTCTTGACCTCCGGAGAGGTTTCCGCATGTGCCTTGGTGTATTTATTTTAGTAAAGTTGCAATAAGTTTTCCGTGAATACATATTAAGCATGGTTCTGAGAGATTGCACTTGTACAATTTGTTTTGTATTGTACAGCATTTTGTGCTTTTTTCTTTGATTTTACGAGCCTCCCATTTGTCTAGGGGCACGAGTCCGTGCTGAATGTACTCGAAGATGGGTTGTCTCCAATTAGGTCTCATTTCGAGCTGGTCTTCCGAGAGGAGGTCCAGTGGTTCCTCCTCGACGGGAAGACCCTGCCCGGGGGGAACAAACTCATCATCTAGAGGAGGTGTGTAAGTTGTTCCCATTAGGGGGTTAGACTCAGCGGATACTTGGTGGTCGATGGTCTTATGTCATTGATAGTTTGTGCTTTTAGCGCTATATTGATATTGGGTTTTTTATTCCTTCGAAAGAAATTATTCTTTTGACTAGTGGGTTTGAGGTTTCACCTAGCGCCGCCAGAGCATCGACAAATGTGTTTTCACCTCGCGGGATCTTAGTTAGCTCGAATGAGCCAAACTGAGTTGTTAATTCGCAAACAAATTTTAGGTAGGAATTCATTATGTCATCCTTAGCTTCGTTTTCACCGTAGTACTTGCTAGTAAATGGCTCGAATCACTGAAAGCTTATAGTTCTTGAGCTGAAATCCCAAGCATGAGATTTAGACCGGCGATGAGGACTTCATACTCTGTTTCCTTGTTAGATGCTACGAAGTCGAGTCTGAAGGATTTCTCAAGCACCTCTCCCGTAAGAGTTACTAGTTTGATGCTAACTCCCGATCCATGTCTGAAGGATGCTCCGTCAACATGGAGTGTCTATTTTCTGGGGATGGCTTCTTCTGTGGACTGTGACGTCAGCTCAATGACGAAATCAGCTAAAACTTGAGATTTCACACAAATCCGAGTGCAGAATTCGATGTCGTACTCACTGAGCTCAATAGCCCATTTAGATAATCGGCCTGATTGGCTCGGACTGTGGAGTATAGTTCGATTTTTTTTGTGAGGTCATCATTACAATGGAGTGTGACTGAAAGTAAGGTCGGCATTTGCGAGATGAAATGAGCAGAGATAAAGCCAGTTTCTCCACTGCTGGATACTGGGTCTCTGCATCTATTAGGAATTTTCTTACATAGAAGATTGGATGCTGCTTGTTCTTCTCTTCGCGAACTAGTACTCCATTTACTGCAGCAAATGACAACTACGATGTGGAGGTGGAACGGTTCTCCCTCCACTGGTTTGGATAGGATGGGAGGTTCGCTTAGATAAGATTTAAGTTGTGTGAATGCCTCTTCGCATCTTTTGTCCCACAAAATATTTTTGTTTCCTTTGAGGAGCTAATAGAACCGAAGGCATTTGTCAGTAGATCGGGAGATAAAGGGATTGAGAGCTGATGTCAGTATCTTCATTTCGCGAGTGATCTTATGAGATGGCATCTCTATGAAAGTTGTGATCTACTTGGGGTTGGCTTCGATTCCTCTTTCGGCTACGATGTAACCGAGGAATTCGCCAGAAAACATCCAAGGAGCATTTAGCTAGATTTAGTTTCATACCATATTGATTTAAGATTGACAAGCATTCTTTTAGCTGAGCTACATGATCGCATTCTCAAGAGGATTTTACCAGCATGTTGTCGATATAAACTTACATGGTTTTACTGAGCTAGTCTGCGAACATTTTGTTTACTTGGCGCTGAAAGGTCTCGCCTGCATTCTTTAGTCCGAAGGGCATTACCTTGTAGCAATAGATGCCTCATTTTGTGATAAAAGCTGTTTTTTCTTGGTCTTCAGGAGTCATCATGATTTTTTACCTAGAGAAAGCGTCAATGAATGATAAGAGCTGATGGCTAGTTGTAGGTTCTACCATACGGTCAATGTGGGGGAAGTGGAAAGATGTCCTTAGGAAAAGATTTGTTGAGATTGTTGAAATCAATACAGAATCCACTTTCCTGTTTTTCTTTTTAACGACTACCGGGTTAGCGAGCGAGTCAGGGTTTTGACTTCCCAGATCTGACCTACTATGAGTATTCGGTCAACCGCATTGTTAACTGTAATAGCTCGATCGAGGCCGATCTTACGCCATTTTTGTTTGATTGGCTTGTAAGTGGGATCAACGTAGGTCATGAGAGGTTACTTCCAAGATGATCCCTTTCATATCTAATGTGGACCACGCAAAGGCGTCCACGTTGGCTATGAGGAAGGTTATAAGCTCATCCTTGATTCGGTTTGTTAGATCTGCACCGATACTGATGCACCTCTCGTGGTTGGTATCATCGATGCAGACTTATACACTGTTGGGTCTTTTTTGCGTTTGACCTCTTGTTTTGCGACCTCATTGCTTTTCTGTAATTGTTATAATGCATACTGTTATATCTACCGATAGCCATCTAAGTAGCGTACTCGGGCGGCCTTTTGGCTTCTGAAGATCGTTTTGATTCCTTTAGGGCCAGGAAATTTAATGCAATGATGATATATAGATGGAGCTGATTTTATGGTGTAGATACATGGCCTGCCTATGATTGCATTAAAGGTAGCTGGCATGTTCACTATCGTGATATCTATTTTTTTTAATATTTCAGCGGCGTCGACCGTAAACGAATTGTGCCTAATGGATACGACGTTTCACTAGCGAAGCCTGTGAGAGCTACTTTCTCACCTTTTAGATCGGAGTCTGTGAAACCTATTTTTCTAAAGGTGGTATAAAACAGCACGTCTACTGAGCTGTTGGTATCGATCATGACTCTGGATAGCTAAAAACCAGATACGTCAAGCTCGATTACGAGGGCGTCGTCATGTGGTCTGCCCAAACATAGCGTCTCGCTTTCCGAGAACAAGATTTTTTGGTTAGGTCCTCCTAGTTTGCTTACATTTCCAGAGTCTTTGAATACTTTTCGTTGAATTTTTTTGATTGAGTTTACCGATTCGCGGATGAACTTGGAACCTCCAAAATTGAAGTTGATGCCTTTTGGAGGTGGGCATAGCCCTTCCCCCTCTTCCCCCCCCCCCCTCCCGAAGTGCGAGGTGGGCTATAGGAAAAGTTCGAGTACGACACCGAACTAGCCAAGTGTGAAGGGTAATGCTACACGTGTCTCCCCCGGGAAGTACAAAGAGAGTTGGAGCTCGACTTTGCACTAACTAAGTTATTGAGTGGGCGGGAGACCTGTTTTGGGACAGTGAGCAGGATAGATCCAGATTTTGGCGTATGAGGTTGATGCGTTTAGGTGCAGTGCTCTCTGGGGCAACGCTTTTCGTATGTGGACATAGCCCTCCCCCCCCACCCGCCGGAAGTGCGAGCTGAGCTGGAGCTCGTTCTCGTGCGTTTTTAAGGTGCGGGAGGGGGGAGACCACATATTTAATGTTACCCCTCCCCGCCCTACCACAAAGAGTGAGGTTCTGAAAGATGAGCTTGATACTCTTTTGCCCCTTTCATGGGCCCGGTGGTGGAGACTCAGGGGTATCCTCCTCGGTATTCCAGCTCCTCTTGCTAGAGGTAGCCTTGCTTGTATTGGGCTTAGGCGGGAGCTCGTCTTCTTCACGATTCTGCTCTCCTAAAGTTTTGGTCTTAGCTTTTTCGGCTGAGAGACGGGCTTTGTTTCGACATTCCTCTGAGGAATGTTCGTTCTTGTTATCATATTAGCAGAATTGCTCTTATTAAAGGGTTTGTTTTTGGACTTAGTCGAATCTTCAATACCAAAGCTATGTTGACCTTGACCTTGATCTTTATGTTTGAATCGTTTCTCGAATTTATGTTCGAGTTATTCATGGAACGTAGATTTTTTGTGCTTATCCGCTATGGTTCAAATCTCTTCTTCATGAAGCGCGAAAGCTGACGCTCGATGTAGCGCATCATGAAGAGAGACTACCAATCTGACTGCAAGCTCCTCACGGAATCTGAAGTGTACCAGAGTCCATGTTTAAGTCCTCTAAAAGCTACGACCTCGTTTGGGTTCGTGATTTTGGCTTTGACCTCTTTGAACCTATCTATAAAGCCTCAAAGGGATTTATCTCAACACTTGAGAGATTGCTCAAAGATCGGCCTCTGAGGCTTGTTCCTGTATATACACAGAGTAGTGTTTAAGGAATGCCGAGGCGAGCTGGTTAAAGTATATGTGGAATTTCCTTCCAGAGCTGCGAACCATTCTAAAGCAGGTCCAACAAGATTTTGGCAAAGAAACTGCAGTAGCTTGCTTCTTTCTCGTAATCGTTCATATGTACGTGAACTATTGTTAGAGTAAATGCTCTGATATGAGCTCAAGGATCACCTTTTCCAGAGTATTCAGGAAATCTGATCTTACATGCATTTGGGATGTGAGCATTAGTAATTATGTCCGTGAAGGGAGTTTGTCGAGTTTCCACGATTATAATGTCAATATCATGAGCTGAAATTATGTCTGAGTGAACTCGATTTTTTATCTGTTGCAGTTCAGTGTTCATGTGATCAACGTATCTTTGAAAAGATTCGAGATCGATCAAGCCTTATTAGTCAGCATGATGATAAATCAGCTCGTTTGGTTAATCGTTTACTTGATTGTTTCCCGGTTGGGGAGGTCTAAAGTCGAATTGAGTTCCATAGTTATTCCCATTGGGGAGTTCTAGAGGTTTTCTCGACGTGGAGGCGATATCGCACACTCTAGGCCACATGGATTTGGATGGATCAAATCCCGGTGCCAAAAGAGGTGGAGAGGGCAAACGCGTTACTGGATGGTCCGTTATTTCCATACCGTTTAAGTTCGCCAAGTTCGTAATTAACAACAGCGAGCTCACAAAGGTGGGAAGTATCAGATACCTCCAGTTCACACTTGGGTAGTGAACTCTCGAGAGACGTCAGGGTTGACATAGCTCTCATTGAAGTTCAGGCGCGTTCGCGAAGGCGGACTTCCTCCTTTGGTAGGAGTCTCGTCCCACTAGGAGACTGTGGTTGGGAGATCTCAGTGAATCTGTTTGCGAGATATCGATCTTGTCGGTCTAGTCGAGCTGTTAGAGCTCGAGTTGTCGATTCATGGCTTTGAGCCTTGTCGACCAAGGTTGAGAGCATGCTATGGATCTCGGCCAGATCGTTAAAACTAGGCCTTGTAGGGATGGTAACTCGTGGAGAGACGGGCTTGAGGTCGATTCTGGTCAAGGTTCGGGCCTGACAAGATGGGGAGATTCAAAGTAAACAACCCGAAAAGAGATCCGTAGAATAGTTTTATTGATTGTTTGATGGAAAAGGAGAGTAGAAAAAGCGTAAGAGAAAAGAAAAGTATAAGTGTTTCTGCTAGGGTTTTCAGCGTCGTTTGATAGTAGGAAGTCCCTTGTCTTTTATAGTCGTTTGAAGAGATTCTCCTACAAGAATTCCCGAGATCTTTCTGTCATTGAATCTTCCATTTTCGTTTAGATTTCCTTTATGCTCGGATTTTACTCTTCTTGCTCGAATTTATCTTCCTATTTTCTAGCTCGAATTTATCTTCCGATTTTTGTATTTATCATTCTGCGACTTAGTTTTATCTTCCGAATGGACCGAAAAAGACGATTTGAGTCTGTCAAGTATAAGTCTTCTTAGTTCGGCCCAAAGTATATAGAATATGAATCTTGCGAGTATAGCCAATGGATAGTAGTACGAGTATGTATAAGTTTTTAGTATGAAGATGGGTTACGTTTAATCGCGCATTCGGAGGAAGTTGTCCACGAGTGTCCGAGCAGTTGAACCGAGCATGACAGCCTCCTCGGATCGTCCGATCAGACTCCCTGCTCGGATCATCCAAGCAGTCTTTCATATTCAAAACGTCCGAGCATACTGCCCTGCTCGGACCGTCCGAGAACACTACCATGCTCTGATCGTCTGAGAAGGTTATCCTCCTTGGAAAGTCCGAGCATGATGTCCTCCTTGGAACGTCCGAGCAGATTGTCTTGCTCGGATCGTCCGAGGAGGCTGTCGTGCTCGGAACATCCAAGCAGGTTGTCTTACTTGGATCGTCCGAGCAGGTAGTCCGAGCGCCTAAGCTTGCCCCTTTATTTTGTTGAGTGGTGCGCTTGTCAAAGAAATCCATCCGAGCAGTTTGATTTCTCGGAAGTTCATCTGAATGGTTTCGTATGTTTTATACGAAATGTTATCTATATGAAACGTCATTTATACGAAACATCATTCATACGAAACATCATTTATACTAAACATAGTTATGTCCGATTACTTAGTCCATTTTCGACTATTGACTTCGTCGAGGGGGATTTCGACCCCAACATATAGCCTCCAAGCTCTTCAGACTCGAGTGCGATGATGGCGAGTTTTAAATAGTCAAGGCGAAAACAATCATATGAAAGTTTGGTCTGGCTGTTCTTCTTTTCGACGATCGTTTAATCGTAACAAAAGATTATCCGAAAATTTTCGTCGTAGATCATAGAGGATTAGTACGCCGATCAAGATCGGTCGCGGAAATGATGAAAAAGATTTACCGATAGAAGATGAAAATGCTCCGAGCAGGATCTGTCATGATTTTCGAGCAGAAAAAAGGGGCCGATTACCCGGGCATGATTCACGCAGAGCAAGGCGTACGCCACATATATCAGTTTGTGGGATGATCGTGCGCTTTGCTCAGCTTCGGGCGATCGTTTTCTGTTTTGGCTTGGCTTTCATATCCGATCGGATGTATTAGCGTCAAATTGGTTTAGAAGCAATCTCGAAAATCCGATATGCCGACGCTTTGTCGAGCATATTATGAATTGTGCGCATGACAAGTTAATTAGTGTATTGGTCATTTAAGTAGTTAATCATGCTGAGATTTTTTTAGTTCGGTGGAGATTCTCCAGTTGAACTTACTAGCCGTTTTGCCAAAAAAGGTTGTCTAAGTATTCCGATGAAGTTCTTGCGCTGCATAGCTGTAAAGTATCGGTTTAGCGTCTGTCCGAGCAAGAAAACGGCGATTTTTAAAGCCATGCCTAATAATGATCAATTTAAGCATGAATAACCTAAGAATGCTCATGTTAAGATAATCATGTCTAACCATGATTAAGACTCCATGCCTTGAAAAATCCATAAGTACTCCCCTTCATTCACTCATTTCTTCACACCTTCACTTCTCTCAATAACTCTAAGGTAACTTCTCTCTAGTTTCTCTTTAGTTTCATTTTTGTTTTTGCCTGAGTTTCTCCTTCGTTCTTGAGCGTTCTTGAACTTTTATGGTGCAACTTGTAGCATTTGAGCTTCCACAGGTTTGTGTTACTGTTTTACGGTGTTTTTCTTTTGGGAAAGATGAAAAATCAAGGAGAATGTCTCTTCTAATGTTCGAACGTGAAATAGAAAAAATTGAGAGAAGGGCGGCAGAAGAACATAGATGGAGAGACGAGGAACGAGCAACCGGTACGATTGAAACCTGGTACCATGGGAGTGGGAAGGATCATGCACTTGGCAAAAGCGTTTTTGTTGCTCCGAACGGAGTAAAAACCGGCCAAAGCGTGGCCGCTCCAAGGGTACCTCAAGGACCGATCATAGGGTTAGCGGCTCAGAACCTGGTACCTAAACAAAAAGCAAAAGCGTGTTAAAAAGACGCGTGGCAGGGATACCGAATTCCCTCGTCCTGATTCGGAGTCGACCCAGTGCGACCCGAGCAAAGGTGGTCCCATGTACGCTAATGCCTCTGAAGTAGTGAGGTTCTACGCGAGTATGTGGCAATCGGGCTATGAACCTATCTGATACAAGAACATGGCCTGTGTAATTCTCCTACCGGTGAAGGTCAAGATTTCTTGAAGGTTAATGCATCCTTCTCTTGAGTGGTTTGAATTTTCTTCTTGTTGCAGGCATGGGCGTCAGTAAACACACAAGTTGTTGAGTCTGAGAAAGAGATCCGAGCTGAGAACCGCTTTCGAGGGGAGGAATGCTGAAATAGAGGTGGTGCGGAGGTCGCTTGACAATGAGAGGGCGCAAACCTTCGTTGATGCTGAAGCGTTGAAAGTTGCTTGCAGAAGAGAAGTCATCCCGTGAAGAGGCCTTGAAAGAGGCGACCAAGAAAGGGAGGAAAGGGATGTTCGATTAAATTGCATCCCATCTCGTCAAACTTCGCGGAATTTTTTCCAAGCTGTTGAATGCTAAGAGAAAGGAAGGCCATTACCTCGAGACGAAGAGCAACCTTGAGATGATTTCTGCGCTGAAGGCACAGAACCCTCCCGCATTCAAAGTTGAGGAAGCGACGTTAGGGCTAATGAAAGCTAGTCTTGAGGCGAGAGATGTCTTGGAGTATGCTAGGCTTATGGCCGAAGTTGACGGTTACTTCGATCTCTCTAGATTTTCAGGCGACCCTGCTGGCCTATCGCAATGGGATACATCACTACAAGATGAAGCGGTGTCAATATGTGTGTGACTGATTCTTACAGTTATAATATTTGAGTGTCGGTGTTGTCAGATTTTCCTATTTTCGTGTCGTCTCTTTATATTTTGAAAGTCGTTGAACATTTAAATTTGGTTTGTTCTATGAATGGGGTGTTTTGCTTTATGTTTAAAAACCCATTTTCCAAGTCTCGAATGTTCGGAATTACGTCGTTGGTCATATGTTATTGTTTCGAGTTTGGATCATGCAATCAGTTGGAAGGAGTCTTGAGTCGCACGTGTCCGATCCTGAAGCCAAGTAAGTCTGATTGGGGATTACCGAGCAGACCTGATCACGGATTTCCGAGCAAATCCGGTCATGGACAGCCAAGCAGATCTGGTCGTGGACTGCCGAGCAGACCAGGTCGTAGTTTTGCAAAGCAGTCCGAGAAGTTCGAGTTGCCGAACAGATTTGACAGTGGAATGCCGAGAAGATCCGGTCGTGGACTACCGGGCAGACCGAGCAGGTCGAGTTTCTGAGAAGACCGAGCAGGTAGAGTTGTCGAGCAGACCAAAAGTTGAGGGGAAGGCCGTTTGGCAGCAACATTCGTTGCGCAGAAGGTCGAGAAGCTCATGTATGTCAGTTTGTCGAGCAATATTTGTCGCGCGGAAATCTGAGCAGCTTGGCAGGTCAGTTTGTGATATATCATGGTTTTTACCGGTTTTAGACCATGATATAAGTCTTTTTTAGAGTCTTTTAGTGTTTCTTTATAGTCTTTTACAGGTATTATTAGATATATGCACGTTTGGAGTGAAACTGAAGTTATTGGAGCTTTTTGGAGTATTTTGGTGCTTTGACCCGAGAGATAGAGTTCACTGTCCAAAACAGAGTAATGCATCGATCGACACACATCGTGCATCGATCGACACACGAGCGAGATGGGCTTTCCTCGGCGGTTAATGAAGAATGAAGAAATTGCAGTTTTGCCCAGAAGTTCCTGATAATTACAAAGAAGCCCCAAGACGTGATTAGCTTATTTAATTAGGTTTTTACATCAGTTTTTAGATACGCTTTCATACTTAGAGCATAGAGTTTTTAGAGCTTGGGGCTGATCTAATCCTGTACTGCTTTCTGCTTTTTGGAGAAGATTTCGACCCCTTTACTTCTTTATTCTCTTTTATGCAATCTATTAATTCATTGATTATGTTTTCATTATCTATGTCTGAGTAGATTCATAGTTAGGTTTAGGGATTCTCATTAAGGATTTTATGACTTGCTAGATTTAATTATTTCAGTTAAGGATTCATATCAATAATTGTTCTTCGATCTAAATTGTGCTTAACACTAGTTTCTAACCTGATCACTTAGAATCTAGATCTTAGGTTGTTAAATTGACACGAAATTGTGGTTTAGAATCTGAACTATTTAGGTTGAGCAATTGAATTACTCGCAAAGAAATTTGGTTTAATTGAATTGTGAACATATCGAACTTAATCTTAAAGCTAGTTTAATCTGTTATGAATTACAAAGAAATTTGGATTTCTGCAATTAGGCTTAGAGAATTCTCACAACGAAAGTTGGTTAATTATATATCTGTGTTTGAGTTCTAGAACCGTACTTAATTTGATCATGACTGAATGATTTATCTGCTTGTCTGATTTCCTGAGAACTCCCTAGACTTAGCACTTTTAGTTAATTGCCTACAACAAATCTTGCTACTGATTTACTTTCCTGCTTTGTTTTTAGTTTCTCACTACATTGCTTCTTCCTAGTTTTCACTTGACTGTTCTTAATATATCGTTGCCCAGATTCCTTGTGGATTCGATACCCTAAAGTACTACATTCACATCATTGTTTACTTGCAGTTAGAATAGGGATAAAACATTGACCTATCAAGTTTTTAGCGCCGTTGTCGGGGACTCTTTGGAGTCTTCGATAGATTTGAACTTAGGGTTTAGACTAGGATTTTTATTTTTTGTTTTGGTTACTAATTTTTCTCTGTTTTTCTCTGTCGCAGGTTTGACATTCGCCTAGCATCGATCGTTGCCTCTTTTGTTTCAATCGTTACTAAGCGACTGAGTTGAGTCGATCGTTGCCTCTTAGCATCGATCGTTGCACTGCGATTACAGACGGTTTATGCAGACGCGTGATACCAGAAGTAATCCGAATAATCTCGTTAATCTCCAACTTGAAGAGCTTGCTAGACTAGAGAGGACTAACAGGAATATTCAACGAGCAATAATGGTTCGAGAACGTCTGATTCTGATACCCGATGCTCAACGTACCCTGAGGGACCGACAAAATAATCCGTACAATGCTGCTGGGCATAGGATTGATGCTGAAGAGAATGTGATTCCTGAGCTTGAACAAGAACAGGAGCAAGGCCAAGGACAAGGCCAAGGACAAGAGTAGAGGCGAATGGTTAATCCTCCTGTTGCTAATGAGAGGACCTTAGCTGACTATAACCGTCCGGAAGAGTTTCATGCTAACCGGTCAGCTCTTGTGCCTCCTGGTTTTGAGAGGAATGACTTCGAGATCAAGACCATCTACTACTCTATTCTGAGGCAGAATGCCTTCCATGGTTTCCCTAATGAGCAGCCAATGGATCATATTGATGAGTTTGAGGACATAGTCACTGGGATGAAGTATGATGGAGTGAACTATGACTATCTGTTTCTCAAACTTTTCCCCTACTCTCTCGCTGGAGATGCTGCTGCCTGGCTGAAACAACTTCCACCTGGGAAGTTTACTACTTGGGACGCTGTTAAGAGTGAGTTTCTGAGACACTTCTATGATGATGCTCGCTCTGATCAGTCGAGACAGGACATTCTCACTTTCTCCCAAGGTCCAATAGAGCCTCTTAAAACTGCCTGGATGAGGTTTAAGAAGTACCAACGTGACTGCCCGCATCATGGATTCATTGAGGTAACATTGCTGGGCATTTTCTTTAGAGGTATAGATCTCCCATACCATACCGCGTTGGATAATTCCAGCAATGGAAATTTCAACACTAGGACTCCTGAGCAAGCTAAGCAATTGATAGATAACTTAGTAAGCAGTAATAGTTGCAAGACTGCTGATAGAAGAAGGAAGGAATCTGGTGGGAAGATAGATAATTTGGAGATAGCTGATATTAGGACCAAGTTGGACACTATCTGTAATTTGCTGGCTGGGAAGAAAGCTGTCCATTTTTCTCAAGATGTAGAAGTGATACAAGCTGAAGAAGATGGTCAGGAAGAGGATGTGAACTACATTGGAGGATCTGGTTTCCAAGGGAACAGGTTTGGAGGACAGCAAGGTAATAGGTTCTTCAATGGTGGACAGAAGAGTGCTTTCACAAGCAATCAAAACTCTTCTGGCTTTGGACAGAATGCTGGTTTCCAGAAGCCTTTTCAACAAGGTAATCAGAGGACTTATGGATCTTCCTCTTACCAAACACCTCCTGCTGCTAATGCTCATGAGAGCAAAATGGAGAGTATGATGGAGCAGTTGCTGGAAGGACAGATTAAGATTGATGTGGACTGCAACAAGAAGCTAGATGTTGTATGAAGACCTTAATGGGAAGTTTGAGTCCTTAAGTACTCATGTGAAGCAATTGGACACTCAGGTGAGCCAAATTTCAAGCTCTATTAAGGGAAAGAGTGTAATGGACACCCACATCAAGGCTTGGTCAACCTATATCAATGATGGATCATACCAAGGTGAAAATTTTGAATTAAATACAGCTGAACTGGTGGAAGAAGCTGAAAATTCTGAAATTGAGGAAAATCTCTTGGGTGGAATCTGTGAAACTTATGCTGCATCGATCGATGCACCTATGGCGTCGATCGTTGAATACCGTGGTTAGACAGATTCACTTGAGTCTCATGGCATTGATGCAGAGACAGATCTGGAGCTTATTAGGTTATTCCCTCGAGTGTCTGAGATAACTCAACAAGAGATTGATGAGGTCCGACATATAGGAGAGATTGGTGAAGAGTTGGAAGAAGTTCCATCATCTGATGATCCACCTTGTCACCCTTGTGTGCAAAGGTACTTGAAGAAGATGCTGCCAATGGATGAGATGCTGAAAGATTGGATGATAGTAGTCCCTCAACAGATAAGTAATGTGCTATTAACTAAGATCCCGAAGAAGCTACCTGATCCTGGGATATTTGTGCTGAGTTGTTCTATATTTTAGGATGGTTTCAAGCGCTCTCTGTGTGACTTAGGAGCTGCTGGAAGTCTCATGCCATACTCTATGGTAGAGAATCTGGGGATGATGGATTTTTCACCCACTAGGACCTCTCTTGTCCTAGCTGATCAGTCAATAAGGATACTGGAAGGAGTTCTTGAGGACGTCCCAGTAAGAGTTGAAAACTACTTGGTTACGACAGAGTTCTTGGTGCTTAAGTGCGACAGTGAGCAGGATGATGCTTTGATACTGGGAAGACCATTTTTGGCCACAGCTGGAGCAGTGATAGATGTAAGGAACAGCCTTGTTGATCTCTATATGGGAGATGAGCCTCTGCACTTTGAGATGGATATGCTGCGCAAGCCGCAGATTGATGGGCAAACCTTCAGGATTGAGGATGGATATGGAGAGCAGATGAGTGAGACTTTGGTTTCAGATCCTGGAGATCATTTTATTTCCTCTTTTCTTGGACTAGCTCACAATGAGACAGCTTATTCTCCGCCTTGGATGAGGAGACTTTCACAGAGGCAATCACAGTCTCTGTTGAAACCTCCAGGAGCTTGATCTTGTTCGTCCGGTCAAGCTAATGACCTTAAACAAGCGCTGAGTGGGAGGCAACCCACTGTTAGGTTTTAGTGTTTTCTTATTTATTTTTGGTGTTTTTCTTAGGATTTAACGTTTTGGTTTTATTTTTGCTAAGTTTTTCGTTACAGAACACTGTCTGGAGATGTGTGACGATCGTTGCCTACATGTGCAACGGTCGTTGCAGGGAGAAATTACGAAGAGATGAAATCGCCTTGTGACGATCGTTGCGGTCATGTGCAACGGTCGTTGCAAATGGTTCAATTGCATAAAATTAAGGTACGCGTGCTAAACCGGAATCTATTTGGTTCAGCAGCAAAGATCGTTTCTCATCTGCAACGGTCGTTGCATCCACGATCCAGGTAAGTGCCTTAACCCTTTTCTCTCTTCTCTTCTTCCCCATTTCGCCGTCCGTACAACCCGACTCTCAACACCCTAAATCACTCAAATCTTCACCATTTCCATTGATTCAAAGCTCTAACCTCATTGTTTTTAAACTCTCTATCCATTTCTAGTACCTATTCGAAGCAATTCCGAGATGCCTCCTCGACAACCTCGCAAACGCAGAGCTACCACAGCAGCTGCAGCTACATCTCATCATCCTCCACCAGTTGAGTGGTTTCCTCGAGACTCGCCATATCCTGAGCCTTATCAGAGATATAGGGAAGCGATACAGTTGCCTTGGACTAAGGCAGACAAGGAGCTGATTCCGACAAACAAGGTCTGGGATATGGAGATTGATCAGCTGCTTAAGACTGACACATTCACAGAGAGGCCGCTACTTGACCATTGGGACGAGTTCGATACATTGCTCTACAATGGTTGGTGTGGCATGACGATTAAGCCGACCAAGTTTGCTAACTACTGGACTTGTAGAGGGCTAGGCATCGATGAGCAGGTGCTGACATTGGTTAAGGGCATTGGTCTGGAGACAATGCCTATGCAGCACTATGAGTTGTATCCTGACCTGGTGAGACAGCTGGTGGTCACCTGCAGAGTTATTTATCCTGACACAGAGAGCAGGAGAGCTTCAGGAGGTTTGTTTACCTTCATGTGCTTAGGAGCCAGGTATCGGATTCCCCTTCTTGATATCTGTCAGATTTATGGATTCAGTATTGAGCCTGCGCGTATTGGTATGTCTCTTGAGTGGGATGTGCCGGAAGCTAAGTATTTCTGGGACTGTATTGGCAATGGTCGGTATTGCTCGAGGACGACGAAGCTGATACAGGTTAGGCATCATGTTCTCATATATGTATTGCGCATCTTGGGATGTACTCTGTTGTGCAAAGCTGAAGCCAACAAGATGCGTAAGAACGAGCTGGAGATGCTTTTCATTGGGTTAAGGGAGCAGTTTGCTGAGACTGATTTGACAGATCCCACCAGAGGACTCAACTTAGGAGCTGTCTTTGCTCATCACTTGTGCTCACTGCAGAAGAAGCCATTCGATGGGAAGGACACTGAGACAGTAGGGAGTCTGCTTACTCCCATTTTCAGGCATTGCAGCATTCCCTTAGAGGGTACAGAGTGTAATGACAGCAAGGAATTCCTTGATTTTACCCACCTGCAGAGTGCTACATGGCTGAAGGAGGGACGCATATGGGTCTATTATGATACCGCTACGAAGCGTGGTATAGATCTTCCTGCTGCTGGTCTGACACAGATTGATACGCTGGCTGCCTTGAGATTCCAGCCTCCTACACGCCATCAGCGCAGTGTGCCTATGATGGCTCATCCGCTGGGAGAGCCTTCTACACGCCCTTCTTCTTCATCTGCGCATGCACCTGCTTCTCCTGCTGATGATATTGGTCCTTATCATGAGCCTTCGGTACCTTTTAGTGAGATGTCTGAGGGAGAGTGGAGAGAGCGTGAGGATGGTATTCTACGGAGCATATGGAACTACATGCGTTCCTGCACTTGCAGGAGACAGCCGCAGATTCATCAGCCCGGACCTTCACGTCGACGTAGACAGCGCTCTCCGACTCCCGGTTCTTCGAGCGGTACTGATCGCTATGATGGCATAGATGACGAGTGAGAGTATTGGCATTCTCTAGACTACGGTTCTGTATTTTCTTTTTCATCTTTTCATTTGCATTTTTCTTTTGATTTTCTTAGGATTCTTATGTTTGGATGATGTTTTTATTATGAGACTATCTGTTATTTTGATTCTACTCGTTTGCATTGGTTTTCAGCTTGCAGGTTTGAAATTTGATGATTTCTCACGGACTAACATGCCAACTTGCAGACTGTTCTCGGATATCGCAATGCAACGATCGACACGGTCATGTGTGTCGATCGTCACACCACGAAAATCGCATTGCAGCGATCGTTGCGGTCCTGAGCAACGATCGACTCATGATGCAAATCGCCTTGCAACGGTCGTTACATTTATGTAACGATCGATGCATGAGCGACAGAGGTAAAATCAGACAGAACTTAACACATCCTATAACATTTTTCTTTCTTTTACCAATTCTTAGCTTGACACTACTGGGGACAGTGTGTTTCAAGTGTGGGGGAGGTGGTACTGACTATTATCTTTCTGTTTTCTTAGAGTCAGCCCTAGTTTTCAAAAAAAATTGTTTTATTGAGTCAAAACAAGTTTAAGTAGGAAACAGTGAATTTTTGAGAAGTTAACAACATCTTGCAGGAACTTAAGTGACCATTGGGATGAAGTTGCAGGAACTATCTATGACTATAAGAAAACCCAACACAGATCAACCTACTGAGGACACCCATATCAATTCAGGTATTCAGAGGATCCTTTACTGACTTCACCCTTAATTTGACTTAATTTTCTCACCTAAGAGCTTGGTATACCTTGAGTCGGATTCCTTTGTTAGTTCTGACACAGCTTGTAAACTTGTTCGAGTATGGTTTCCTTCTCCCCTTCCATAAAGTAAAAAAAAAAGTAAGTAATAAACTGAGGATGAGCTAGTAGCTCCGAAGTGGTCACGGGAGTAGTAGCAAACACTATTACCTCATGTGCATTCATGGAATGTGTCCAAAGTACACCCCTTAACAGGAAGAGCACTGATAAAATAAAATAAAATGATACCCAATGGGGAAAAATCAGAATGCTAAGGAATGGAAAAGAGAAGAAAAGGAACCAGAAAAAGATAGTATGGTGGTCTAGAGCTGACAAAGTAAGAATCCATGTGCCCTTTGATCGATAATCCTTAGGTGAGACCGCACTTAATAGCTTATAGATGTCAGTAGGGTGAATTTGAATTGCTTGGATTGATTGTGGAGTTTACTTAGGACAGTTGCTAAGTGTGGGGGAAGTACATGTTGGTCTTGATGTCTTGCAGGTGATTCTTTCAGTGGCTTACTAAGGGGAATCTGAGTGTTGTTGCTTCTAGGATAAAAAGAGTCTCTGAAAGTTTTCAAACCTCTTCACCATGTTTTAGTTCTCTGTTTTGCTTGAGGGCAAGAAAAGGCTAAGTGTGGGGGAGTTGATAGATCATGGTTTTTACCGGTTTTAGACCATGATATAAGTGTGTTTTAGAGTCTTTTAGTGTTTCTTTAGAGTCTTTTACAGGTATTATTAGATATATGCACGTTTGGAGCGGAATTGGAGTTATTGGAGCTTTTTGGAGCATTTTGGTGCTTTGACCCGAGAGATAGAGTTCACTGTCCAAAACAGAGTAATGCATCGATCGACACACATCGTGCATCGATCGACACACATCGTGCATCGATCGACACACGAGCGAGATGGGCTTTCCTCGGCAGTTAATGAAGAATGAAGAAATTGCAGTTTTGCCCAAAAGTTCCTGATAATTACAAAGAAGCCCCAAGACATGATTAGCTTATTTAATTAGGTTTTTACATCAGTTTTTAGATAGGCTTTCATACTTAGAGCATAGAGTTTTTAGAGCTTGGGGCTGATCTAATCATGTACTGCTTTCTGCTTTTTGGAGAAGATTTCGAACCCCTTTACTTCTTTATTCTCTTTTATGCAATCTATTAATTCATTGATTATGTTTTCATTATCTATGTCTGAGTAGATTCATAGTTAGGTTTAGGGATTCTCATTAAGGATTTTATGACTTGCTAGATTTAATTATTTCAGTTAAGGATTCATATCAATAATTGTTCTTCGATCTAAATTGTGCTTAACACTAGTTTCTAACCTGATCACGTAGAATCTAGATCTTAGGTTGTTAAATTGACACGAAAGTGTGGTTTAGAATCTGAACTATTTAGGTTGAGCAATTGAATTACTCGCAAAGAAATTTGGTTTAATTGAATTGTGAACATATCGAACTTAATCTTAAAGCTAGTTTAATCTGTTAGGAATTACAAAGAAATTTGGATTTCTGCAATTAGGCTTAGAGAATTCTCACAACAAAAGTTTTTTAATTCTATATCTGTGTTTGAGTTCTAGAACCGTACTTAATTTGATCCTGACTGAATGATTTATCTGCTTGTCTGATTTCCTGAGAACTCCCTAGACTTAGCGCTTTTAGTTAATTGCCTACAACAAATCCTGCTACTGATTTACTTTCCTGCTTTGTTTTTAGTTTCTCACTACATTGCTTCTTCCTATTTTTCACTTGACTGTTCTTAATCTATCGTTGCCCAGAGTCCTTGTGGATTCGATACCCTAAAGTACTACATTCACATCACTGTGCACTTGCAGTTAGAATAGGGATAAAACATTGACATATCAGTTTGCCGAGCAGTATTTGTTACACGGAGGGACGAGCAAGATTGCGGGTCGGCCAGACTTTTTATGCGGCAAACCATTGGCTCGTCGGAGGGAATTGCCGAACAGTCTGCAACGTGTCAAGCTGTCAGTGGCCAGAAAAAATGTCGATCCGAGAATCGCGGATGTTCGCTCATCTTAATCGCGGGAGTTAGATGTTCCTATAAAGATCGTCGATTGTCAAGCATGATAAATTAAACCGATCAGTCCCATCCATGAAGAGTGTAGTAGTCCGAGACGGTTTACGTCGGGGGTAACGTCGAGCAAACCGTCCGTAACACTCAGTAGGGCTGATTGGACGGACGGTGGTATCGTGGCGCGATCTTGCTCGAGCTTGTCGATTGTATTGTTGGTGTTGGTAGGTTTCTCCGCGGGAAAGCCTTTTGAGAAATTTTGTATAAATTTTACGAGTCGGTTATGTTCCGTATGAAAACTTTCTGAGTGGTTTCGTATACTTTATAAAAACGTATAGTTTATAAGAAACATCGTTCACGGAAAACGTATAATTTTTGTTTCTAAGTCCAACCTTAGTGCTTAGACTATATTGTTTAGGACTTTTGTGCTTGGAGGCGGTTCGAGTCATAATCTGAGCTTAAACGTTAGCGAGGTATACTTGACTTATGGACCTCTTTCGGTAATAAAATGATGCTTAAGATCAGCGTTCTTCGAAGCGTTTTACCAGGTTTCAAGTTAAGTTCCGAGTTTGAAAGTTAGCAAGATATACTCGACTTACGAACCTATTTTGGTAATGAAATGGTGAGTAAGTCAAGTGTTCTTAGAAGCGTTTTGTCGGGTTTTGAGTCAACTTATGACTTCGAAGGTAAGTGCAATATACTCGACTTAAGTACCTATTTTGGTGATGAAATGATGATTAAGACCAGCGTGCTTAGAAGCATTTTGCCGGGTTTTTGAGTCAAGTTCTGAGTTCGAAGGTTAGCAAGATATACTTGACTTACGGACCTTTTTGGTAATGAAATGATGATTAAGACCAACGTGCTTAGAAGCCTTTTACTGGGTTTTGAGTTATACTCCGAGTTTGAAGGTTAGCGAGGTATACTCGACCTACGGACCAGTTTCGGTAGTAAACTATAAGTGAATACCAGCTTGGATATACCTAGCGGATATTAAACCAAGGTAAACTTGGTCGGAATTTGTATAGCGCGCTTTTAAATCTATGAAGATGTATAAGAACCATCGTCCATATAGGACATATTGGTTATTGTCCATAAGGGACCTAATAATTTGTTTGTTGTGGCCATCAACATACGAGAAATAAAATGCTGAGAAAAATATAAGTGTACTAACCTTGATTTGAAGCATTATCGTATCGGATGATCGGTGAATCGAGTTTCTCGCGGGAATGTCAAACGATGGGATGTGCATGAAGATTGTCGGGCGGTCTCTCACGCGTATGGATAAATTTCTGAGCAGGCCAAGAAGCGTCTTGCTGAGCAGACTTGTGAGTTGTCGAGAAAGTTGATTGCGTTCAAGAAGGATATGCTGTCCGAGTAATGGGCATGTCAAACAGAGCGTTCGGCAGTCCGTCCGAGAGCTGAAATCCAAGCAAGGTCTGTTGTATGTGTGCCAAGTGGGATTTACGAGCAATACATGATGCGTTCTGACTCGCCGCCGAGCAGGTTTGTATGATGAGATGGTGAGCAGGCGATACGCGACTTCGCCGAGCAGTCCATGATTCCGAGCATATTGGGCGATGCCGATAGGATCCATCGTTGGTTCCGTGAATTTCTGATATGTCGAATGACGGAACAGCCGAGCATGTTGGGCTGTGCAAATTGCCAAGCAGAAAAAGCTGTTTCTCGTTGTGAGCTGTCGAGCAGGAATCTTCAAGAATGTTTGGTCCGCGTCATTGTTGCATTTGAGTCCATGGTTCAATTTTTTTTTTTTTAGAATTGCGGAAGTATAGATATATACGGACCCACTCTCCCCCTCTTTTTCAGAGGGGGGAGAGGGGGGGACAGCTGAACCGATCAGAAGATCGGCTGCCTACATACCCCTTTCATGGATCAAGTCATCCCGTAGTTAAAGTTGTTTTCTCGGTTTTTTCCGACGTTCGAAAGTTTCTGCTTAGTGATAGTTCTTCTTCAGATGCATTGCATTCCAACTCCTTTGAATCTTGACGTTGTACATGTTGGTTAATTTGTATGCTCCAGAGCGAACTACTTTCACAACTATGTACGTTCCTTCCCAGTTCGCTCCCAGTTTGCCCGCCTTTCATTTTGCGGTGTTCTGAAACACTTTTCGTAGGACTAGGTCACCTTCGTGCAACTTTCAGATGCGGAATTTTGAGTTGTAATATTTGGCAGCTTCCAGTTGGTAGTTTTTGATGCGGACCAATGCACGATTGTGTCCTTCATTGATTAGGTCTAGTTCATCAAGAAGCATCGGATGATTCAGTCCTTCTTGTCCTGGAAGAAACCTGCATTGTACCCCCGCGAATTAAACCTTGACTGGAATTACGCATTCTATTCAATAAACGCGTGTGAATGGTGTTTCCAGTTGCTCCTCGAGGTATTGTCGGATGGGACCAAAGGACTCCTTCCAGCTCGACTTCCCACTGACCTTCTTTTCATTGAGTCGTTTCTTCAATCCATCTAGGACTGTCTTGTTAGTGGCTTTCACTTATATGTTACCTTGGGGGCAACGCAAAGTAAATTTTGTAATCCTATCTTCCACTTTTCGTAAAAATCTTTGAAACATGTGGAGATGAACTTCGAACCATTGTCCATGACGATCTCGTAAGGCACTCCATGCCTGCATATGATATTTTTCCATACGAATTGTTCAACCTGGGCGTCTTTGATGTGTGCGTAAGATTCATCCTCTATCCATTTTGAGAACTAGTCTGTTAGGACAGGCAGGAACCGTTTTGCTTGGAAAGGTGAAGTGGACCTATTATATCCATTGACCAGCGCATGAAAGGATATGGTGCGGAAATGGATGAAAGCAGCTCGGCCCGTTGATGAATAGTCGGAGCATATCTTTGGAATTTTTCGCATTTCCGGGAAAACTTCTCACAGTCCTTGATGGTTGTTAGCCAAAAATAATCGTGGCACTTGATTTTTATTGCTAATACTCTTCCTCTTGAATGGTTTCCGCATGAACCATCGTGAACTTCTTACATGATACGCCTTGCTTTTATGCCCTCGACGCAAGACATTAGAGGCCCGAATAGTCTCCATTTGTAAATGTTTTTTTCCATCAAGACGTAACGAGCAGCCTGCAATTTGATTTGCGGGCTGCCCATTTGTCTTTTGGAAGTTCGCTATCCATGATGTATACGTGAATTGCTCACATCCATTCTTTGTCGCAACCATATTTTGGTTGTACAGCTTCTGCATCGACCTCTTCTAGTGGAGGGTTTTCTTCATTATTCTCATCTTCTTCGGGTGGTTAAACCAGGTTAACGATCCCAAGGTTTTAGTTGCTCGGATGCTTGATGAACTCTACTAGAATGATCCTCTTTAAACAGGGTTCGGATGTCGAAGCCAGAGCTGCATATGTGTCGACTGAGACATTTTCTTCTCGAGGAATTCAGATCAATTTGAAATTTTTTAATGGATTTACTAGACTCCAAACGATCTTTAGATATGCTTCCATTCTTTTGTATCTAGTTTCATATTATCTGTTGTACTGGCTTGCGACTAACTGAGAATCGCAAAATGCTCGTATGCTTTGAATTTTGAGTCCATGAGCGAGCCTTAGCCTTGCGATTAGAGCCTCGTATTCTGCTTCGGTGTCTAAAGCGTGAAAATCTAAGGGGAAGGACTGTTCCAAGATTTATCCAGTTGGTGATGTTAAGTGAATCCCGACTCCAGAACCTTGTTTCGATGTCGAGCCATCAACATGAAGCATCTACTTTGAATCCTATGTTGGCTCTCCTACTCCTTCTTACGGCAACTCGACCAAGAATTCTATGAGTATGCGACTTTGCACACATCCTGGGTTGGTATTCGATATCGAATTCGCTGAGTTCCACTGCCCACTTTGCTAGTCTTCCAGATTGGCTTGTACTGTGAAGAATCGTCCGCAACAGAAAAGTCGTCAAGATTATGACTGAGTGGGAATAGAAGTATGGTCTCAATTTCCGAGCAGACATTACTACTGCGAGTGCCAACTTCTCAATTTGAGAATAGCGAGTCTCCGCGTCTGTTAACATTTGAATCACATAGAAGATTGGTTTATGTTCTCTCTCGATCTTCCCTGGTAAGGAATCCGCTTACTGTCGTAGCCGATATCGCGATGTATGAGAATAACACCTCTCCTTCTACCAGCTTAGCAATTATTGGTGGATTCGCTAAATATTTCTTCACATGTTAGAAAGCGTCTTCGCATTTTTCCGACCACTCAAAGTGTCGTAGAAAGGTAAACACTTGTTTGTTGATTGCGAGATAAACTTGTTGAGCGCAGCCACTCGTCCAATTAATCGTTGAACTTCGTGTTTTGTCACTGGCGAAGACATTTGGATCCGGGGGTCGATTTCCTTTGGGTTCGCTTTGATTCCTCGGTGAGTGATGAGGTATCCAAGAAACTCTCTATACGCGACTACGAGCCGCACTTGGCTGGATTGAGTTCATGTTGTGCTTGTTTAGTTTTTTAAAACATTCTCGCAGACGCTCCACCTGGTCTTTTCGTAAATATTTGATCAAAATGTCGTCTATGTAGACCTCTATAGTCTTTCCGAGCTTCTTAGTGAATATCTTATTCCCTAGCCGCTGGTATGTTGCTCCGGCGTTTTTAAATTCGAAGGGCATGATCTTGTAACAAATAGATTCCTATGTCAGTGAAGAACGCGTTTTGTCTCGGTGGTCTGGATTCATCATGATGTAATTGTAACCAGAGAAAGCGTCCATGAATTTTAGCAATTTGTTTCCTGCTATTTCTTCCACTTGTTGGTCGATGTGCGGAAGCGGGAAACCGTCCTTAGGGCACACCCTGTTTAGATCCGTGAAGTCGAAACAAACTCTCCGCTTTCCGTTTTTCTTCTTCACCATGGCAGGATTCGCGAGCCAGTCCGGATAGTTGACCTTAGTGATTGAACTGACTTTGAGTAATCGTTCAACTTCGTCGTTGACCGCTTTAGCTTGTTCCTATCCTAACTTCCTCCATTTTTGCTTTACCGGTTTGAATGTCAGGTCTATGTTCACCTCATGACAGGCGATGTCCATGCTGATCCCGGGCATATCTTCCGCAGACCAAACAAATTTTTTTATGGTCTCTCTAAGGCACAAGACTATGTCCTTTTTGATCGCCTTGTCCAAATTTTCTCCCATATCTACACAGCTTTATGGATGACCATCGTCTATGCATATTAATGCCACTGGTTCGCATTGTTGCTCATCTTCTTCTTCTATCGGTTCTTTTTGTTCCTTGGCAGCCGTTTTTATTTTCTTACCACTCTCTGATTCGCTTCTGTTCGCGGTCACTTGATTTTTTGGGAGACTTCGATGGTCGGCTTTCTAAGTTTATGCTCGGCCATGAAACAAGATCAGGATTGTTCCTGACTTCCCCAAATCGTTGTGACCCCACCGGGTGTTGGAAAATTCAAGCAAAGGTGATATGTTAACGGAACAACTCTCGTGGAATTTATCCAAGGAGTTCCCATGTCGTTGTAGATTTTCGGGTGGTCGGCTACTGAAAATTCGACAACTTTGGTTACCCATCCTGCTTGTACGGGTAGCCTAATTATATTGAGGGTCATTTTTGTGTCTCCTGTGAATCTCGTTAATGGTTTTGGGAATGGCGACACTTCAGATGAGTATCACGGAATATTATTTCCATGGAACTTCCAGAATCGACCGGAATCATTGCTACATCATGATTTTTGATGATTAGATCGGTGACGAAGGGATCGTTGTGCGGTCGATCAATTTAGGTGGTTTTGCATTCTTCGAACGTTATCACGTCCTTTGGGAACTGAGAAGGGGCAGACCAATGAACGCTTGTTCATGCTCGTCTTTAGTAAGCTTTGATTGAGGATATTGTGTCCCGGAAATATTGTGATCCTCCGATGATCATATTATTGATTGCGCTACTCGCCTTCTCCTCATCCTGAATATTTTGCACAGTAATTTTATTATCTCCTTTAACTCAGTCAGCATTGCGTTAGCTATTGTTGCATTGGTCGCGGCTGCGTTTGTTGTAGCAATGTCTGTCGGAGTGATGTTTGTTGTGGTGTTGTATGATGCGGCTGCGTATGCTGCAGCGTTGATCGCCAATTAGTAATTTGTTATGTATTCGTCTCCATCTCCGTCGGTGGCCATCTCTTCAGATCTACTGATCGGTGGTCTTTAGGTGTAAGAAAACTTATTTTTCCCCATAGACGGTGCCAACCTATGAGAGTTGAAACTCGCACGGTCGATTCTTGTAAGGTTTATAATTTGGGTAACAGAAGATTCTAAGTAAACAACACGAAAATAGATCGGGAGAATAGTTTTATTTTTGTTTGACAGAAAAAGAGAGTAAAAAAGCATAAGAGCAAAGAAAAGTATAAGTGTTTCTGCTAGGGTTTTCAGCGTCGTTTGATCATAGGAAGTCCCTTGTCTTTTATAGTCGCGGCGAGTCGGTTGGAAGAGATTCATCCAAAAGATTTTCGGAGATCTTCCCGTTATTGAATATTCCGTTTTCGTTTAGATTTCCTTTTATGCTCAGATTTTCCTCTTATTTCTTTATCTTCCTCTTTTCTTGCTCGGATTTATCTTTCCATTTTTGTATTTATCTTTCCGTGACTTAGATTTATCTTCCGAATGGGCCGAAAAGGACAATTCGAGTCCGTCGAGTATATGTCTTCTTAGTTCAGCCCAAAGTCTATAGAATATGAATCTTGCGAGTATAGCCCAAGTCTGCATTTCTTATAACTTATTTGGGAATTCTATCAACGGCTAGTAGTTACGAGTATGTATAAGTTAATGGTATGAATATGGGTTACAACTAATCGCGCATTCGGAGGGAGATATTGATGAGTGTCCGAGCAGTTGATCCGAGTAATGTGTCATGCTCGGAACGTCCGAGCAGGCTATTCTGCTCCCATCGTCCGAGCAGGTTGTTCGGCTCGGATTTTCCGAGCAAGCTGTCATGCTCGGATCTTTCGAGCAGACTATCCTGCTCGGAACATCCAAGTAGAATGTCATGCTCAGAACGTCCGAGCAGGCTGTCCTACTCAGAACGTCCGAGCAGGTTATCCTACTTGGATCGTCCGAATAGGTTGAATGAGCGCCTGAGTTTGCCCATGGATTTTGTTGAGTGGTGCGCATGTCTAAGCAATTCATTCAAGTAGTTTGATTTCTCAAAAGTTTGGCTGAGTGGTTTCGTATGTTTTATTTGAAATGTTATCTATACAAAACTTCATTTATACGAATCTTCATTCATATGAAACATCATTTATACGAAACATAGTTATGTCCGATTACTTAGTCCATTTTCGACTATTGCATTCGTCAAGGGGGATTTCGACCCCAATAGAGGTTGTCTACAGACGTGATACTATATCGCGGTAGACTCGGATCTGTGACAACGCCTAAAGGCTGAGTCGTGTTTCCAGAGTTTATCAATTCTGTTCACGTGGGAGCGTATACCGGTAGGGTCAAGTGATCGAGATCTGTTGAGATTGGCTGTTTAGAGCAAGATTTTGTGAGTCCTATTTGTTCAGCACCCATTTCGTTTTTTGAGATCTTTTATCGGATCTTTTTGATATAGGATACTATGATCGTCCCCACAAAGGGCGCCAAAATGTAGATCCAAAAATCCACACTAGAGATTTGTAATTTAGAATGAGATTGTCGAAGGGCTAGAACCTCAAAGATCACACGATGCTTCAAAGAACTATCTTAAACAAACAATGACTTTTATAATTATCTTTTATTGATGAAAGAATATTACAAAGGATCTCAAGAGAGAGTTTACAGTGAGCTCGTAGAGCTGTTTTTATGCATAAAAAGTGAATGAATTTGATGGTCCTTTGATTAAAGCCATTGAAATCCTTTTACAACCTCTTTGACGAGCTCTCCATCCGTGTATCTCATAGTGCTCTTGTTGGAACGATCTCTGTGATCTTCAGACTGTTGAGCGGATCTCAGAGTGATCCACTTTGACTAAATCAGCTTGACGGTTGACTTAAACATCAGGTGCGTCCTTCTTCGTTGCGTAGTCATTTTCCAATTGATAAGGATAAAATGAGATGGGCTTCGGTTTTGGTCCGGAGTAATGTCTTTAAAATTGACATGTTTGAGAGAAGGCCACTGAGCCTTATCGGCCCAAATATGGGAGCGGATTTTGGTACCAACAACCGCCCTCTTCCGTAGTTGCATAAAACTATATATACATGAACATGAATCTAAATTAACATATTTACTTAACCACCCTGACTTTTCTAGCATACTTCAGATTTACTACTATCCAATGTTCACAATCACCAAGTGATGTATTCATTTGGCGTAGTACCCAAAATGCCAATTGTGTAGACTCTAAAATATTGTGAGGTCACATGTACTACTTGTCCATTAGACCACTATGTTGCGTTGAATTTGGGAGACGATCTGAAAAAGATCCCACCTTATCTTGTGAATTATGTACTCCTACCGTATCCAACAAGATTTCAGATCCACATTTATGCAATTGATGTACTTTGATTGTAGATTCAAATCCTGCAGTAACAAGAAGGGATGAGTTTGGATCATACAAACATCTCCTTATGCCTCTTCCACTGTATAGTACAATGAATCTTCATCGGTAATAACATAAAAGCACGATGTGAATAGTGTGATCGGCCAAAACACCATGTCACCACTTGCATATGTTCATTTATCACACAGTTGTGCACCATCCATGCCCCAGTCAAGGCATGTACAATCCTCACCAGCAATGACAATCAATTGAAACATAAAAACATCCAAATTCAATGATCCATAAGTTGGAATTCTAATGTGGTCATCAATCGTATATGATCATAGGTATAAACAGATTTCTTCCAACAAAATTTATGCTTATATAGTAGAACAATGTCAGTTCCTCGATTTATTAGAATTGGGGCTGATAAGTTTTATCATGGCAGAAGAGTTGGCATTCACATTCTATGAATTTAAGCTCTTAACATAATACTCAAATGAATGCAGAAAGTTCAAACAAAACTATATAATATGTCTGATGTAAGATCGAAGGGGGTGGTCGGGTGGTCGAGAAGCGACGAGCGGGACGATGGTCGAACGCGGATCGATGGAACGAGGAAGCTGGCCGAAGACGCTCTCTTCCTGGTCGGTGGATGATTCAATGGAGTTGAGGAGTTTGCACACGACAGAATACTCTAGTAACAAGATGTAAGCAACCAAGTAGTAACAAGAAATCTCGATCCAAGGGGAAACCACGCGAGGATAAGAGATCGGCCGCCCAAGCTAGGGTTCTTTTTACTAAAAACTTAATTGATCTTATTAAGCTCAAAAAGAATGGCTTAAATAGCCAATAGACTAGGTTACAAGTGGGCCAAAAAGGGACTGGTCGAAATCATAAAAGAAAAGAAAAGAAGGAAGGTTGGACGGGCCATATTCTCCTTCTCTTGTATCGGGCTTTGGTTTACCTCATTAAAAACCTAAGTGGGAAAACCTAATTGGGATAAAAATCACACTTAAGGAAAAAGGAGTATAAACCTCAGCCCAAGGAGATGTTGCACGTGCTCCTGGTCGCCAAACATAGTTCTGGAGTTCACTAAATCCGTGAGCTTCCAAATAAGGCAGGTCCAGCAACCTCTGTGTTTGATCTTGCATATCTTCTTTTTACGAGCTGGTATTGGTGTGATTCCAACTCTCATGAATTCCATGATGAATCAAGAATCCAGAACAAGTTCCTTTACTCCTTGATTCATCCTGGTTCGTTTTGAGCGCTCCAAAATGTGCAAGTCGGTCTTTATCAAGCTCTCTGAAAATCACCTGTCTTGAAACGAGCATAACTTCTTCATAGCAAATGGTATTGATGTGATTCCAGTTCTTGAAGATTCCTTGGTGAGTCAGGTTTCCATAACATGTATATTTGTAGCTTAACTCCTCATGGTTAGGTAGATACGCTCCAAAATATGCACCTATATCCCTGGTATGATAAAGCTGATTCTCTCTGAAGGCATGTACCGGCTTGGTGAGCCATCCTCTAGTCTGCCGGGTCAATGATGGGTTGATGTCTTCATCATACTCTCCCTCTTGAAAAGATTTCGACCTCGAAATTGTATCACCTGCACCAAGAGAAAGCAAGTTAGCTTTCATGCGGTTTTGTGAGTCCATGGCCTTACCTTGATGAATCCGGGGCTCGTTGATGTAGGGAGCATCGGGCGGTTCTTCTTTGAGTAAGTTATCCAACAGCACACCTCTCCTCTGGTTGTATTTCCAATGACAAGTTTTTGTACCATCATCTTTTTGGCCTCGTTCAAGTAGCATCCAAGGTCGGGTGGTACTTCTTTTCGGTTCGGCCCTTTGGTTCCTGCCAATGTTCGAATACGCGCTAGGCATTAGTCGGACGGTCGGGTTGGGCCTAGCGCCTAACGAAAAAATCGGAGAGTACGCGGGGATTAATCGGGGCGTAATTTTGTGTGTTTTTTTATCGATATATAGCGTTTATATATTATTGTTGTACACAAATGCCAAATTAGTCACGTAGCCCAGTGGTTGTAGTTGTGTAATTTAGCTTCATGTCACGGGTTCGACGGTATCCTGTCACTTATTTTGTTTATTTTTCATTTTAGCATTAATGATACTGAAATGACAAAAATAGCCTTGTCTTCTTCCTCTTGCTGCGATTCTGAAATCCTAAATTGTGCAGATATCATTTTTTTTTTTTTGATTTTTCGCGAACTTGACTTGATTTTTTCTGTGGATTTTAGCTAAAAATGATAGATCTACAACGAAATACAAGATTACAGTCCGAAATTTTCCAAGAAAACGAGATTTTTAAAGACAACCGATTTTTTGGCCGCCCATGGTCAAATCGCGGCGGTTCAGCACCGCCTAGCGCTTTCCCGGCGAGTTTCCGGCCGCCTAAGCCATGTTTTTGAACAGGGGTTCCTGCAATAATATTGACACCTTTGGCAAGAAACAAGTGCATTAGCTGTTCTTTAGGAGATGATAAACGAGCTGAGCTTAAATTATGATTAAGGTCTACTCGTGGGTCCAAATCATCTTTTGATTCCTCATGCTCTTTTAAGTTCGTCAAATCTTTTAGTACTTCTGTGGAATCAGTAGATATGAACTTTGTTAGAGAAAGACTTACCTGATTAACACTCTCAGCTGTGTTTGGGTCGGGTGGTTCCACTTGTTTTTCGGTCTCGCCTCCGGTCATTTGGTCAGTGCGGTCCATTGGACTCTCTATCATTGCTGCGTCCTTCTCAACACTTTTGGGCAATCCTAAGTGCATTAAAACAGTTTTTGATTCATTACAATCAGATGAAAAAGAGTTGGGTCGGGACACTTTAACCTTTGGTCGTGGCGGTTCGGGCATTGGAACTTTAGTCGAGGCGGTTGAAGGGCGTGAACGGCCCTGGGCCTTTGGTCTTGGCGTGACATATTGCTTGTATACGAGCCTTTTCAGACCCTTCCACGTCCATGTTGGCTCCTTGTAGTAAACTCGTATCGTTTCCTCATTCTCCCACCAAGTATAGGCATATCCGGTCAGGGTTCGAATAGCATACGAGGCCTGTCCTTTTCTTGGGATGTTGTAATCCCAAAAATAGTCTTCTAGGTCTTCCTCCCAATGAAAGTAGTCTTCGTACCTGAAGAAGACATTGGTTGTGAGTTTAAGATATAAGAATTATATCGAGATTTATAAGTTTGCGAATGTCTTAGTCTGGTGGGAGGATGGGGCCGGTAATGGTCCGGTGGCTCGGGTTCCATCTCGTCCGCAGCATGGTCTTCTCCAACGTTGCCTAGGTTGTGACCATGGTCTGGTCGTCCTTGTCGCATTCAACCAGGTCGAGAGTGGTCGGGTGGTCGCTCTAGACGATCTAGCTTAGCTCATATGTCTTGAACGGCGGCCATCAGCTGGTTGAAGTCGGCCGGTCTGCCTGGTTGGTTTACTTGGTTCGCCTTCATAATTCAATCATGCACACTTAAACACACAATCACACGCAACTAGGAAATAGAGAAGACAACAAATCAAACTCGGAAGATCAGACAATAAACAAATCGCCAATGGTAAGAATATGCAAGTTTAATTTGGTCGAGTAAAAAGGAAAGAGTGGCTGATGTAATATACTTTTTTATTTTTTTAGCTTAAGTGGAATTTAGAATAAGGCAAATGTCAAATACAATAAAAGATAACAAAATGCAAAAGACAAATGTAATCTTATATATAATGGGAAACCACTTTCTCCATCTAAGTGACATGTGTCATTTTTAATAAAATAACTGGGCCTTAAACGAGTTTAGCTTCGGCCTTCAATTTGTGAAGCCCATTAATCAGCCGAAGCACATATCGTCATCGTCGATCTCCATCCCTCAAATTCTTAACGCATCTAGCCTAGAATATCATTTGATCCCTTCGCCAACGGGAGGTGTTGCAAAGCTCGGTCCAGTGAGAATCTATGCGGCTGTGGGTAAGAGGTCGGAAATCGGAGGTAAACGTCGAGTTGAGAGGATCTGATAGGTTCCACTGGAGGAAACAACTGGAGAGAAGGAAAGAAGACGATGATAACCAAAGCAGCAGAGAATAAACCAGAAATCACATGATCCAGAACATATCAGGACGATGAATTGCACCTCCATGTTTCTTCTTCTTGGATTTGAAATCGAACCAGCGAACGGCGGCGATAGAGGCGAGGTACCACTGGAGGTACCTCCATGTTTCTTCTTCTAGGGTCCTTTGAATTAAGCAGTGAAGCTTGAATCATCATGGCCTCTCGAATTGCTAAAGATGTGCCGAAGTAAGCTATCTATTTCTTCAATTGTTCGTTTACCAAAAAGTGTTTTGTTCCATGTTCATGTAATGACTGACTGTGTTTTTTCCTTCCAGTTGACTGGGAAAACTCCATTGGTGTATCTGAACAAAGTGGCTGAAGGATGTGTTGATCGTGCTGCTGCTAAGCTCGAGATGATGGAACCGTGCTCTAGCATCAAAGACAGGTTCCTGCTTTAGGCCAGAACTCTCTTTTATTTTCTCGCTTTTTAAAGTTTTGGTTTTTGTGAAAACATTCTACTGTTGTTCCATTGGTTTTCGCATGATTTCTGATGCAGAGAAAAAAGGTTTGATAAAACTTGGAGACGTTCATTTCAATATCTGAAGTCTTTAGATCAACTATATTTTCTTTGTTCATTGTATTTGAACTTTTTTAAGATTCTTCTTCAAAGTGTATTGATTATATGATGCAGTATATCAGCCTCTGCAATACCATGATCTTGTCATTGTAGCAGATGGTCATGTGACAAGGAATCCAGATGTGCCACCTGCTCGGCTTAGTCCACAGGCGGAAGCTTTATATGAACTCCACAATGGCAGCTAGGTAAACAAAAATATTCAATAAGACTGAGATTCATGGTCATGGTTTTCCCACGATAATGTTGTTTAAGATATAAAAAATCCAGCCGTTACCCATTCTCGATCGTCTTTGGTTGGAGTGGGATATGGACCACGGGAACAATTCGATAACAGTATCCCTCACCGTGAATTTGATAAGTTCCAGGTAAAATAATAAAACATAAAATAGCTATTTCATTGTTTTTTATCGGATATAACAAATAGTGAAAAATTCTGTTTCCCTACACAACTTGTGAACTTCACAGAGATTATGTCAGAGGACAAAGATGCAGCTAAAAAGGAGGCTGAACTCTCATGGAAATCCCTTTTCAATACAAGGCCACATTCTCGAGTAGGTGGACTAAAGTTCGCACATTGGGAAACTTCTTCTCTCACTGTTTTACAGACTTCTTGCAACCAAACAAACTTTTGATTGTGTTTGTGTACAGTAGAAAGCAAGTACGCAGTTCCCGTTTGCATCACAAGCCGCTCCCACCACCACCAGAGGTCATATAGCGTGAAAATGCTGTTAGATTAGTTCCAAATCCAGTTACAATAACTGCAGAGAAGAGTGAAAGAACGGCTCCAGCAACACATTCGCTAAACTCTATATTTCCATCCTTTTTTGCTGCTCTGTCAGTTTGTGGATACAAGATTTAAAATTTCTTTTCCTTCCAAAAAAGGCATGCACAATTTGCTTGACGAAACTAAAGGACATGGCTTCTAGCTGCGGTCACACGGTAAGTGAATGTTAAGAGAATAGTTGTGTTTATTCAATTAACAAAGGAATTACAATATCAAATCCACCAAGATGATGGAATTGGTCCTTCAGAACCAAGAACAATCTCTCGGAACTGCCTTCTTGAAGAGAAAACTCAACAAGCCTATGACATGATCAAAACAATTCGATAGTCTCCACAAGAGACTCCTATCTTTCTTTATACTAATGATGTTCACTAAAAAACAGCAAACCCTTCCTTCCAGTCGGAGGCTTCATTCCTCATAAGCTAACAATTCAGCCACGTCAGCTCTATTAACCTCTGCTGACCATGCCTTATCAATACCCCCCGCCCAACATACAGCTTGCCCTCAAGCTGACCAGTTGAAAATTGTATCATCATTCTCACATATGCAGGAGTCGGGTCAGAGTCTCCAGCAAAGGCAATTGTCAAAGGCTTAGTCTTGTATTTCTGAGTGAGAGAAATAATCCACAATAGGAAACTATTCATTATTGCAGCCTCGGTTTTAGCTAAAACTCTCTGCCATGTCTCACACGCATGCACAGCCTCAAGTTCACCCACCATTCCCTCTGCTTCTATCAATGTTCTCATAAGAAACGCATGTAATTGTGTCTTGCTCACTTGGATCGTAACGTGTAAGAGCACGAGATTACTCAGCCATGATTGTTGCACCACAATTGTCTGTCGAGCTATATAACCTCGTAGTGTAACAACAGTACTTCTCAGATCCTGTTGAATTTTAAAACACTGTGTCGTTACTTGAGCCAGGAATGCAGCAAAATCTTTTAACAGTGTTTCCAACGTGATCTTGCATGACAAACTAGCAGCCTCTTTGTTACTAATCAAGTCCAATCCTCTCCCAAGATAGAATGATATAATGTGGTTCAGGTTCCCTTGAACTGATGCATAATCTATCCAGCAAATTGTGTGCTCATGGTTAAACTGGTGAAAAATAAAATGTAACAGCCACTGTAACATTGAGCTGTCTCTATGGACAGACCGGTCATTCCTCAAGACGAAATTACAACAAGGACATAGTTCGATGGAACCCACCATGCTTGTATATCTATGGAAAGCATTAGTACTTAGCTTCTCGTAAGCTCTGCTTCGCAAAGTTCCAACTGCTCCATGTGTATCAAGCACAGAAGTTCCGTATACAGTATATTGCCTATTTTCTGTCAAGATCCCTTTTTTGGTTGGATTGTGTTTGTACTTAAACATATAGGTTTTATAGCAACTTTTCTTCTTCTGCATTTGTTGGACTCGAAGGTCTGAAACTGCCTGCATTTTCTCATACCTTGAAAGGAGTTGTTCCTTTACGGACATGTCATAGCTAAAATGCGTTTCTGGTTGTTGTGTCTGAAGTAACTGTGGTCCTAAGTCACAGTCTGAAACTTGTGATTCCATCACACTGAATGCTGCCAGATCCAGTAAAATGTACAATGTCTTGACATTATCTGGTCTTATCTCCTGAAACCAAAGTTTTTCTTGGATCAAAACCCTCCTGCTTGACTTGCTGTTGAACTTGAATTTCCAGTATTTAGGGTACTTTCTCTGCTTACTCTTACTATGTACCCTTATCAACTCTCCGTCTTCTCTCACTGGTGTAGTTTTGTATCTCCCAAAGGTCAACACATCATCACTTGCCTTCTCCTCTAAAGATTGATTGAAAATCAACACTGATTTTAGTTCTCCAAAATCAACCTTCCTCTGTTTCACTCTAGACATTACCCTATTCCAATATGGCAACACTGTTTTCAGCAGAACAATTCGACATGTCAACATTCTTTTGAATTTGAAATGCCAAGATTTTAAGCACTTCCTTTGCTTCTTCTTTATTCTCATATGTTCTGTCTTTGAAGGCATATGATCAATCCCCACCAACAACACAACACTACCCATATCAGTATGTGAGAGAGCTCTATACACTGATTCCTTGGCACCACTCCAAGATACTTCTTGAACATGCTCACAGCTTGAACTCTTACGAGCTTTTAGAGCACAATCAATTTCTAAGTGTGAAACTGCTTCAACCTGTGATTTGTGTTCTTGAACCAAATCATTCATCTCCTCCTTTACAGCTGATTCATGTGCACATATTGCTTCTGACTTGCGAGAATCTGCTACAAAGTCGCCACACACAGTACCAAAATTCTTCTTGAAACAGTTCTGATGAAGTACTTCTGATTGCAAATCTACCATGTCTTGTATCAGAACTGAATTATAATCACCAGATTGCAGATGAAGTTCATCCGGTATAGATGATTTTGTCGTCTGCACCATTTCAATCTCAAGAGTAACATTCCTCTGTGAATGTGATTCATTCGTCAATTGCACTTCTGACAGCGAATGACTCTTAACCGTATCCAATCTAGTAGCAATTCTACTCCTAAGCTCCATCCCTTCCGTTAATACAACTCTATGGACTTCTTCTGCTTTTGTCACCAATGATTGAGTTTCAGAACTCGAATCTGCTACACATACTGATTCTGCATCTTGAACCAACTCTGAAATGGAATCCTTCTTGGAAAGTACATGTGGTGGAGACTGTCTTTTGACTGAGCGAGACCGAGCATCCCATCGCCTTGTAAAATTATCCCAGTCAACGAAAGGTTCTGTTTTCATCTCCACACCATACCAATCCAAATCAGCTCCTTTCAAACCAACATGAACAAGACTCATGCGATCTGTATCACTAAAATTCCCTGATCGGAAAAATCTTTCTACTCGGTTGATCCATATGTACGGATGCTTCCCATCAAACACAGGTATATCAATTTTATTCAACATCCCAATCCTATTCACCAAATCAGTACTGTGGATTCCCCGATGAACTACGTGAATCGCATCAGAATGCAGTGATGGTGGTGAAAATCGTACCTGACTTTCGTTATGCGTCGTACTTGCGCAAGTTTCCCCAATCACTTGTGTATTCCGAGTCCATTCTTCAGTTCTTGGAAGCTTCGTCGCATCTTCTTGTGCTTTCTCGCGACATCGTTCCCAGAAACGTCTACTCGAGTCTTGCAACTCGATCTTCTCAGGATCGTTGTCGTTTCCAAACCTCAACCATAAAGCTTCCTTCATCGTCTCCCAATCGTGGAAAATCCATAAGGATTTTCGCCATTGAAGCCAAGATCTAGCTTCACCTTCGATGAAGCTCTGAGCGAAATTGAGTTTCTCACATTCTGTGAAATCCTCCCGCACGAAAAATTCATCCAACCACGAAATCCATAATCGCAAATCATCACCTGTGAAAATTGGAATCTCTACGAACTCCATCGCCATAGCTTCCGATCCCGACGTCACGACGCGATGCTTCGAACGGCTCACCGCACCAATTTGTTAAGAGAATAGTTGTGTTTATTCAATTAACAAAGGAATTACAATATCAAATCCACCAAGATGATGGAATTGGTCCTTCAGAACCAAGAACAATCTCTCGGAACTGCCTTCTTGAAGAGAAAACTCAACAAGCCTATGACATGATCAAAACAATTCGATAGTCTCCACAAGAGACTCCTATCTTTCTTTATACTAATGATGTTCACTAAAAAACAGCAAACCCTTCCTTCCAGTCGGAGGCTTCATTCCTCATAAGCTAACAATTCAGCCACGTCAGCTCTATTAACCTCTGCTGACCATGCCTTATCAGTGAAACATGCAAATATATGGAACTTGCTCCATGAACCAGATGGGTTTTGTGATATCTCTGTTGTTGCTTTTATTTTCATATGAAGCCGTGCAAGGAATGTGGTGTAGTTTTCAAGACATGCCCAATGTGCAGACAACCTGGCTATAACAACGAGGATAAGGATGTACATTTGAATCGATGAGAAATCTACAGAGTTTGATTATTAGCAATGGAGAATTAACTAATCTTAAGCTCTTTCAGTAATAAAATAATATATAGTTGGTATATGGTTTTCTAAATGTACCTGTACCCATATATTCAGGAGCAGCATAACCATACATGCCCATGATTATGGTCCTAACTTTGCTAATCGTAAGGTGTGACTTCTCTTGTGATGGTCCTAACTTTGCTAAACCAAAATCTGAAATCTTTGCATCATAATCCTGCCCAGATAGATACTAAAAACCTTCAGACCAAAAAAAAAAAAGAGATTCATTAGAAGAAAAAACGATTAAAGATTCTCACGAGTATATCATATCATGACGTGTTTTAATTAGACTAACCGAGTCAAGAAGTCTCTTTGTAAGCCGTGTAGAAACGCAAGGCCACGAGCTGCACCGAGTACAATCTTGATCCTTAGGTCCCAAGGAAAGGCTCGCCTCCTGGGATTCGAGCTGCATCGAGGTCAGATGAGTACAAATACTTACGCATTGCCACGGGTCAGCTCTACGAAATATCCCCCATATCCAAGGGATTGGCATCATACAATTCGATAAATCAGTGAGCCATTTCCCACAGGCCACAGCCGTGCCAAATCGAAACACTTAGTGACTTTCTTATATATACAATGTATATTGTATGTGTAATACACATAATCACAAACTTCAAATATTCTTTTTGTAAAGGGTATTATATTGGAAAAAAAAAAGATTTCTTCTCCTACCAATAGAAAAAGCAACAACGTAAAAGAAAGAAAACTGACAATCCTAATGAGAATATCCCATAGAGATTTAGGAAACAAGCCACCAAAAGTGATGCAGCATCAGAAGTTAGTGTCCTTACGAGTACTAAGCACAAATGGGAACAAACAAAGGGTAAAACAAAAGATAACTTGAGGGTGGGTCGATAATATATGCAATAATATAATTTGTAAAATAGAGTTTTAAACAGATAAATTACAAAATACTCTTCACCCACAAACCTTCGCCCGTAACAATAGGGAAATTGGTATTGCTATAGTAAGCAGAATCAAACAAAGAGGCACAACATAATAACTACATCCATATACTTGAGGGAATGATCGAGATAAGTCTTATGTTTAATGAGACTATTTTAGCAAATGAGAAAACCATATAAAGTCAAGCGTGTAGATAATGTAACTAAGAGTTATGGCACATGAGATTACAAATATTTTAAATAGGTCACAAACTAAAACTACTGAAGAATATTATAACATCACCTTCGCTTAAAAATATTTGTTAGGGAACAAGGTCACACAACAATATTTCCATCCGTATCTTAAAAAAAGAAACGTTTTTAAAGCGTGTATGAGACAGAAACCTCCAACTCGAATAAGTATTTAAACAGCCAACATTATATGATGAAAACAAGTGGTTGTATTAGCATCCGAATAACTAAAAATAGAACTTAACTTCCACAACTAAACCCCCGCGCGTGCGCGGGGGGTGTAAAGCTCACTAGTAACAATAAGAAGAAGGAAAAAAATGCACAAATTAAACCTTCGGCTGATGTTTTTTTTTTTTTGGATTGAGACAAATTAAAAAAATGCAGTAAATTAGATATGAAATAATCTAAACAAGGCAACACTGAGATCATGTTTAATGTAATGCAATCAAAGGAATAACCCTAAAAGAACTAGATGCAGCCGCTCTAAATTTCAAAACAACCTTTCGATATATATATTTTTTTTAACTAATGAGTGCACAGAGACTAAAGACAAGACGATTGATGCAGAACAACAACTAGCAAAAGCAAGGCTATGAACTAATCAAATCGCAAGCAACAGGAGCAGTTTAAACAAACAATTTCTAACTATTTTTATTTTGTTTTCTTTAAGTATGAGTGCAACAGAGACTAATGCAGCAAAAGAACACAGTAACAAGAATAAAAACAAAATGACGCAAGACGAATTTTTTCTTTTTTTTTTGATTTATGGAAGAACAAACAAATACGGAAATAAAAAGATGCAAGTTTAGATGTAACCGGTCGGTGTCGAGAGCCTAAGCTCTGATACCAGATGATGTAAGATTGGAGGTGGGTGGTCGGGTGGTCGAGAAGCGACGAGCGGGACGATGGTCGAACGCGGATCGATGGAACGAGGAAGCTGGCCGAAGGCGCTCTCTTCATGGTCGGTGGATGATTCAATGGAGTTGAGGAGTTTGAACATGACAGAATACTCTAGTAACAAGATGTAATCAAGCAAGTAGTAACAAGAAATCTCGATCCAAAGGGAAACCACGCGAGGATAAGAGATCGGCCGCCCAAGCTAGGGTTCTTTTTACTAAAAACTTACTTGATCTTATTAAGCTCAAAAAGAATGGCTTAAATAGCCAATATACTAGGTTACAAGTGGGCCAAAAAGGGCCTGGTCGAAATCATAAAAGAAAAGACAAGAAGGAAGGTTGAACGGGCCATATTCTCCTTCTCTTGTATCGGCATTTGGTTTACCTCATTAAAAACCTAAGTGGGAAAACCCAATTGGGATAAAAACCACACTTAAGGAAAAAAGAGTATAAACCCCAGCCCAAGGAGATGTTTCACGTGCTCCTGGTCGCCAAACATAGTTCATGAGTTCACTAAATCCGTGAGCTTCCAAATAAGGCAGGTCCAGCAACCTTCGTGTTTGATCTTGCATATCTTCTTTGTCCGAGCTGGTATTGGTGTGATTCCAACTCTCATGAATTCCATGATGAATCAAGAATCCAGAACAAGTTTCTTTACTCCTTGATTCATCCTGGTTCGTTCTGAGCGCTCCAAAATGTGCAAGTCGGTCTTTATCGGGTTCCCTGAAAATCACCTGTCTTGAAACGGGCATAACTTCTTCATACCAAATGTTATTGATGTGATTCCAGTTCGTGAAGATTCCTTGGTGAGTCAGGTTTCCATAACATGTATATTTGTAGCTTAAATCCTCATGGTTAGGTAGATACGCTCCAAAATATGCACCTATATCCCTGGTACGATAAAGCTGATTCTCTCTGAAGGCATGTACCGGCTTAGTGAGCCATCCTCTAGCCTGCCGGGTCAATGATGGGTTGATGTATTCATAAATGTCAAAGAAATTCTAGGTACATACAGAATCTGCGATGATGCAGTTCCAAACCCTAACAATGTGACCAAACAACACATGGCCAATGTCCTCCTGCGAATCAATTTCCCATATCCTAACACTGTAAAAGCAAGATATTATACGCAAGTTAGACACATGAACAAAGGGACTCAAGGAGAGGTAAAGTGTTACGCTTAAACACAAAATAAATGTTCACCTACGATCATCAGAGACTAGTTTAGATCCATCCAAAGACCAAACAATGCAAATATTGAACCCACATGACCAGTAAGTCTAAGCATATGGGAAGCACAATATTGTTTATGGTCGAAGCTATCACCATCAAGGCCAGTTGTCTTCCAAACAATGATCTGCCAACAACTAGTCGATTCCACTTACTTAAAATAGAGCGAGAAATGGCAGGAAAACTAAATAAAGAACCAAGGGGAAGATGATTGAATGAAAAAAGAAAAGAAAAGTTAGCCTACCTCATTTAAAATTGTGCCTGAAGCGATGCAAAGTAGAAATACGGTTGCCCAATAATCGCATAATATAAAGTAGACACCTTTCTGCAACCAAACAAGTACTTTTGTATAAAATAGCTCAACAAATCAAAAGTTCTAATTTGAATCTTCAAAACCCTTAAACCCTAGTATAGTAAAAAAAACATGGTAACTGAATCTCGAAAGCCATACACGATTCTTTAACACCCCAAATGCAGAGAGAATATTCACTACATCCGATAGCTAGAAGCTTGTGCTCTTCTTCCCATGTGTCAGAGGAGTCCTACCACAGTAACAAACCCACCCATCAGAATCAAGTAACATTGTAAAATCAAGCAGGTGTTACAAAAAACGAAGAGTAACTAACCTACAAGAAACAAACGTCGAAAAACCAATTGCTAAGCCTCAATAAATAATCAAGTATTTCCAAATTCACTAAGACTTCACCAGGAATCGAGACTAATTCAACAATCAATGAGAAGATCTTCACTTTCTTCTCTCTGTATATGACAAGCTTATATGTATATCGATTGGCTGAACAAACAAAGGTGTTGCTACAAACAGTTCCATGGACGTGATGAACTCCTTCAAACACTTGAAACGAGGGAATCAACTCCCCGAGCTCAAATCATAAAGCAGAATCTCCGAACCATACTCTATTTTAAAAATATTACCCTACTCGCATTTAAAAAAAAAAATTGAAAAGACATTCATAATTTAATATGGAAAACTAAAAATTATCGGGAGAGCCTACCGGCGAGAAGATAAAGAACAGAAGAAACATGTTGTAGAAGATTGAGGAGAGCTAAAGAAGATATTTCGCCAAGATATGGACCGACACGAGGATTCCACTTACGATGGCTATCATCTTCCGCCATAGCTTTGCTTTACCGGTGAGTTTGAAGTAACTCAAACTTTTACTAGTACAAATTTCTAAATTAGCTTTTTGGGAAAGAAGACCCATTCTGATAGGCGAAAAACAATTTGGATCTGAAGGCCTCAATGAGCTTCAATTCGAAAATTAAAATTGCGGTGACACCTTCGGATCTTCAGCCTAACGCTCTCCCAACTAAGCAATTCATACTTTTGATATCTATTGAGGATATATATATATATATATATATATTCACTAACACAAACATTTATTGTTTTTTATTCGAAGGAAGAGAGAATCGTACATATATATATTTCTCCATGGATATTAAATATAGATAAGATAAGATAGATTCAGATGTCGCAAGAAATCCACAACGGCTCCTCAAACTGACCCTCAAGCTTGTCTCCATCTTGACCGTTCAAACTCAGTCGACTCAGATCCAAATCATCCACAGTATGCCACGTCGGAGTTCCATCTTCATACCCATTCCATGTCAGCCTCCTCAGCCCCGTCCCGTCCAATTTCACAACGTACAAATCCCCATACGGCTGAAACTGGTTCGGCATAGCCACCGGGTCCGCCGTAATTCCACTGAGGTTCGCCGTGAAAACTAACCAGTCGCCATCCTTGTTGAAACTCACGTGATTAACCCTCTCTCTAGCCGCTTCATCCGATCCCTCCGGCCCCGCAACTTGGATCCTCCTCAAACCAGAACCGTCAGGCCTCACCACGTAAGCGCCGAAGGCGTCGGTGTTCGCTGGATTGTGTCGATTTGATGAGAACCCGATGAGATCTCCTTTCGGAGACCAGCATGGCATAGTGTCGATCCATGGCCCCTCCGTCAACCGTCGTATCCCGTCTCCGCCTTCAGATTCTCCGTTAACGGCATCTAAAATGTAGAGATTCTTATGACCTGATCGGCCAGATCGAAACACGACGGATTTACCGTCGGGGGAGCAAGACGGGAAAGCGTTATTTCCGGTGTTATCTAGAGTGAGAAGCTTCACTTCACATGGGACCTCTTCTTTATCGGCGGTGAGATTTGACGGATTGAATTTAATCCGAGCTATCTGAACCGCAATTCCCGCCGGACGGAAGATCGGACCGAGAGATGCGTAGATGACATGACGCTCCGTAGGGCTCCACGAATTGTAGAAGGCTGTACGGTCTTTGATCAACGTCCATCGTTTCGAACCATCAGATTTGGCGACTTTGATGCCACCGTTAATGTCGAAATCCGAATTTAGTGCGATCAGATCACCGTCAGCCGATGATGATGGAAACGATCCGTTCAATCTGAGCAAGCGGAGGGTTTTGATTGGTGAGACGATCGATTCTAGGTTTGGAACGATAGACTCGCCCTGAGTTGACTCGCCTCGGAACCGGTGGTAGCCGAGGAACTCGGAATCAGCGGACACGAAGGGGCTGTAATGGTGGAAATTCGGATTGAGTGGCTCAGTCACCGCCTGAAACGTTTTGTGTTCAATGTCGAAAATCTCGATGTGACGGTAGTTAACGCCGCGACGACGAGTTGCAACTGCGATTCGTTTCCCGTCGTGGAAAGCTGCAGGAGTGAAGCAATGGAGTCCAGATGGAGTGACTCGGATCGGTTCGATCGGAAAATCGGAAAAGTTCTTGAAATTCTCTGGTATATCCACCCGGAAAATGCTCCACCATCCGTCGTCGGCTTGGTGGTGGAAGAACACAGTTGAGTCGCCGGACCAAGTCGGCCATCCGCCATGCTCGCAAATCTTCACTCTTGTCTCCGGCTCAGATGCTTTGAAAACAACAATATCAGTGTTAATCTCGTGAAATTCACCGCCCCAAGAGCGAGACCCATACGACGCGATGGCCAAATACTCTCCCGATTGAGAAACCGCCGGGCTAAAATCGGAGGTGTCTGGTGGAGTGACACGTGTGACTTCTTTGTCTTGGCCGTCGAGCTTGACGGCGTAAAGCGCAGTCCAGTTCTTGAAATGAGTATCAGGCTGCTCGTGAGCGGAGATGAAGTAGAATATGTTGTTTTTAGAAATGATTGGACGGTCGTGGAAGAGGCTTTCCGGAGCTCCGGGAAGTTGTTCGTACTTAGAATTCCCGGGTCGGGTTCTAAAAATCCGGGCAGAACCAGCTCGTTCCGAAACGAAGACAACATCACCGCCATTATCGTTGGTGAATTGAGCGTTGAAGTTAACAGAAACGCCGTCTGTTAAACGACGTTCAACGGCGGAATCGATGTGGAGAGAGAAGACGTCGAAGCCGTAGTGAGTGCGACCAACGGTGGTGAAGATGATAGTTCCACGAGGAGTTTCCATTGCCGGAGATTTTGATGAATCAGTGGTGGTAAGCGAGTGGAGTATTTATAGAGAGGGTTTGACTGTGTGTGAACGGAACAAAATGTTCCGTGACGTGCGTGCGTGTGTGATGACGTTTCAGTCTCCATGGGACAAAACGTGGAAGATCGCCGCAGAAGACATTTGTGTATGTAAGAGAGGGTGAGAAAATTGATTTTGAGTTACTTAACAGATATAATGGATTTGATTGGTACAAAACGGCGGCTGGGATAATTTTACAAATTCTGATTGTAAATCTTTACACTTTGTATAATTTATTTCTAGTAACTCGAAATTTTGCAGAAATCATGAGTTTAACTCGTTGCATAAGTTTAATTAATTTTGTAGCAGAAATTTAAAATTACTTGAGATTCTTATTGGAAAAATTGTCAAAATAAAAAAACTCAAATTTTCCAATTTTGGCAACTCCAAATATGTCGCAAAAAACAATTTAAATCATCAAATTCGGTTAATTTTTAATTTAAGATTTTGATTGTTAAGCTGTTGAATGGTGTAATCGTGTTTAAAAGCATCATTACGTACAAAATTTGTCAATCACAAAATAACGAAGAAAAAATGTGAAAACGCAAATATATATTTTCGTAGCAGAAAAGTGAAATTTAACTAGATTATCTGTGGAATTAATATGATAGTAGGAACCGATGATTTTCTTTTAAGATTCCGTTTAGATAACAACAAGACATAAAGTTGTAACTTTAAGAAATTTATGAAATAAATAAGTTTATGAATCAAAATTGATGACTTCAACCATAGTATCTAATCTAACTAGTCTTCACCTACCAAAAGTACTTAGTATTGTGTAACCAACAAACAACAATACAACGTCAAGCAAAAGAAGGATTGGGTTTTCCGGCGACAAGTAAAGTATTTTCAGGCGAGATGCTAGCCGGAATATATTTCACAAGCTTGGAATCTAACCCTAAAACAGCTCTTTCCATGGGTTTCATTTTTCAAACAATCATCTTCCCTCCCTTTTCCTTCTTCTTCCTCCTTTGCACAAAATGAAATAACTTATTTGAAGTAATTTCTTTATGATGTTTGAATCCAATAAATGTTACTTTGAAGCCATAAGGTCATGATCATCATCTACTGCCGAGCTAGTAAACCAAGTCATAGTAAGGAACTCGTCTTTGGAAACCTCCAGACTAATGATGTAAAAAGAACAACAAAAAAAAGATAAAATCATATTCTTTTATTATTGGAGAAGCTCCATTGACAAAGATGATGGCAACAAGGCGCAATAGCAAGCTCAAATCTAATAATCGACACATAAAGATGAACGTCAATTAGCAAAAACAAAAGTGGAAATCTAAAACTTTAGGAGCTAAGAGATAAGAGTGTAGTAGCGACCAAAGAGATGTTTCCCAACAGCAACATAAGGAACACCATGTAAGGATTCAAATACTAAGTTGTCCTTTTGCCTCAGTGACCGATCAGCATGTTCCTGAAAGGTAACGGAATGAACAGAGAAACGGGCAAGTTTAATCAACCTTAAGCTTATAAGATTTCCTCTAGACTAAATACACTTTCTTGACTATTAGATAAGATACCACACTATCTTTTTTGTTGTAACAAGATATAGCATATTCTCTATATACCTTGTGTATAAATATTGTAACCCTTTGAGAAGATTGAATCAAGGAAAATAGTATCTTTCTACATGGTATCAGACGACCAACGAGCTTAGAAAATCTTGTCGATCCGATTTCCTTCGCTTCCTCTCTTCCTCTTTTCGTTTCTTCTTCGCCCTCTTTTCGCTTCTTCTCTCTACTTCCATGGCTGAAATCGTAAACCCCCCAGCTATGACGTCTGACAAACCGTCTGGGATCTCCCAAATCCGTGCCTACATACCAATCATCCTTGATCTGGTTAAGCTCAACTACGATGTCTGGCGTGAGCTCTTCGAGACTCACTGCATCAGTTTCGGTGTGATCATCTGTTGGAATTGTGTCCAGTAATCTCGGTACTGTCTCTAGAAAGTAAGAGTATGTCGAGATCAGACATAAGTCATATAATACTGGGGATCATGATGGCTTGCTAGAGTCCGCTCATGATCTATAAGTCTTGGACTTATTGCCTTTATTATATGATCCCATATGGGTCACACGCCTAAGCTAACAGGAAAATGTGTTGGAACGGCTTAGCAGAAGTACGACAAAAGTGCTAGGCATTTGTCGTACTAAGAGAGAAAGATTAATGGGTCTGATTAAATGGGATTTAATCAGATTGGGCCCAAAAGCCCAAAAGGGAAAGAGAAGGCTTTTAATGACTAAAAGCCAAGTCTTTTCTCCCTAACCCGAACCCTAGCCGCGTCTCTCTCTCTCCCTGCGCGCCTCTCTCCTCGTGGTCTAGCAGCCATTTCCTTGTGAAGCGTGTGTGAACCTTTGGAGGATTCATCCCTCGGTGCATCTATCTGATCTCTGACCTGTTCTATTCCTTCCGCTGCAACAAACAGGTAAAAGGTGAGATCATCTAATGTTTCTATTCAAGAGAACCTAGATCTGTATGTTTAGGTTGAGATGAATCTGTGAATTACATCAGGATCAACCAAACGAATCCCTACAGTGGTATCAGAGCCATTGGTTCTTAGGATTTCTTGTTTAGATTCATTGTTTAGGTTGTTTAATCTGTTTAGAAGTGTTTTGAATCCATTACTGATAAGAAAAACACTTAAGAAACTGAATTAAATCCTGAACAAACGTTTGAAATCACAAAACCGAGCTATATGACTCGGGTTTTGTTGATCGGCCAAAGGAAAAACGACCGGCTTGGCCGGTTGGTTATCACGGCCGAGAGATGGCCGGTTGGGTCGGATCGATCGTGGCTCGGCCCGATCATGGATCGTCCCGTTCCGCCTCTCTCATGTCCCGATGCTTGCTTGACGTGCGAGAAAGATCGACCACGATCGCTTGGCGATCGCGTCCGTGATCTCGTCCGGCTAGTCCCGATCGTCGCGTCTCGGCCAAGCATCGACCCGTCCCACGATCGTCCCGCCTGACCCGAGCTCGTCCGACCGTCCCGATCACACGCAAGCGTCCCGTCCGGCAATCCGAGCGTCTCGATCTCGGATCGAGCATGCGGCTTGCGGCTGGACGGCTCTTGCTCGACCGGTTAGGGTTTTGGGTGTAATTGGGTCGGTTCGATTTCGGTTAGGTGGTTCGGTTCAAAACTTAATTAAAATCAATCGTTCTGGTTTAATAAACAGATTTTAATAATTTTATTAAATCTGGTTAAACCGGAATAAGAAATCCAATGTCGAAAGAAATATTGGATTTAGTGCCTAAACCAGAAATTTCTAATTTGATTTGGTTGGACCAAATAAATTGAGAAATTCCGGTTTAGTAAATAACCGGTTGACAATTGTGGTCATCGTAGTAATTAAAACTTGGTTAGACCAGTTTTAATGAACCAGACCGGTTATGTCAATTAATTGGACAATTGGGTCATGTCTTGGACATGGACCAATTCTTGGGCCTCGGGCCAAGAAGTTAAAACAATTGGGCCAGTTATTTGAGTCTTTCTTCAGATTAATTTAAAATCTATTTTATAATATTATAAAGTCGTTTTTAAATTAAAGTTTCCGAAATTTTGAAATTAGAAAGTTTCTTAAAATAGAAGTTTCTGAATTTGCGGGTTTTGGATTTTAAGAAATTTCTAAAGTTAGAAAGTTTCCGTTTTTAGAAAGTTTCCAATTTTAGAAAGTTTCCAAAAATAGTAGGTTTCCATAAATAGAAAGTTTCCCGAAATAGTAATCTTCTATTTTGGGAATGAATTTTAATAAACCTACGAACCTCAAATAATATCAAGCGTTGGATGTCTTGTCCAGGCTATGTCAGCTGTCAAAGCCCATTCAATTGCATTCATGGCCTTACAGTGTGAGGATGTCTGCTTTTGCGTGAGTAAGACGGTTTGTGATTCATAAATGTCATTGGGAGTCCCAGACATTAATGATTACATGACTGTATAGTTTGGTTTTCTTGACTAGGCCATCGGGAGTCCCGGGCCTTGAGACATCAGAGTGGATTGGGCCTCGGGCCCAGATTCACAACCAAGAGTTATATCACGGATATAATTAGCCGACTTAGGGCTTACCGATATAAGCTAAGATTGGGTGACGGCCAGTGGCCCACTTTAATCTTAGTTATATGTGGATCTTGGAATCATTATATTCTATTGAGGGTAACTTATGTTATTGAATATAATGCATGATTAATCATATTATACTTTAATACGAGATTAATCATTTTGAACATAATAACTAATAACCTTTTTATTTATATATTTCAGATATGACTACTACAAGCACACAAAACACATTCTCGATCCGGTCTGTTCTCGAGAAGGAGAAGCTGACTGGAACGAACTTCCTGACATGGTCAAGGAACTTGAGGCTGGTCCTCAAGCAGGAGAAGAAGGATTATGTCCTTCGAGATCCCCTCCCCGAGAGGCCTCTTGCCAATGCTGCCAGGACTCTGCACAATGCTTGGGAAAAGCATTCGTCAGATGAAAATGATGTCTATTGCCTGATGTTGGTGACAATGACTCCAGAGCTGCAAAAACAGTTCGAAAGTGTATTGTCTCCCATCGAGATAATGGCAAGCCTGAAATCGCTTTTTCAGGAGCAGGCTAGGACTGAGAGGTTCCAGACAGTTAAGAACCTCTTGGACTGTAAGTTGGCTGCGAATGCGGCAGTGAGTCCTCATGTCTTGAAGATGATGGGTTATCTCGATCATCTTCAGAAACTCGACTGCCCAATCAGCCAGGAACTTGCCTGCGACATCATTCTGCAGTCTTTACCTGCAAGCTATGATCAGTTCATTCTGAACTTTAACATGCATGGCTTGAGTAAGACACTACCTGAGCTTCACGGAATGCTCAAGACTGCAGAGCCCAACTTGAGGAAAACCGCCAAGGACCCCAATGTGCTTATGGTGCAAAAGGGCAAGGGGTTTAAGAAATCCTCTGCTAAGGATAAGGGAGCGGCCAAGGCTGTCCATGTCGCGGACAAGGACACGCCAAAGCCCAAGCCCAAGTCCAAGGCTGGGCCTACTGACATGTGCAGGTTCTGCAAAGAACTGGGGCATTGGAGAAGAGATTGTAAGAAATTCCAGGAAGGTCTAAAGGAATTAAAGAAGAAGACTTTCGAGACTTCTTCATCAGGTATTTTTTGTTATAGAAGTTAATACAACTACTTCTGATAATACCTCATGGGTCATGGATACTGGTTGTGGGGCTCATATTTGTACTAATATGCAGGCACTCAGCAACAGTAGAAGGCTGAAGCAAGGACAAGTGGAGCTACGAGTTGGGAATGGAGCGAAAGTTTCAGCACTAGCTGTAGGCACATACTTGTTGTCTTTACCTTCAGGATTGATTTTAGAACTGAATAATTGTTATTTTGTACCTGCTATAAGCAGAAATATTATTTCAATTTCTTTGTTGGATTTGGAAGGTTATGATTTTTTCAGTTAAGAATAAATTATGTTCCTTCAATCGCAACAATTTGTTCTATGGTTCTGCCCCTCTTACGAATGGGCTTTACATACTCGATCAATCCGCGCCAATTTATAACATTAATACAAAACGGTTTAAACCTAATGAGGAAAACCAAACGTTTCTATGGCATTGTCGTTTAGGGCACATCAGCGAGAAACGCATCAAGAGGCTCCATTCGAATGGACTTCTTGGCTCATTTGACTTTGAGTCATGTGAGAAATGCGAATCCTGCATGATGGGCAAAATGACACGGGCCCCCTTTAATAAACCTAACGAGAGGGCCAGTGACTTATTGGGCCTGATACACACTGATGTGTGTGGCCCAATGTCCATAAATGCAAGAGGAAACTATCAGTACTTCATTACCTTCACTGATGATTTCAGTAGGTGTGGATATGTTTATTTGATGAAACATAAGTCTGAATCTTTTGAGAAGTTCAGAGAATTCCAAAATGAAGTACAGAACCAACTTGGCAAAAGCATTAAGGCTCTTCGGTCCGACCGAGGAGGAGAATACTTAAGCCAAGAATTCAGTGATCATCTGAGAGAGTGTGGGATCGTATCCCAACTCACTCCTCCTGGAACACCTCAATGGAATGGTGTGTCTGAGAGGAGAAATCGGACCTTATTGGATATGGTTCGATCTATGATGAGTCACACAGACCTTCCAATATCCCTTTGGGGATATGCTCTGCTAACAGCAGTGTTCACTCTAAACAGAGCGCCATCAAAAGCAGTAGCAAAGACACCATATGAATTATGGACTGGAGAAGCTCCAGTGCTGTCGTATCTCAGAATTTGGGGTTGTGAAGCCTATGTCAAGAGATTAATCTCAGACAAGCTTACACCAAAATCTGACAAGTGCTATTTCATTGGTTATCCACGGGAAACCAAGGCTTATTACTTCTATCTACGTTCCGAGAACAAGATTTTTGTTGCCCGGGATTGTAACTTTCTTGAGAGGGAGTTTCTCTCTAAGAAAGACAGTGGGAGTAAGGTACTGCTTGAAGAAATTCAAGATGAACAGGATACTGCTCAACCTAATGAGGAAGAGCAGCAGGAGGACCTACAAGAAATTGTAGAGCCTGAACCTGTAGTACCTGAAGTTCCAAGATCCGGGAGGATCCGTCACGAACCCGAGAGATATCAAGGATTCCTCGTGACTAACTGTCATGATCTTCTGATCATTGATGGTGATGAACCATCGAACTTCAATCAAGCCATGATGGGCCCAGATTCCTCTAAGTGGCGCAAGGCCACTGATTCCGAAATGGACTCCATGTCGGTCAACCAAGTGTTTTCGTTGGTTGACTTACCCGCTGGTGTAAAAGCCATCGAGTGCAAATGGATCTTCAAGAAGAAGATTGACGTGGATGGAAATGTCCAGATTTATAAAGCCAGGTTGGTGGCAAAAGGTTTCAGACAAGTTCACGGTGTGGACTACGATGAAACCTATTCACCAGTGGCTATGATGAAATCTATTCGGATTCTACTAGCAACTGCAGCTTTTCATGATTATGAAATTTGGCAGATGGACGTGAAAACCGCCTTCCTGAATGGTATTCTGGAAGAGGATGTGTATATGACACAACCTGACGGTTACATAGATCCAAAGAATGCTGGGAAAGTATGCAAGCTTCACAAATCCATTTATGGATTGAAGCAAGCATCGAGGAGCTGGAATCTTCGTTTTGATGAAGCGATCAAGCAATTTGACTTCATCAGAAACGAAGAAGAACAATGCGTGTATAAGAAATCTAGTGGGAGCAAGATTGTATTTCTTATTCTGTATGTCGATGACATACTGCTTCTCGGAAACGACGTTCCAATGCTGAAGTCTGTAAAGGACTGGCTTGGAAGTTGTTTTTCCATGAAAGACATGGGTGAAGCCGCATACGTTCTTGGAATTAGGATCTATCGGGATATACCTAAGAGGCTGATAGGCTTGTGTCAAGACTCATACATTGACAAAGTCCTACAAAGATTCAGCATGAAAGATTCCAAGAAGGGCTTCACGCCAATGGTACATGGCACAACGCTAAGCAAGAAGCAGAGCCCTACGTCGGCTGCTGAGCTTGAGCGCATGAAGAATATTCCTTATGCATCTGCAATAGGATCTGTCATGTATGCCATGATCTGTACTCGTCCTGATGTTGCTTATGCATTGAGCATGACGAGTAGATACCAGTCAAATCCAGGTGAAAACCATTGGATTGCCGTAAAGAATATCTTGAAGTATCTAAGACATACTAAGGATAAATTCTTGGTGTACGGTGGAAGTGATGTGCTTAAAGTCAGTGGATTCACGGACGCAAGTTTCCAGACAGACACAGATGATTTCCGGTCACAGTCCGGTTATATCTTTTGTCTGAATGGCGGTGCAGTAAGTTGGAGAAGCTCCAAGCAGGACACCGTTGCTGATTCCACTACAGAAGCTGAATATATCGCCGCCTCAGAAGCAGCGAAGGAAGCTGTTTGGATACGAAAGTTCATTATGGAACTAGGTGTGATACCAGATGCGGCTGAGCCTCTGGCGCTATTTTGTGACAACAATGGTGCTATAGCTCAGGCAAAGGAACCAAGATCACACCAGAAATCCAAGCATGTTCAAAGAAGATATCACTTGATACGTGACATCATTAATAGAAAGGAAGTCAAGATCAGCCGAGTACCGACAGATGATAATGTCGCTGATCCGTTGACAAAGCCACTCCCAAGGCCTAAGCTCGAGTTCCTGACTGAAGCTGTAGGCATTAGAAACATTGAAATGTAATCTAAATTTGAGTGGGAGTTTTGTGAGCTTTATTTTAGTTATTTGATATGTTCTTGTAAGACATTATTTTATGTTTTAATGAAATTATTATTTCAAGATTATTTTAACTGTGATGAAATAATCGTTCCAAAATGATATAAACCATTTTATAGGTCATCGAAGTAAATGACTTGATCTTGAGTCATCGAAGTCATTTAGCTTGATCATGAGACCCTATATTTGATAGATGTTATATATCATCCCGTCCCCAGTCGAAGGTTGTTGAAGTTGGAACATCAACAACCGTGTGAGACTGGATTGGTACGTGACTTATGACAAAGTCTCAGTGTGTCATAGATGCGCGGCATCAAAGTCAGTACATAGGTGTATGTTGGGAACATACGACCGGACAAGACCCGCTTATAAGAACTCTTCAGGATATTTATATCTGTGTCATAAGAGATTCTTACTACGACTATAGAGTATAGTCCTTAGATCTGAGTTCACATGCATGTGACTGCACATGGACTGATGTACTTTGATCATTGTCTAACGCTATCATTCTGTGATAGCTATAAGGACCTTGTTTGGGTACATCATGAAATGAATAGTTTACAGTGATGGAACAAGATGGGATTTGTCCCTCCAATATAAATGGAGTGAATATCTCTAGGCCAATCGGAGATTTGAATACTGGAAAACGCATGGCCATGCTCAAACGGACTTTCCCGAGTCGTTTGGATTGTCAGTATCAAATCAGAGTCCGATGAACAAGATTAGGCTTTATAAGGATGACACCAATCTTGCCTTATGACTAATCGAGATATTGTGACAAAAGGATTATGAATACAGAGATTCCAGTACAAGTGGGAGATTGTTGGAATTGTGTCCAGTAATCTCGGTACTGTCTCTAGAAAGTAAGAGTATGTCGAGATCAGACATAAGTCATATAATACTGGGGATCATGATGGCTTGCTAGAGTCCGCTCATGATCTATAAGTCTTGGACTTATTGCCTTTATTATATGATCCCATATGGGTCACACGCCTAAGCTAACAGGAAAATGTGTTGGAACGGCTTAGCAGAAGTACGACAAAAGTGCTAGGCATTTGTCGTACTAAGAGAGAAAGATTAATGGGTCTGATTAAATGGGATTTAATCAGATTGGGCCCAAAAGCCCAAAAGGGAAAGAGAAGGCTTTTAATGACTAAAAGCCAAGTCTTTTCTCCCTAACCCGAACCCTAGCCGCGTCTCTCTCTCTCCCTGCGCGCCTCTCTCCTCGTGGTCTAGCAGCCATTTCCTTGTGAAGCGTGTGTGAACCTTTGGAGGATTCATCCCTCGGTGCATCTATCTGATCTCTGACCTGTTCTATTCCTTCCGCTGCAACAAACAGGTAAAAGGTGAGATCATCTAATGTTTTTATTCAAGAGAACCTAGATCTGTATGTTTAGGTTGAGATGAATCTGTGAATTACATCAGGATCAACCAAACGAATCCCTACATCATCCACATCGACGGGACTCCTCCTCCGACACCCATCGCGGACCAATGGAAGGAGCATGACGGACTCGTAAAAATGTGGATATACAGCACCATATCCACGGGACTTCTCGACACAATCCTCAAATCCGGCTGCAGGGCGTATGATCTTTGGATCTCTCTTGAAAACCTCTTCCGCGATAACAAGGAGGCTCGTGCTCTCCAATATGATCACGAACTCCGTACGTTGACAATCGGCGATCTCACGGTCCAAGAATATTGTCAAAAGCTCAAAACCCTTTCTGATCTTCTACACAATGCCGACTCTCCGGTCTCTGACCGAACGTTGGTAATGCATATGTGTTGGAAAGCCTAGGATCTAGGGTTCGTTATATTGAATCACTGACCTCGATCTTACCTTATTCTGGCAGCGGAATGATTGGTATGATGAGATCAATAGCGACTCAGATGCTTCGCCTCTACCAGATACACACGCACACAAACCTGGAAAGCCGGGATGCTAGTGTCGGATCTTCGGGATCACTGAGTTTTGCTGTCTCTGATTTCTCTGCAAAGACGAAGTGAACGGCTAGGGTTTCAGGTCGAAACTATAAGCCTCATATAGACCTGGAATGACTAAAACCGAGCATTGGTTAATACCAATTCGTTTAAGTCATAAAATCGAAACGTCAGTTTTGAAACCCGATATGTGTCGATCGACACACATACTGTGTCGATCGACACACCACTATAAACTCAATATCAATGTGTATCCAATACACATCAACATGATCATTACCATAATGATCATTCCCATATTTACGCTTTCAGTTTGCTTAGGTGTGTGACCCTATAGGATCATATAATACTGGCAGTAAGTCTACAACTTACAGATTGCAAGAGGCTTCTAGCAAAACATTGCAACCGCCCAGTATTATACGAATGTCTGATCTCGACACACAACTATCATCAGGAGTGAGTACAAGTGTGATTTCAGGACATAATCCCAACAATCTCCCACTTGTACTGGAATCATCAATTCCTATAATCCTTTTGTCTCTATATCTCGATTTTACATAAGGCAAGATTAATGTCATCCTTATTAAGCCAATATCGTGTTTATCGAACTCCTGATCTATACTGAACAAGACACACAACTGAACTACAATTCGTTTGAGTGCGGCCACACATTTTCTCAGTATAAATCTTCGATAGGCCCTAAGATATTTATCTCCCGTTATTCAGGAGGGACAAATCCCTTCTTATTCCATCCCTGTTTCAACACACACTTCATGATACACCTGAGCAATGCCGTTATAGCCGCCAGTTACGGGTCGACGTTTGACAAGGTCAAAGTGCACCAATTCATATGTAAGAAAGCATGATGAACTTAGGTCTAAGGACTATACTCTATAGTCGTAATGAGAATCTCTCATGACACAGATATAACTATCTTGGAGACTTCTCATTAGCGGGTCATGTCCGATCATATGTTCATCAACATATATCTATGTGACTGACTGTGATACTCATATCACTGACTCCATGAAACTTAGTCAACAGTCACCTCACAAGCTAGTCTCTCGCGGTTGTCAGTGTCCCACATTGACAACCTCGACTAGGGACACATCATAATCTATGACATCTATAACTTATAGGGTTTCATGATCAAGTCCTCAACTTTATGACCTATAATATGGCATAAACTTATTTTGGGACCATTATTTAGATCACAATAAATAATGCTGAAATCAAATTTCATTAAACATATCCAAAAGTATGTTTACAAGAACATCTTGATATAACTAAAATAAAACAAGAACTCCCACTAGAATCAAGATTACATCTTAAGATCTCTAATGCCTACAGCAGTAGTATGACTCTCATGCTTAGGCCTTGGGAGTGGCTTAGTCAGAGGATTAGCGACATTCTTGTCCGTTGGAACTCGGCTGATCTTCACTTCTCCTCTATTGACGATATCACGAATCAGGTGATATCTCCTCTCTATGTGTTTAGACTTCTGGTGTGACATGGGTTCTTTCGCCTGAGCAATGGCTCCATTGTTGTCACAAAACAAAGCCACTGGCTCCAAGATACCCGGAACCACATTAAGTTCAGTCATGAACTTCTTGATCCAAACAGCTTCCTTTGCCGCTTCTGAAGCAGCAACATATTCAGCTTCCGTCGTGGAATCAGCTACGGTATTCTGCTTAGAGCTCTTCCAGCTCACTACACCGCCATTTAGACAGAAGACATATCCAGACTGTGATCGGAAATCATCTTTGTCCGTCTGAAAACTTGCATCAGTGAATCCATTCACCACAAGCTCTTCACTTCCTCCATATACCAAGAACTTATCCTTGGTATTTCTCAAATACTTGAGAATATTCTTGACAGCTGTCCAGTGATTTTCACCTGGATCAGATTGGTATCTGCTCGTCATGCTTAACGCGTAAGCTACATCTGGAAGAGTGCAGATCATGGCATACATGATGGATCCTATTGCAGAAGCATAAGTAATCCTATTCATGTGTTCTCACTCAGCATGTGTCGCCGGACACTGCTTCTTGCTGAGACTAATGCCATGGGACATCGGTATGAAGCCCTTCTTGGAATCATGCATCTTGAATCTGTGCAACACCTTATCATTATAAGTGTCCTGGCACAATCCAATCAGCTTGTTCACTCTATCTCTGTAGATTCTGATTTCAAGGATGTACGCGGCTTCTCCCATGTCTTTCATGGAAAAACAACTTCCGAGCCAAGTCTTAACGGACTGAAGCAACATAACGTCATTACCGAGAATAATTATGTCATCGACATACAGTATAAGAAACGCCATTCCGCTCTCACTAGTCTTCTTGTATACACATGGTTCTTCTTCGTTCTTGATGAAACCAAATTGTTTTACTGTTTCATCAAAATGAAGATTCCAGCTCCGTGATGCTTGCTTCAATCCATAAATGGATTTATGAAGCTTGCATACCTTCTCAGCATTCTGAGGATCTACAAAACCCTCAGGCTGTGTCATATACACATCTTCTTCCAAAATTCCATTCAGTAAGGCGGTTTTGACATCCATCTTCCAGATCTCATAATCATAATAAGCGGCAGTTGCTAGAAGAATCCGAATGGATTTAAGCATAGCGACTGGGGAATAGGTTTCATCATAGTCAATACCATGAATCTGTTTGAAACCTTTAGCCACCAACCTAGCTTTATAAATTTGGACATTACCATCCACGTCAATCTTCTTCTTGAAGATCCATTTACACTCAATGGCTTTTGCACCATTAGGTAAATTGACCAAGGACCATACTTGGTTTTCTGACATGGATCCCATTTCGGATTTAGAGACTCCAAGCCACTTTTCGGAGTCCGGGCCCATCATTGCTTCCGCGAAGGTCGCTGGTTCGTCACTTTCAATGATCATCAGATCATTGCAGTTGGTCACGAGAAATCCATAATATCTCTCGGGTTCGTGACGGATCCTTCCGGATCTGCGAACTTCAGGCTCCACAGGCGTGGCCTCCACAGAACTTTGTGGATCCAACTGCTGCTCCACAGAACTTTGTGGATCCAACTGCTGCTCTTCCTCAGCTGGTTTAGCAGTCTCATGTGCATCTTGAATTTCTTCTAGATGTACTTTACTCCCACTGCTTTTCTTAGAAAGAAATTCCCTCTCAAGAAAAGAACAGTCCCGAGCAACAAAGACTTTGTTCTCAGGTTGGTTGTAAAAGTAGTATGCCTTGGTTTCCCTAGGATAACCAACGAAGTAGCATTTATCTGATTTGGGTGCGAGCTTGTCAGAGATTAAACGTTTGACATAAGCCTCACAACCCCATATCTTCAGGAAAGACAGACTTGGAACATTCCCAGTCCACAATTCATGTGGTGTCTTTTCAACTGATTTAGATGGCACCCTATTTAGTGTAAACGCAGACGTTTCTAGAGCGTATCCCCAAGAGGATAATGGAAGATCTGAATGACTCATCATAGACCGAACCATATCCAATAAAGTTCGATTTCTCCTCTCTGACACTCCATTCCATTGGGGTGTTCCAGGAGGAGTGAGTTGTGAAACAATTCCACATTTGCTCAGATAGTCACTGAACTCTTGACTTAAGTATTCTCCTCCGCGATCCGATCGCAGAACTTTGATACTTTTGCCAAGTTGGTTCTGTACTTCATTCTTGAACTCCTTGAATCTATCAAAGGATTCTGACTTGTGTCTCATCAAATAGACGTAGCCATACCTACTGAAGTCATCAGTAAAGGTAATGAAGTACTTGTAATTTCCTCTGGAAACAGTTCTCATTGGCCCACATACATCAGTATGAATAAGGCCCAATAAATCACTGGCCCTTTCATTTGGTTTGTTGAAAGGGGCCCTAGCCATTTTGCCCATCAAGCAAGATTCACATTTCTCACATGATTCAAAATCAAATGAGCCCAGAAGCCCTTTGCGATGGAGCCTCTGAATGTCTTTCTCATTAATGTGGCCCAAACGACAATGCCATAAGAAAGTCGGGTTTTCGTCATTTGACTTAAACCGCTTTGTATTTATGTTAAAGACAGGCATTTCTTGGTTTAAGACATATAACACATTATCTAATGGGGTGCTTGTTGGAATTGTGTCCAGTAATCTCGGTACTGTCTCTAGAAAGTAAGAGTATGTCAATGATCAGACATAAGTCATATAATACTGGGGGTCATGATGGCTTGCTAGAGTCCGCTCATGATCTATAAGTCTTGGACTTATTGCCTTTATTATATGATCCCATATGGGTCACACGCCTAAGCTAACAGGAAACTATGAGGAAACGGCTTAGCAGAAGTACGGTAAAAGTGCTAGGCATTTACCGAACATAAAGAGAGATTAATGGGTCTGATTAAATCTGAGGAATTTAATTAGACTGGGAATTTGGGCCCAAAAGCCCAAAAGAATTAGAGAAGGGTTTTATAAATAAAACCAAGCCTAATTCTCTCTTCCCTAACCCTAAGCCCCTGCGCCGATTTCTCTCTCTCCCTGCGGCCTCCCTCAGCTCGGTCTAGCAGCCATTTTCTGTGATTGCGTGTGTGAGCCTTTGGAGGATCCATCTCTTGGTGGTTCTGCTGATCTCTGACCATACCTACCCTTTCCGCTGCATAAACATGTATAAGGTGAGATCCATTATGTTTCTAAATAAGAGAACCTAGATCTGCATGTTTAGTAGGATGAATCAATCTGGGAATTGAATCAGGAAACACTAAACGATCCAACAGTGGTATCAGAGCCATTGGTTCTGTGGTTTTTCTTGTTTAGAATCATGTTTAGGATTGTTTAAAGAAGTGTTTTTGAATCAATCTACTGATAAGAGAAAAACACTCAAGAAACAATGAATTAAAAACCTAAACTAATGAAAATCGCATGACCAAACTATATGATTTGGTATGCGTCGGCCGAGTGATGATCCGATCGACCAAGCCGATCGCATGTATCGATCACGGATCGATGGCGTGGATCGCGTTGCCTGGTCGGATCGATCGACCGTGAGGCGCGAGCATCGCATGGATCCGCTAGGCAAATCGCATGGATCGCGTGCGTCTCGGCCAGCGTCGTCCCGCTCTCGTCCCGCGCTGTCCCGGTCGCTCGGCGATCGCGTGAAGCCAACGACCCGAGCTCGACGATCACGGTCCCGTCCCGAGCGATCGTCCTGTCCCGTCCAGCAGCCTGTCCCGATCGTCCCGTTCGTGAGGCTTGCGGCTGTCATGATCGTGTGAAGCTCACGGCTAGGTCGTGATTGGTTCACATGATCAATCGGTTCGGTTCGGTTTAAGGCTCGGTTTAAAATCTTGATTAAAATCAAAACGTCGCGGTTTAATAAACAGATTTAATAATTTTATTAAGTTCTGGTTAAACCGGGATAAGAAATCCAAAGTCGAAAAATTGGATTTTGTGCCTAAACCAGTGATTTTCTAATTTGATTTGGTTGGACCAAATAAATTGAGAAAGTCCGGTTTAGTAAATAACCGGTTGACAATTGTGGTCATCGTAGTAATTAATTTTGGTTAAGACCAATTTTAATGAACCAGACCGGTTATGTCATTTAATTGGGCAATTGGGTTATGTCTTGGACATGAACCAATTCTTGGGCCTCGGGCCAAGAAGTTAAAACAATTGGGCCAATTATTTGAGTCTTTTCATCAGATTAATTTAAAATTTATTTTTATAAAATAATTATAAAAATCGATTTTTAAATTTAATAAGTTTCCAAAATTTTGAAATTAGAAAGTTTCTTAAAATAGAAGTTTCTAGATTTGCATGTTTTGGATTTTAGAAAGTTTCCAATTTTAGAAAGTTTCCAAAATTAGAAAGTTTCCAAAATTAGTAGGTTTCCCAAAAAGGAAAGTTTCCCAAAAAGGAAAGTTTCCCAAAATAGTAATCTTCTATTTTGGGATAAAATCTTAATAAACCTACAAACCTCAAATAATATCAAGCGTTGGATGTCTTGTCCAGTCTATGTCAGCTGTCGAAGCCCATTCAATTGTATTCATGGCCTTACAGTGTGAGGGTGTCTACTTTTGCGTGGACAAGACGGTTTGTGATTCATAAATGTCATTGGGAGTCCCAGACATTAATGATTACATGACTGTATAGTCTGGTTTTCTTGACTAGGCCATCGGGAGTCCCGGGCCTTGAGACATCAGAGTGGATTGGGCCTCGGGCCCAGATTCACAACCAAGAGTTATATCACGGATATAATTAGCCGACATAGGGCTTACCGATATAAGCTAAGGTTGGGTGATGGCCAGTGGCCCACTTTGATCTTAGTTATATGTGGATCTTGGAATCATTATATTCTATTGAGGGTAACTTATGTTATTGAATATAATGCGTGATTAATCATATTAATTATAATACAAGATTAATCATATTGAACATATTAACTAATAACCTTTTTATCTTATATTTCAGCTATGACTACTACAAGCACTCAAAACACATTCTCAATCCGGTCTGTTCTCGAGAAGGAGAAGCTGACTGGAACGAACTTCCTGACGTGGTCAAGGAACTTGAGGCTAGTCCTCAAGCAGGAGAAGAAGGATTATGTCCTTCGTGATCCCCTCCCCGAGAGGCCTCCTAACAATGCCGCCAGGACTCTGCATAATGCTTGGGAAAAGCATTCGTCAGATGAAAATGATGTCTATTGCCTGATGTTGGCGACAATGACTGCTGAGCTGCAAATGCAGTTCGAGAGTGTGTTGTCACCCATCGAGATAATGGCAAGCCTAAAATCGCTTTTTCAGGAGCAAGCAAGGACTGAGAGGTTTCAGACAGTTAAGAACCTCTTAGACTGTAAGTTGGCTGCAAATGCGGCAGTGAGTCCTCATGTCTTGAAGATGATGGGTTATCTCGATCATCTTCAGAAACTCGACTGCCCTATCAGCCAGGAACTTGCCTGCGACATCGTTCTGCAGTCTTTACCTGCAAGCTATGATCAGTTCATTCTGAACTTTAATATGCATGGCTTGAGTAAGACATTGCCTGAGCTTCACGGAATGCTCAAGACTGCAGAGCCCAACTTGAGGAAAACAGCCAAGGACCCCAATGTGCTTATGGTACAGAAGGGCAAGGGCTTTAAGAAATCCTCTGCTAAGGATAAGGGAAAGGCTAAGGCTGTCCAAGTCTCGGACAAGGACACGCCAAAGCCCAAGCCCAAATCCAAGGTTGGGCCTACTGACATCTGCAGGTTCTGTAAAGAACCAGGGCATTGGAGGAGAGAATGTAAGAAATTCCAAGAAGGTCTAAAGGAATTGAAGAAGAAGACTCTCGAGACTTCTTCATCAGGTATTTTTGTTATAGAAGTTAATACAACTACTTCTGATAATACCTCATGGGTTATGGATACTGGTTGTGGGGCTCATATTTGTACTAATATGCAGGCACTCAGCAACAGTAGAAGGCTGAAGCAAGGACAAGTGGAGCTACGAGTTGGGAATGGAGCGAAAGTTCCTGCACTAGCTGTAGGCACATACTTGTTGTCTTTACCTTCGGGATTGGTTTTAGAACTCAATAATTGTTATTTTGTACCTGCGATAAGCAGAAATATTATTTCAATTTCTTTGTTGGATTTGGAAGGTTATGATTTTTCAGTTAAGAATAAATTATGTTCCTTCAATCGCAACAATTTGTTCTATGGTTGTGCCCCTCTTACGAATGGGCTTTACATACTTGATCAATCCGCGCCAATTTATAACATTGATACCAAACGGTTCAAACCTAATGAGGAGAACCGAACGTTTCTATGGCATTGTCGTTTAGGGCACATCAGCGAGAAACGCATCAAGAGGCTCCATTCGAATGGACTTCTTGGCTCATTTGACTTTGAGTCATGTGAGAAATGCGAATCCTGCATGATGGGCAAAATGACACGGGCCCCCTTTAATAAACCTAACGAGAGGGCCAGTGACTTATTGGGCCTGATACACACTGATGTGTGTGGCCCAATGTCCACAAATGCAAGAGGAAACTATCAGTACTTCATTACCTTCACTGATGATTTCAGTAGGTATGGATATGTTTATTTAATGAAACATAAGTCTGAATCTTTTGAGAAGTTCAGAGAATTCCAAAATGAAGTACAAAACCAACTTGGCAAAAGCATTAAGGCTCTTCGGTCCGACCGAGGAGGAGAATACTTAAGCCAAGAATTCAGTGATCATCTAAGAGAGTGTGGGATCGTGTCCCAACTCACTCCTCCTGGAACACCTCAATGGAATGGTGTGTCTGAGAGGAGAAATCGGACCTTATTGGATATGGTTCGATCTATGATGAGTCACACAGACCTTCCAATATCCCTTTGGGGATATGCTCTGCTAACAGCAGTGTTCACTCTAAATAGAGCGCCATCAAAAGCAGTAGCAAAGACACCATATGAATTATGGACTGGAGTGTCTCCAGTACCGTCTTATCTTAGAATTTGGGGTTGTGAAGCATATGTCAAGAGATTAATCTCAGACAAGCTTACACCAAAGTCTGATAAATGCTACTTCATTGGTTATCCGAAGGAAACCAAGGCTTATTACTTCTATCTACGTTCCGAGAACAAGATTTTTGTTGCCCGGGATTGTAACTTTCTTGAGAGGGAGTTTCTCTCTAAGAAAGACAGTGGGAGTAAGGTACTGCTTGAAGAAATTCAAGATGAACAGGATACTGCTCAACCTAATGAGGAAGAGCAGCAGGAGGACCTACAAGAAATTGTAGAGCCTGAACCTGTAGTACCTGAAGTTCGAAGATCCGGGAGGATCCGTCACGAACCCGAGAGATATCAAGGATTCCTCGTGACTAACTGTCATGATCTTTTGATCATTGATGGTGATGAACCATCGAACTTCAATCAAGCCATGATGGGCCCAGATTCCTCGAAGTGGCGCAAGGCCACTGATTCCGAAATGGACTCCATGTCGGTCAACCAAGTGTTTTCGTTGGTTGACTTACCCGCTGGTGTAAAAGCCATCGAGTGCAAATGGATCTTCAAGAAGAAGATTGACGTGGATGGAAATGTCCAGATTTATAAAGCCAGGTTGGTGGCAAAAGGTTTCAGACAAGTTCACGGTGTGGATTACGATGAAACCTATTCCCCAGTGGCTATGATGAAATCTATTCGGATTCTACTAGCAACTGCAGCTTTTCATGATTATGAAATTTGGCAGATGGACGTGAAAACCGCCTTCCTGAATGGAATTCTGGAAGAGGATGTGTATATGACACAACCTGACGGTTACATAGATCCAAAGAATGCTGGGAAAGTATGCAAACTTCATAAATCCATTTATGGATTGAAGCAAGCATCGAGGAGCTGGAATCTTCGTTTTGATGAAGCGATCAAGCAATTTGACTTCATCAGAAACGAAGAAGAACAATGCGTGTATAAGAAAACTAGTGGGAGCAAGATAGTATTTCTTATTCTGTATGTCGATGACATACTGCTTCTCGGAAACGACGTTCCAATGCTGAAGTCGGTAAGGGACTGGCTTGGAAGTTGTTTTTCCATGAAAGACATGGGTGAAGCCGCATACGTTCTTGGAATCAGGATCTACCGGGATAGATCTAGAAGGCTGATAGGCTTGTGTCAAGATTCATACATTGACAAAGTCCTACAAAGATTCAGCATGAAAGATTCCAAGAAGGGCTTCACGCCAATGGTACATGGCACAACGCTAAGCAAGAAGCAGAGCCCTACGACGGCTGCTGAGCTTGAGCGCATGAAGAATATTCCTTATGCATCTGCAATAGGATCTGTCATGTATGCCATGATCTGTACTCGTCCTGATGTTGCTTATGCATTAAGCATGACGAGCAGATACCAGTCAAATCCAGGTGAAAACCATTGGATTGCCGTCAAGAACATCCTGAAGTATCTAAGACATACTAAGGATAAGTTCTTGGTGTACGGTGGAAGTGATGTGCTTAAAGTCAGTGGATTCACGGACGCAAGTTTCCAGACAGACCAAGATGATTTCCGGTCACAGTCCGGTTATATCTTTTGTCTGAATGGCGGTGCAATCAGTTGGAGAAGCTCCAAGCAAGACACCGTTGCTGATTCCACTACAGAAGCTGAATATATCGCCGCCTCAGAAGCAGCGAAGGAAGCTGTTTGGATACGAAAGTTCATTATTGAACTAGGTGTGATACCAAATGCGGCTGAGCCTCTGGCACTGTTTTGTGATAACAATGGTGCTATTGCTCAGGCAAAGGAACCAAGATCACACCAGAAATCCAAGCATGTTCTAAGAAGATTTCACTTGATACGTGACATCATTAATAGAAAGGAAGTCAAGATCAGCCGAGTTCAGACAGATGATAATGTCGCTGATCCGTTGACAAAGCCACTCCCAAGGTCTAAGCTCGAGTTCCTGACTGAAGCTGTAGGCATTAGAGACATTGAAATGTAATCTAAATTTGAGTGGGAGTTTGAGGGCTTTATTTAGTTATTTGATATGTTCTTGTAAAACATTTTTATGTTTAATGAAATTATTATTTCAAGATTATTTTAACTGTGATGAAATAATCGTTCCAAAGTGATATGAACCATTTTATAGGTCATCGAAGTAAGTGACTTGATCTTGAGTTATCAAAGTCATTTAGCTTGATCATGAGACCCTATATTTGATAGATGGCTTATATCATCATGTCCCTAGTCGAAGGTTGTTGAAATTGGAACACCAACAACCGTGTGAGACTAGATTGGTATGTGACTTATGACAAAGTCTCGGTGTGTCATAGATGCGCGGCATCAAAGTCAGTACATAGGTGTATGTAGGGTACATACGACCGGACAAGACCCGATTATAAGAACTCTTCAGGATATTTATATCTGTGTCATAAGAGATTCTTACTACGACTATAGAGTATAGTCCTTAGACCTGAGTTCACATGCATGTGACTGCACATGAACTAATGCGCTTTGATCATTGTCTAATGCTGTCGTTAAGCGATAGTTATAAGGACCTTGTTTGGGTGTATTATGAAATGAGTAGTTTACAGTGATGGAACAAGACGGGATTTGTCCCTACAATATAAATGGAGTGAATATCTCTAGGCCAATTGGAGATTTGAATACTGGAAAATGCATGGCCATGCTCAAACGGACTTTCCCGAGTCGTTTGGATTGTCAGTATCAAATCAGAGTCCGATGAACAAGATTAGGCTTTATAAGGATGACACTAATCTTGCCTTATGACTAATCGAGATATTGTGACAAAAGGATTATGAATACAGAGATTCCAGTACAAGTGGGAGATTGTTGGAATTGTGTCCAGTAATCTCGGTACTGTCTCTAGAAAGTAAGAGTATGTCAATGATCAGACATAAGTCATATAATACTGGGGGTCATGATGGCTTGCTAGAGTCCGCTCATGATCTATAAGTCTTGTACTTATTGCCTTTATTATATGATCCCATATGGGTCACACGCCTAAGCTAACAGGAAAATGTGTTGGAACGGCTTAGCAGAAGTACGGTAAAAGTGCCAGGCATTTGTCGTACTTAGAGAGAGATTAATGGGTCTGATTAAATCCAAGGGATTTGATCAGATTGGTATTTGGGCCCAAAAGCCCAAAAGAATTAGAGAAGGGTTTTATAAATAAAACCAAGCCTAATTCTCTCTTCCCTAACCCTAAGCCCCTGCGCCGATTTCTCTCTCTCCCTGCGGCCTCCCTCAGCTCGGTCTAGCAGCCATTTTCTGTGATTGCGTGTGTGAGCCTTTGGAGGATCCATCTCTTGGTGGTTCTGCTGATCTCTGACCATACCTACCCTTTCCGCTGCATAAACAGGTATAAGGTGAGATCCATTATGTTTCTAAATAAGAGAACCTAGATCTGCATGTTTAGTAGGATGAATCAATCTGGGAATTGAATCAGGAAACACTAAACGATCCAACAGTGCTACCATAAAATGTACCATTACGATGAAAAGAACAAACTTTATTCTTAATAGCAAAATCAAAATCTTCCAAATCCAAAACGGAAACTGAAATTATGTTTCTGCTAATCGCAGGTACAAAGTAGCAATTATTCAATTCTAAAACCATGCCAGAAGGTAAAGACAAATCATAAGTGCCTATGGCCAGTGCAACAACCTTAGCTCCATTCCCGACCCGTAGCTCCACTTGTCCTTTCTTCAGCGTTCTACTGTTTCTTAGTGCCTGCATATTAGTACAAATACGAGCACCGCAGCCGGTATCCAATACCCACGAAGTAGAACTAGGAGTCATAACATTAAGTCCGATAACATAAATACCTGAATCAGACGCATCATACGTCTTCTTCAGCTTCTTGTAATCTTCCATGAACTTCTTGCAGTCTCTCTTCCAATGCCCTAGCTACTTGCAGTAGTTGCATTTGTCCTCAGGAGAAGGCCCGGATTTGGGCTTGGGCTTGGGCTTGTCTTGACTCTCAGTCTGGACAGCTTTAGCCTTTCCCTTATCCTTACCAGGTTTCTTAAACCTTTTACCCCCTTGTACCATCAGTACATTATGATTTGCCTTCTTGAGATTCGGCTCTGCTGTCTTCAGCATGCCGTGAAACTCAGTCGATGTCTTAGTCATGTTTTCCATGTTGTAGTTCATGATGAACTGATCAAAACACGACGGCAAAGACTGCAGAATCATGTCAGTGGCTAGCTCCTGACTAATGGCACAGTCCAGTTTCCCCATGTTATCAATGTAACCCATCATTTTAAGGACATGAGGACTCACTGGACTGTCCTTAGCCAGCTTGCAATCCATGAGAGATTTAACCGTCTGGTATCTCTCTGTGCGAGCTTGCTCCTGAAACAATGCTTTCAGGCTGTTAATCATCTCAATCGGTGACATCACGTTCTCATATTGCTTCTGCAGCTCAGAGTTCATAGTCACCAAGATTCGATGGTTAAATCGTCTGGTAACATTCTCATAACCGTCTGGTATCCCAACGGACTGACGGACAAGTTTGACAACATTCTTAATGTCCTCCGCTACAAGACTCCATTCCCGACGTTTGATGTTGCTCGATCCATGCTGCAGATGGAGGAAGATCGGCTAAACAAACACGTCAAGCCAGCGATCTCCACCACTCTAACCCTTCCTCACCAAACGTTCTCTACACCGATACGGGCTTTGCGGATAATCAACAGCACTCTGGTTCTTCTGACAACAGAGGCTACAAAAATAATGGACAACGTAACAACAGGGGCCGTGGTCGCAATAACAGAGGTCGTGGCCGAAACAACTGGAACCGCCAGAATCAGTAATCCAACTGGAACTATGCTCCTCCGCAATGGCCATCGCCATATCCATACGGTTCTCCGGTTATGTATCAACCCCATGGTTTTTACTCGACTCCATCTCCACAGTTCTACTCTCCGCCTCCATCCTCACCATCGAGTAGCATTCTTGGATCTCTGTATAATCCACGGACAAGTCATGAAGCCCATCTCACGCATGATAATGCATCGCTTGCGGGCTCTTCTTCCTCCATACCAACTGCTCTAACCAATGTATTCAACACAATGACCTTGCGTGATCCAGCCGACTCCTCTTGGTATATGGACACCGGAGCCACCAACCACATTACGTCCACGGCAGGTACTTTACAATCTGTTTTTGATTCTCGCATTATCCATGATGTCATAGTCGGTAATGGTTCTCGAGTTCCTGTTACTCAGCTCGGTCACGGTATTATCCCTTCCAATAACACTCGTCCTCTCACTCTTCGTAATGTTCTTATATGTCCTAAAATCATCAAAAATCTCATCTCGGTACGACGTTTTGTCACTGATAATGCTTGTACTATTGAGTTTGACCCGTTTGGTTTTTGTATTAAGGACATTCGAACCAGGATCCCTCTACTCCGATGTGACAGCTCCGGCCCACTGTACTCGTTGACGCCAACTTCATATCCTTCGCTTCCTCCTCCTTCCGCCATGCTCACTTCCAGCTCTACTTGGCATCAACGTTTGGGTCACTTAAATTATTCTGCTTTTCGTCATTTATGTTCTTCTGGTGTTGTCTCTCATAATAAGGCTGATATGACAAAGCTGTGTCATACATGCCAACTTGGAAAGCATGTTCGCTTACCTTTCTTTTCTTCAAATTCTTCTGTTGACAAACCTTTTGATTTAATTCATTCAGATTTATGGACATCACCAGTTCTCAGTAATGGGGGTTTCAAATATTACTTGTTATTTCTTGATCACTACAGTCATTTCATTTGGGTTTATCCACTTGCTCGGAAAAGTGATACTTTCAGTAAATTCCTTCACTTCTCTACTCTTGTTAAAACTCATTTTGACAGGAAAATCAAGACACTTCAATGTGACAACGGTGGCGAATATGCAAATCGCAATTTTCTTTCCCATCTCGCCACCGAAGGCATAACTGTCCGCTTCTCGTGTCCCCACACGTCGCAGAAAAACGGCAGAGCCGAAAGAATTCTTCATACCATCAATAACCTGGTTCGAACTTTCTTGATTCAAGCTCATATGCCTCACCCATTCTGGGTTGAAGCTCTATACACGGCTGTTCACACACTAAACATCGTGCCTTCTTCTTCCATCGGTAACGCTATCCCTTATACTCGTCTCTTTAATAAACCACCATCCTATGATCACCTTCGGGTATTTGGCTGCCTTTGTTTCCCTAACCTCCTGTTGGGATTATGTCCTGAAATCACATTGTACGAACTCTAGAGATAGTTGTATTGTCGAGATCGGACAATTCATGTGGTACTGGGTAGTCATAACGTTTTGCTAGAAACCGCTTATGAAAAATGAGTTGTAACTCATTTCCAGTATCGTGTGAACCTACAGGGTCACACACCTAAGCAAGTTGGATATACTCTGCATGGGATAGATCATTGGCAAATGGTCTGATCGATGTGTATTAGATACGCATCGAATTGAGTTTCAAAGAGGTGTATCGATCGACACCATTAGGTGCGTCGGTCGATACAAGACTTGTGTCGATCGACACCAATGGATGTGTCGGTCGACACAGTGGCGAAACCGAAACTGATGTTTCGGTTTATGAGAGAGTCGATATATAAGTGATCCTATTATTTTCGACCTAATACACGGGAGCCGCCCCAGAGAGTTTTCTTGACAGAAAACAGAAGCTCTTCCTCTAGAAACTAAGGTCCCAAAGAGATCCGAGCACCGGCGCTAGCAACCCGGCGGATTCCAGCTTGTGTGCGTGTGGACTACGATAGAGGCGCAGCATCTGAGGCGCAATAGATCTCGTGCTACCTGATCAATCTTCCGCTGCCAAATACCAGGTAATCACGAGGTGAGATCCATGATTCAATTAACTAGACCCTAGATCCTAGGCTATCGGGAACTCGCGAGAATTCTGAATCTGTAGAATTGGCTCGGATTCCCAACAGTGGTATCAGAGCATTAGGGTTTTATCATTGAATCGAACCTGTTCATTGAATTTGATGATTTAGATTCGCAAACTAGGTTGTTTGGCTAGAACAGGTTAGATCGATTTTGCTAGGAATCGAATCTGTGTTTTCGCACAGTGTCGATCGACACATTAGGTGTGTCGGTCGACACAAAGTGGCGAAATCGACAGATTCGGCGGCTAGAGTTTTTCGCGAAGAAAAACCGAAAGCCTTCTGTGTCGATCGACACACTGGGTGTGTCGGTCGACACAGAGAAAACTCGGTCGAGTGTCGATCGACACAGTTTGAGTGTCGGTCGACACAGGACGAAATTCGGCGGCTAGGGTTTTTCTCGTAGAAAACCTAAAAGCCTACTGCGTCGATCGACACAGGTTGAGTGTCGATCGACACAGGCCGAGCGAATGGTTAATCGGTACAATTGGATTGGACCGGTCATCATGCTTGGTTAAGTCCGAATAGATCGGTTTAAATTGGATGAATTAGTTCAATTGGATTGAACTGATTATGTCAATTAGCATGAACCGATGGGATAAATCCGTTTGATTGGATAAGTCGGTTCAATTGAATTGGACTGGTTATCGCAATCAGTTGAAACTGGTTTAAACGGTTTAAATTGGATGAATTGGTTCAATTGGATTGAACTGATCATCCCAATTAGTATAAACCGATTGGTTAAGATCAGTTTGATCAGATAAGTCGGTTCAATTGAATTAGACCGGTTATCAAGAACTATCTGCGGTTTAGGTCTATGTCGATCGTCACACATGGGCTGCGTCGATCGACATAACTGGTTCGATGAACCGGGTTAATTGAATTAACCGGTCATTGAAATCCGGTTTTGTTTGGTTATGTCGATCGACAGACAGAGTCTGCGTCGATCGACACAGTGCTCGGAATTCTGGTTATTGAACCTTGAATTTGCAGAAACCAAACTCGACCAAAACCTTTATTAAAGCTTAGCTTCAATATGGTCAACTGTCAAGACTCATTTCGTTGTGTGATGTCTAGCCAAGAGCTTGGTGTCCACAATTACGTGAGTAAGGCAGGTAATAACATTGATGGACTTGCAGTGCATTAACATCAACAATTACATGACCTAAGAAATTGATTTGCTAAACTTTTGGGTTTAGTTTCCTCAACTAAATATCAAGTAACATTGATGTCTTGCCCAATCTCGTCTACTGTCAAAACTCGTGTCGTTTGTTGGATAGTCTTGGAGTCCTTGGTATCCACTGCTACATGGGTGAGGCAGGTGGTCATTGACAGACTTGCAGTGCAACTGTCAATGATCACAAGACTAAAGAGATTGGTTTACTTGACTGAGCTATCAGAAGTTCTGAGCCCAGAGACATCAGAGTGGATTAGACATAGTTTGTCTCATCCACAACCAAGAGTTGTACTGAGTACAATTAGCAATGATTTGCTTACCTAGATAACTAAAGTTTGGGTAATGGCTAGTCGCCCACTCAGATTTTGGTGAAGTATGGATCTTGGATTATTATATTCATAGAGGAAACATTGTTTGAATATAATGCGAGTTTTCTTATTCGATAAGATTTCTCATCATATACATAACTAAATCTTTGTTTTTCTTGGATTTCAGCTTATGTCTATGACTACTTTCTCGTTGCGATCCGTCCTTGAGAAGGACAAGTTAAATGGATCCAACTTCCTGGATTGGTATCGGAATCTGAGATTCATTCTCAAGCAGGAGAGCAAGGACTATGTCCTTGAAAAGGCTCTTCCAGAAAGGCTTGGGACCAATCGCTCGCATGCAGCATATAATGCTTGGAATAAGCATTATATTGATGTGGTAGATGTGCGTGGTCTGATGTTGGCTACCATGAACTCGGACTTGAAAAGTCAATACGAAAACATGGAGTCACCAATAGAGATGATCACCAGTCTGAAACTGAAGTTTCAAGATCTGGCACGAGTTGAGAGATTCCAGATGGTGAAGTCTCTCACTGGGTGCAGACTACCAGAAGATGCTCCAGTTAGTCCTCATGTCATTAAACTGATGGGTTACGTTGATAACCTGGGGAGACTGGGATGTCCTGTCAACTTAGAGTTGGCTACTGACATTATTCTGCAGTCACTGTCGTCTAGCTATGACAAGTTCGTTAAGAACTATATCAAGAAAGGCTTGACGAAGACGTTGACTGAGCTGCATAGCATGCGCAAGACAGCAGAGCAAAACATCAAAAGGGGTAAAAGATTTGAGAAATCTTGTAGAGACAAAGGTGAAGGCAAGGCCGTCCAGATTTGGAATCAGGATAAGCCTGTGTCATCTTATAAGCCCAAGTCAAGCCCATCTGGTGTTAGTAAGTGCTTCTACTGCAATGAGTCGGGGCATTGGAAGAGAGATTGCATAAAATTCTTGGAAGATTCACAAGATATGGAGAAGATGTATGGTACTTCTTCTTCAGGTATTGTGTTATTAATTCAAGTTCTACATAAGTATTGGATACTTGTTGTGGTACTGATATTCTTGAAATATGCAGGACCTAAGCAACAGTAGAACGTTGAAGAAAGGACAAGTGGAACTGCGTGTCTGGTTGAAGCAATGGTTGCTGCATGAGCCGTAGAGATTCTCCACTTGTAGGATCCTTTCCTACTTGGTTTTTGAAATTGAGTAATTGCCACCATGTACTTGCTATATGCAAAATGTCTTTCAATTTCTTGTAAAGAATTTGAATGTTTTTCATTTTGATAAAAGACAAGTCTTGTCCTTTTGATCTTAATGAAATATTTAATGGTAGCACCCCGTTTGGAATGGGTTTTATATCTCAAACCAACAAGAGTTAGAATATAACATAAATACCAAACGGTTTAAGTCTGATGACTTGAACTCGACTTTTCTTTGGCATAGTCGTTTAACCACATAGAGTGAAGCGAATTCAAAGGTTCCATAGTTTTGGACTCATTCGATTGTTAATCATTTGAGATATGAATTCTGTTCACTAGACCAAATGACTAAGGCCCTTTTAGCAGAGCTGAAGGAAATGGGCCAGAAGCTTATTGGGCCTTACACATACTGATGTATGCGGCCCAAACAAGCATTAGTGTCAAAGGAAATATTCTGTACTTCATTGAGCATGGCTGTGTTCATTTGATGAGACACAAGCTGGAATCCCTTAAGGGAGTTCCAAGATGAAGTGTAGAACCAATTTGACAGAAGTATTGAGATCCTCGATTGAATCGCGGAAGAAAATACTAGAGTCAAGAATTGAGTGATCATCTGAAAGAATGAATCAGATCTTATGAGATATGATTCAATTAATGATGAATCACATGAATCTTCCATAACCATTTAAGAATACGTTCTGAAATGTCTATGTTTACGCTAAAAGATTTCTATCAGAATCAGTGAAAAACACCACATTGGATGTGGACTGGGTGATTTCCAAATCTGTTTTTCTGATTAATTGGGATTGCAAGGTTTGTGTAAGACAGTAGTCAACAAACGAACTTGAATCTATATCTGATAAGTTCTACCTCGCTGGTTGTCCTGAGGAAACCAAGGCTTAGTACTTTTGTTGCCCAGAACTGTGTCTTTTAAGAAAGGTGATACTTTCAAAAAGGAACAGTGGGAGTAAAAGTACACGTCGAAGAAATTCGATAAACACAGTAAGCTGTTCAACCTGTTAAGGGAGAGCAGCGGTGAGATCTACAAAGTACTGTAGGATCTGCAACTGTGGAGCCTGAAATTCGCAGATCCGAAAGGATCCGTCACTAACTCGAGAGTGATTTCTCGTAACCAATTGTCCTGATCTGTTGATCATTGAAAAGTGACGAACATGCGAAATTCGAAGAAGCGATGGTGAGCCCCAACTCCGAAAATTGGCTGGGTATGCATGTTAGCTTCACCGATCCATTTCTGGATTGAAGCAAACATCTTGGAGTTGGAATCAACATTCTGATAAATTGGTCAAAGGTTTTGACTTGATCAGAAAGAAAAGAAACCATGCGTTTACAAGAAGACTAGTGGGAGCGTAATGGCAATTCTCACACAGTATGTAGATAACATACTTGAATCTCATGAACGACGTTCCGACGCTAAAGTCTTGTTAAGATTTGGGTCGAAAGTCAAATTTAAACAAAAGACATGGGAGTAGCCGAGTGAATTCTTGGAATGAGAATCTATTGATATAGATTGAGTAAGCTAATTGGATCGTGTCAAAATCCTTATGTTGATAAGGTACTGGACAGTTCTGATGTGCTTGATTCCAAGAATGGCTTCATACCAAAGGTCTTATGGCAATAAATCTAAGCAAGATGAAGTGTCTTGGACACTGGCTGAGCTAGTAACAATATTAGCAAGATGAAGTGTTTTTGAACACTGTCTGAACTAGTATTAATGAATGTGATTGCTTATGCTGATACAACAGAATCCATCATGAATGCCATATTTTGCGCTCGTCTAGGTGCAGCTTATGCATAAAGCATGACGAGAAAATACCAATGTACTCCGGTAATAGTCACTGAATAGTTACCAGAAATATCCCAAGTGTTGAGAAACACTAAGGATAGGTTCGTGGTGAACTGATAAAGTGACGAACCAGTTGAAAGTAGTTAGTCGGACAAAGACGATTCCCGGTTCCACCTGGTTATGTCTCTTTGTCTGAATAGCGGTGCTAACTGTTGGAAAGGCTCCAAGCAGTAGACCGTAGAATAGTGCTTTTATCTGAATGGCGGTGTAATTTGTTGAAATTGTTTCAAGCAATAGCACCGCACTCTCTCCCACAACCTAAGCACGGAATTTATTCTGTTGCTGTAGGTGTAAGATATCTGAAAAGATGATCTTGATTCTAGTGGGAGTTATTTTAGTTATGTTGTAAACTTTACAAGTCTTCAACTTTGGCAATGTTTGTGTAAGTTAAAATTGACATCAGTATTATTTAATTAATGGATAATTAAATAATGGTCCCAAAGTACTTTATGGTCATCTTATAGGTCATCAAGTTGAAGACTTGATCGTGAAACCCTATAAGTAAAAGATGACATAAATTATGATAGTCCCTAGTCAAGGTTGTTAAAATGGGACACTAACAACCGCGCAGACTAGTATGTGAGGTGACTGTTGGACTAAGTTTCATGGAGTCAATGATATGATTATCACAGTCAGTCACATAAATATATGTTGGTGAACATATGATCGGACATGACCCGCTTAATGAGAACTCCACAGGATAGTTATATATAAGTGTCATGGGAGGTTCTCATTACGACTATAGAGTATAGTCCTTAGACCTGAGTTCATCATGCTTTCTAGCATATGAATTGGTGCGCTTTGACCTTGTCAAACGTCGTTCCGTAACTGGCGGCTATAACGGCATTGTTTCGACGTATCATGAAGTATGTGTAGAAACAGGGATGTAACAAAATGGGATTTTGTCCCTCCTGTATAACGGGAGATAAATATCTCAGGGCCCATCGAAGATTTGATACTGAGAAAATGCATGGCCGTGCTCAAACGAGGTGATTGTCAGTCGTTCGTTTATCAGTATAGATCAGAAATTCGATGAACATGATGTTGGCTATAATAAGGATGACACAGTCTCTTGCCTTATGCCATATCGAGATATAGAGACGAAGGGATTATAGGAATAGGTGATTCCAGTACAAGTGGGAGATTGTTGGGATTATGTCCTGAAATCACATTGTACGAACTCTAGAGATAGTTGTATTGTCGAGATCGGACAATTCATGTGGTACTGGGTAGTCATAACGTTTTGCTAGAAACCGCTTATGACAAATGAGTTGTAACTCATTTCCAGTATCGTGTGAACCTACAGGGTCACACACCTAAGCAAGTTGGATATACTCTGCATGGGATAGATCATTGGCAAATGGTCTGATCGATGTGTATTAGATACGCATCGAATTGGGTTTCAAAGAGGTGTATCGATCGACACCATTAGGTGCGTCGGTCGATACAAGAGTTGTGTCGATCGACACCAATGGATGTGTCGGTCGACACAGTGGCGAAACCGAAACTGATGTTTCGGTTTATGAGAGAGTCGATATATAAGTGATCTTATTATTTTCGACCTAATACACGGGAGCCGCCCCAGAGAGTTTTCTTTACAGAAAACAGAAGCTCTTCCTCTAGAAACTAAGGTCCCAAAGAGATCCGAGCACCGGCGCTAGCAACCCGGCGGATTCCAGCTTGTGTGCGTGTGGACTACGATAGAGGCGCAGCATCTGAGGCGCAATAGATCTCGTGCTACCTGATCAATCTTCCGCTGCCAAATACCAGGTAATCACGAGGTGAGATCCATGATTCAATTAACTAGACCCTAGATCCTAGGCTATCGGGAACTCGCGAGAATTCTGAATCTGTAGAATTGGCTCGGATTCCCAACACCTCCTTCCCACAGCTCCTCACAAACTCGCACCACGCTCTACCAAATGTGCTTTTCTCGGTTATCCAACTAATCACAAAGGGTACCGTTGTCTTTATCTCTCTGTTGGGATAGTGTCCTGAAATCACACTTTTACTCACTCCTGATGATAGTTGTGTGTCGAGATCAGACATTCATATAATACTGGGCGGTTGCAATGTTTTGCTAGAAGCCTCTTGCAATCTGTAAGTTGTAGACTTACTGCCAGTATTATATGATCCTATAGGGTCACACATCTAAGCAAACTGGAAGCTAAAACATGGGAATGATCATTATGGTAATGATCATATTAATGTGTATTGGATACACATTAATATCGAGTTAATGGTGTTGTGTCGATCGACACAGCATGTGTGTCGGTCGACACAGTTCGGGTTTCGAAAGGGCTTTTCGATTTTATGACTCAAACGAGTCTGGCCCGTTAAGTGTGATTCTAGGTCGAATAAAACATGAATGTTTTGACCTAGAACTGGAGCCGTCGTCTCTTTCTTGACTGAAGAGGCAGAAACACCAAAACTCAGAGATCCCATAGATCCGGCACTAGCATCCCGGTTTCCAGTTTTGTGTGCGTGTGTATCTGGTAGAGGCAAAGCATCTGAGTCGCTCACTGATCTCGTTCACCAATCATTCCGCTGCCAGTTCTAGGTAAGAACGAGGTTGGTAATTTCAATATAACGAACCCTAGATCCTAAGAGATCCAACAGTGGTATCAGAGCTGTTTAGGGTTTAGTCTATTGAATCTGAAGCACTGAATTCGAATACTGATGTTATTGAATTGATTGTTGCTTGCAAAATCGCGTTTTCATGTTGTTAATCTCGGATTAGAACCTCTGTTGAAAATACGATGTCTGCATTTTCGCAGCGTGTCGATCGACACAAAGCGTGTGTCGGTCGACACAAGGCGAAAACGCATAAATAAAATTTAGGGTTTTCGCAGCGTGTCGATCGACACTAAGCGTGTGTCGGTCGACACAGAGCGAAAACGCGTAAATAACTTTAGGGTTTTTCGCATGGTGTCGATCGACACTAAGCTTGTGTCGGTCGACACATCGCGAAAACTCGTAAAAGATATTAGGGTTTTCGCACAGCATCGATCGACGCACTGGGTGTGTCGGTCGATATACCGCGAAAATGCGAAAGATTTGAAATCGCACTGTGTCGATCGACACACTGGGTGCATCGGTCGACACAGACTATCGGTTCAATTGGGTTGAACTGGTTATCCCGCATGGTTATGTCGGTTTAATTCAAAATCCCTAATACTCTACTGTGTCGATCGACACAAGTTTAATGTCGGTCGACGCAAGCCTTACGATTGGTTGAATCGGTTCAATTGGATTGAACTGGTTATCATGCTTGGTTAAGGCAGATAAGATCGGCTTAAATTGGATGAATTGGTTCAATTGGGTGCAATTAGCAATGATTTGCTTACCTAGATTACTAAAATCTGGGTGATGACGAGTTGTCCACTCAGATTTTAGTGATGTATGGATCTTGGATTATTATATTCATAGAGAAAACATTGTTTGAATATAATGCGAGTTTTCTTATTGGATAAGATTCCTCATTTCCTGAAATCATAACTAAAATTTTCTTTGATTAAAATTTTCAGCCTATGTCTAAAACTACCTTCTCGTTACGACCCGTCCTTGAGAAGGACAAGTTAAATGGGTCAAATTTCCTGGATTGGTATCGCAATTTGAGATTAATCCTCAAGCAGGAGAGTAAGGACTATGTCCTTGAGAAAGCTCTTCAAGAAAGGCTTGGGGCCAATCGCTCGAATGCAGCGTATAATGCTTGGAATAACCATTATATTGATGTGGTAGATGTGTGTGGTCTGATGTTGGCTACCATGGTATCAGACTTAAAGAGTCAATACGAGAACATGGAGTCGCCAATAAAGATGATCACCAGCTTGAAACTGAAGTTTCAGGATCTGGCACGAGTTGAGAGATTCCAGATGGTGAAGTCTCTCACTGGGTGCAGACTACCAGAGGATGTTCCAGTGAGTCCTCATGTCATTAAAATGATGGGTTACGTTGATAACCTGGGGAAACTGGATTGTCTTGTCAGCTTAGAGTTGGCTACAGACATCATTCTGCAGTCACTGCCGTCTAGTTATGATAAGTTTGTCAAAAACTATATCAAGAATAACTTGACGAAGACGTTGACTGAGCTGCATGGCATGCTCAAAACAGCTGAGCAAAACATCATAAATGGTAAAAGATTTGAGAAATCTTGTGTTGACAAGGGTAGAGACATGGCCGTCCAGATTTGGAATCAGGATAAGCCTGTGTCATCTTATAAGCCCAAGTCCGGCCCATCTGGTGTTAGAAAGTGCTTCTACTGTGATGAGTATGGGCATTGGAAGAGAGATTGCATTAATTTCTTGGAAGATTCACAAGAGATGAAGGAGATGTATGGTACTTCTTCTTCAGGTATTGTGTTATTAATTTAAGTTCTACATATGTATTAGATACTAGTTGTGGTACTGATATTTTGGAAATATGCAGGGCCTAAGAAACGGTAGAACGTTGAGGAAAGGACAAGTGGAACTGCGTGTCTGGTATGGAGCAATGGTTGCTAAATAAGCCGTAGAGATTCTCCACTTGTAGGAACCTTTCAAGCTTGGTTTTGAATTAAGTAATTGCTACTATGTACCTGCTTTGTGCAGAGATGTCTTTCATTTTCTTGTAAAGAATTTGGATGTTTTTCATTTTGATAAAAGACAAGTATTGCTCATTTGATCTTAATGAAATATTATATGGTAGCACCCCTTTTGATAAATGGGTTTTGTATTTCAAACCAATATACACTTGAATATAACATAAATACCAAACGGTTTAAGTCTGATAACTTGAACTCGATTTTCCTTAGCATAGTCATATTGACCAAATAGAGTGAAGCGGCTTCAGAAGTTCCATAGTTATGGGCTTCAGGTTCATTTGATTGTAAATCAATTGAGACATGAATTCTGCTTGCTGGGCCAAGTGACTAAGGCTTCTTTAGCAGAGTTAAAGAAACGGGCCAAAGGCTTATTGGGCCTTACACGTATTGATGTATGTAGCCCGATGAGCATTAGTGCCAAAGGAAAACTTCAATACTTCATTGACTTATTGATGGCTTCAATAAGTATGACTGTGTTCATTTGATGAGACACGAGTCAGAATCCTTTGGAATGATCAAAGGAGTTTCAGAATGAAGTATAGAACCGATTTGACAGAAGTATTGAGATCCTCGATTAGATCGCGGAGGAAAATACTTGAGTCAAGAATTGGGTGATCATCTAAGTGAGTGTAAGTCATTTCACAGCTCATCTCTCCTGAAAACCTTGAATGGTGTTTCTGAGAAAATGAATCGGATCTTATTGGATATGCTCCGATTAATGATGAGTCACATGAATCTTCCATTATTCTTTTAAAATACGCTCTAAAATGAACATGTTTATGTTGGATCTTTTATAGTGTTAATCCTGATTCAGTTCATCAGATTACTTGATCCTAAACATGCCAGATCTAGGTTCTCTTGGGTAGAAACAATATAGATCTCACCTGTTACCTTTTATGCAGCGGAAATATGAAGAACAGGTCAGAGATCAGAGAGCCACCGAGATATAACTCCTCCAGAGGTTCACACACGCACACCAATCAGGAAGCAGGCTGCTAGGCCACTGGGAGAAACCGGCGCAGGGGAGAGAGAGAGTTGACGGCTCAAGTTAGGGTTCCTTTTGGTTCTGAACTCGAGTTTTATTTATAAAACTTGTTCGGTTCCGTTTGGGCCATTTGGCCCAAATGCCAATTACTCGAAAGCGTTTTCGCACTGCATCGATCTGCAACGATCGATGCACAGTGGCTAAACCTTTTATTCTCTCTAAGTACAGTAAATGCCTAGCACTTTTACCGTACTCCTGCTAAACCGTTCCTACACGTTTTTCCTGTTAGCTTAGGCGTGTGACCCATATGGGATCATATAATAAAAGCAATAAGTCCAAGACTTATAGATCATGAGCGGACTCTAGCAAGCCATCATGACCCCCAATATTATATGACTTATGTCTGATCTTTGACATACTCTTACTTTCTAGAGACAGTACCGAGATTACTGGACACAATTCCAACAATCTCCCACTTGTACTGGAATCTCTCTGTATTCATAATCCTGTTGTCTCAATATCTCGATTAGTCATAAGGCAAGATTAGTGTCATCCTTATAAAGTCTAATCTTGTTTATCGGACTCTGATTTGATACTGACAATTCAAACGACTCAGGATAGTCCGTTTGAGCATGGCCATGCATTTTTCCAGTATTCAAATCTCCGATTGGCCTAGAGATATTCACTCCATTTATATTGGAGGGACAAATCCCGTCTTGTTCCATCACTGTAAACTACTTACTTCATGATGTACCCAAACAAGGTCCTTATAACTATCGCAGAACGATAGCGTTAGACAATGATCAAAGTGCATCAGTCCATGTGCAGTCACATGCATGCGAACTCAGGTCTAAGGACTATACTCTATAGTCGTAGTAAGAATCTCTTATGACACAGATATAAATATCCTGAAGAGTTCTTATAAGTGGGTCTTGTCCGGTCGTATGTTCCCAACATACACCTATGTACTGACTTTGACGCCGTGCATCTATGACACATTAAGACTTTGTCATAAGTCACGTACCAATCTAGTCTCACACGGTTGTTGGTGTTCCAATTTCAACAACCTTCGACTAGGGACAGGATGATATAAAACATCTATCAAATATAGGGTCTCATGATCAAGCTAAATGACTTTGATGACTCAAGATCAAGTCATTTACTTCGATGACCTATAAAATGGTTCATATCATTTTGGAACGATTATCTTATCACAGTTAAAATAATCTTGAAATAATAATTTCATTAAACATAAATAATGTTTTACAAGAACATATCAAATAACTAAAATAAAGCTCACAAACTCCCACTCAAATTTAGATTACATTTCAATGTTTCTAATGCCTACAGCTTCAGTTAAATACTCGAGCTTAGGCCTTGGGAGTGGCTTAGTCAACGGATCAGCGACATTATCATCTGTCGGAACTCGGCTGATCTTGACTTCCTTTCTATTAACGATGTCACGTATTAAGTGAAATATTCTTTGAACATGCTTGGATTTCTGGTGTGATCTTGGTTCCTTTGCCTGAGCTATAGCACCATTGTTGTCACAAAACAGTGTCAGAGGCTCAGCCGCATCTGATATCACACCTAGTTCCATAATGAACTTTCGTATCCAAACAGCTTCCTTCGCTGCTTCTGAGGCGGCGATATATTCAGCTTCTGTAGTGGAATCAGCAACGGTGTCCTGCTTGGAGCTTCTCCAACTTACTGCACCGCCATTCAGACAAAAGATATAACCGGACTGTGACCGGAAATCATCTGTGTCTGTCTGGAAACTTGCGTCCGTGAATCCATTGACTTTAAGCACATCACTTCCACCGTACACCAAGAACTTATCCTTAGTATGTCTTAGATACTTCAAGATATTCTTTACGGCAATCCAATGGTTTTCACCTGGATTTGACTGGTATCTACTCGTCATGCTCAATGCATAAGCAACATCAGGACGAGTACAGATCATGGCATACATAACAGATCCTATTGCAGATGCATAGGGAATGTTCTTCATACGCTCGAGCTCAGCAGCCGTCGTAGGGCTCTGCTTCTTGCTTAGCGTTGTGCCATGTACCAATGGCGTGAAGCCCTTCTTGGAATCTTTCATGCTGAATCTTTGTAGGACTTTGTCAATGTATGAATCTTGACACAAGCCTATCAGCCTCTTAGGTCTATCCCGATAGATCCTAATTCCAAGAACGTATGCGGCTTCACCCATGTCTTTCATGGAAAAACAACTTCCAAGCCAGTCCTTTACCGACTTCAGCATTGGAATGTCGTTTCCGAGAAGCAGTATGTCATCGACATACAGAATAAGAAATACTATCTTGCTCCCACTAGTTTTCTTATACACGCATTGTTCTTCTTCGTTTCTGATGAAGTCAAATTGCTTGATCGCTTCATCAAAACGAAGATTCCAGCTCCTCGATGCTTGCTTCAATCCATAAATGGATTTATGAAGCTTGCATACTTTCCCAGCATTCTTTGGATCTATGTAACCGTCAGGTTGTGTCATATACACATCCTCTTCCAGAATTCCATTCAGGAATGCGGTTTTCACGTCCATCTGCCAAATTTCATAATCATGAAAAGCTGCAGTTGCTAGTAGAATCCGAATAGATTTCATCATAGCCACTGGTGAATAGGTTTCATCGTAATCCACACCGTGAACTTGTCTGAAACCTTTTGCCACCAACCTGGCTTTATAAATCTGGACATTTCCATCCACGTCAATCTTCTTCTTGAAGATCCATTTGCACTCGATGGCTTTTACACCAGCAGGCAAATCAACCAACGAAAAGACTTGATTGACCGACATGGAGTCCATTTCGGAATCAGTGGCCTTGCGCCACTTTGAGGAATCTGGGCCCATCATGGCTTGATTGAAGTTCGATGGTTCATCACCATCAATGATCAGAAGATCATGACAGTCAGTCACGAGGAATCCTTGATATCTCTCGGGTTCGTGACGGATCCTCCCGGATCTTCGAACTTCAGGTACTACAGGTTCAGGCTCTACAATTTCTTGTAGGTCCTCCTGCTGCTCTTCCTCATTAGGTTGAGCAGTATCCTGTTCATCTTGAATTTCTTCAAGCAGTACCTTACTCCCACTATCTTTCTTAGAGAGAAACTCCCTCTCAAGAAAGTTACAATCCCGGGCAACAAAGATCTTGTTCTCGGAACGTAGATAGAAGTAATAAGCCTTGGTTTCCTTCGGATAACCAATGAAGTAGCATTTGTCAGATTTCGGTGTAAGCTTGTCTGAGATCAATCTCTTGACATATGCTTCACAACCCCAAATTCTGAGATAAGACAGCACTGGAGCCACTCCAGTCCATAATTCATATGGTGTCTTTGCTACTGCTTTTGATGGCGCTCTATTTAGAGTGAACACTGCTGTTAGCAGAGCATATCCCCAAAGGGATATTGGAAGGTCTGTATGACTCATCATAGATCGAACCATATCCAATAAGGTCCGATTTCTCCTCTCAGACACACCATTCCATTGAGGTGTTCCAGGAGGAGTGAGTTGGGATACGATCCCACACTCTCTTAGATGATCACTGAATTCTTGGCTTAAGTATTCTCCTCCTCGGTCGGACCGAAGAGCCTTAATGCTTTTGCCAAGTTGGTTCTGTACTTCATTTTGGAATTCTCTGAACTTCTCAAAAGATTCAGACTTATGTTTCATTAGATAAACATATCCATACCTACTGAAATCATCAGTGAAGGTAATGAAGTACTGATAGTTTCCTCTTGCATTTGTGGACATTGGGCCACACACGTCAGTGTGTATCAGGCCTAATAAGTCACTGGCCCTCTCGTTAGGTTTATTAAAGGGGGCCCGTGTCATTTTGCCCATCATGCAGGATTCGCATTTCTCACATGACTCAAAGTCAAATGAGCCAAGAAGTCCATTCGAATGGAGTCTCTTGATGCGTTTCTCGTTGATGTGCCCTAAACGACAATGCCATAGAAACGTTCGGTTCTCCTCATTAGGTTTGAACCGTTTGGTATTAATGTTATAAATTGGCGCGGATTGATCGAGTATGTAAAGCCCATTCATAAGAGGGGCAGAACCATAGAACAAATTGTTGCGATTGAAGGAACATAATTTATTCTTAACTGAAAAATCATAACCTTCCAAATCCAACAAAGAAATTGAAATAATATTTCTGCATATAGCAGGTACAAAATAACAATTATTGAGTTCTAAAATCAATCCCGAAGGTAAAGACAACAAGTAAGTGCCTACAGCTAGCGCTGGAACTTTCGCTCCATTCCCAACTCGTACCTCCACTTGTCCTTGCTTCAGCCTTCTACTGTTGCTGAGTGCCTGCATATTAGTACAAATATGAGCCCCACAACCAGTATCCATAACCCATGAGGTATTATCAGAAGTAGTCGTATTAACTTCTATAACAAAAATACCTGTTGAAGAAGTCTCATAAGTCTTCTTCTTCAATTCCTTTAGACCTTCCTGGAATTTCTTACATTCTCTCCTCCAATGCCCTGGTTCTTTACAGAACCTGCATATGTCAGTTGGCCCAGCCTTGGACTTGGGCTTGGGCTTTGGCGTGTCCTTGTCCGCGACTTGGACAGCCTTGGCCTTTCCCTTATCCTTAGCAGAGGATTTCTTAAACCCCTTGCCCTTCTGCACCATAAGCACATTGGGGTCCTTGGCGGTTTTCCTCAAATTGGGCTCCGCAGTCTTGAGCATTCCGTGAAGCTCAGGCAATGTCTTACTCAAGCCATGCATGTTAAAGTTCAGAATGAACTGATCATAGCTTGCAGGTAATGACTGCAGAATGATGTCGCAGGCAAGTTCCTGGCTGATTGGGCAGTCGAGTTTCTGAAGATGATCGAGATAACCCATCATCTTCAAGACATGAGGACTCACTGCCGCATTCGCAGCCAACTTGCAGTCCAAGAGGCTCTTAACTGTCTGGAACCTCTCAGTCCTAGCCTGCTCCTGAAAAAGCGATTTCAGGCTTGCCATTATCTCGATGGGTGACAATACACTCTCGAACTGCTTCTGCAGCTCAGCAGTCATTGTCACCAACATCAGGCAATAGACATCATTTTCATCTGACGAATGCTTTTCCCAAGCATTATGCAGAGTCCTGGCGGCATTGGCAGGAGGCCTCTCGGGGAGAGGATCACGAAGGACATAATCCTTCTTCTCCTGCTTGAGGACTAGCCTCAAGTTCCTTGACCACGTCAGGAAGTTCGTTCCAGTCAGCTTCTCCTTCTCGAGAACAGACCGGATCGAGAATGTGTTTTGTGCGCTTGTAGTAGTCATAGCTGAAATATATAAATAAAAAGGTTATTAGTTATTATGTTCAAAATGATTAATCTCGTATTAAAATTTAATATAATTAATCACGCATTATATTCAATAACATAAGTTACCCTCAATAGAATATAATGATTCCAAGATCCACATATAACTAAGATTAAAGTGGGCCACTGGCCGTCACCCAACCTTAGCTTATATCGGTAAGCCCTATATCGGCTAATTATATCCGTGATATAACTCTTGGTTGTGAATCTGGGCCCGAGGCCCAATCCACTCTGATGTCTCAAGGCCCGGGACTCCCGATGGCCTAGTCAAGAAAACCGGACTATACAGTCATGTAATCATTAATGTCTGGGACTCCCAATGACATTTATGAATCACAAACCGTCTTACCCACGCAAAAGCAGACACCCTCACACTGTAAGGCCATGAATACAATTGAATGGGCTTCGACAGCTGACATAGCCTGGATAAGACATCCAACGCTTGATATTATTTGAGGTTTGTAGGTTTATTAAAATTTCATTCCCAAAATAGAAGATTACTATTTCGGGAAACTTTCTATTTTTGGAAACCTACTATTTTTTTTTTGGAAACTTTCTAAAATTGGAAACTTTCTTAAAACGGAAACTTTCTAACTTTAGAAATTTCTTAAAATCCAAAATCCGCAAATCCAGAAACTTCTATTTTAGAAACTTTCTAATTTCAAAATTTCGGAAACTTTAATTTAAAATCGATTTATATTCATCATAAAATAAACTTTAAATTAAATCTGAAGAAAGACTCAAATAATTGGCCCAATTGTTTTAACTTCTTGGCCCGAGGCCCAAGAACTGGTCCATGTCCAAGACATGACCCAATTGTCCAATTAAATGACATAACCGGTCTGGTTCATTAAAATTGGTCTAACCAAAATTAATTACTACGACGACCACAATTGTCAACCGGTTATTTACTAAACCGGATTTTCTCAATTTATTTGGTCCAACCAAATCAAATTAGAAAATCCTGGTTTAGGCACTAAATCCAATAATTATTTCGACATTGGATTTCTTATCCCGGTTTAACCAGAACTTAATAAATTTATTAAGTCTGTTTATTAAACCGTGACGGTTTAAGTTTTAATTAAATTAAACCGAGCCAAAACCCCAACCGCATCGATCGATGCTCTCAGCATTGATCCTGCAACGATCGTTCATCGATCCTGCATCGATCGATGCTCTCACGCGTGCACGAACGGTTATCAGGTTTGGCCGAGAGATTCTCGCGAGATCCATGCGATCGTTTGAACGATCCATGCGATCGCAGTCAATCTCTCGCGACTGCAACGATCGATCCTTGCATTGCATCGATCGATGCAATGCGATCTCAGTCGATGCAAAATCAGTTTAGATCGCATACCAAATCAATATAGCTTGGTCATGCGATTTTTTAACTGTTTGTTTAGGATTCAATTCTTGTTTCTTAAGTGTTTTAATCTTATCAGTAGATTGATTCAAAAACACCTCTTTAAACAATCCTAAACATGAATCTAAACAAGAAAAACCAGAACCAATGGCTCTGATACCACTGTTGGATCTTTTATAGTGTTAATCCTGATTCAGTTCATCAGATTACTTGATCCTAAACATGCCAGATCTAGGTTCTCTTGGGTAGAAACAATATAGATCTCACCTGTTACCTTTTATGCAGCGGAAATATGAAGAACAGGTCAGAGATCAGAGAGCCACCGAGAGATAACTCCTCCAGAGGTTCACACACGCACACCAATCAGGAAGCAGGCTGCTAGGCCACTGGGAGAAACCGGCGCAGGGGAGAGAGAGAGTTGACGGCTCAAGTTAGGGTTCCTTTTGGTTCTGAACTCGAGTTTTATTTATAAAACTTGTTCGGTTCCGTTTGGGCCATTTGGCCCAAATGCCAATTACTCGAAAGCGTTTTCGCACTGCATCGATCGTTGCACCTTGTGCATCGATCGATGCACAGTGGCTAAACCTTTTATTCTCTCTAAGTACAGTAAATGCCTAGCACTTTTACCGTACTCCTACTAAACCGTTCCTACACGTTTTTCCTGTTAGCTTAGGCGTGTGACCCATATGGGATCATATAATAAAAGCAATAAGTCCAAGACTTATAGATCATGAGCGGACTCTAGCAAGCCATCATGACCCCCAATATTATATGACTTATGTCTGATCTTTGACATACTCTTACTTTCTAGAGACAGTACCGAGATTACTGGACACAATTCCAACAGTTTACGCTAAATAAGTTTTCTATCAGAATCAGTGAAAAACACCACATTGGATGTGGACTGGGTGATTTCCAAATATGTTTTTCTGATTAATTGGGATTGCAAGGTTTGTGTAAGGCAGTTGTCATCAAACTAACTTGAACCCAAAACTGATAAGTGCTGATTCGCTGGTTGTCCTAGGGAAACCGAGGCTTGGTACTTTTGAAACCAATCCGAGAACAAAGTTTTGTTGTTCGGAACTCTGTTTTTCCAAGAAGAACAGTGGGAGTAAAAGTACAGCTCGAAGAAATTCGAGAAACACAGGAGGCTGTTCAACCTGTTGAGGGAGAGCAGCGGTTGGATCTACAGAGTGCTGTAGGATCGACACCTGTGGAGCCTGAAATTCGCTGATCCTAATGGATCCGTCACTAACCCGAGAGTGATTTCTCGTGACCGATTGTCGTGATCTGATGATCATTGAAAAGTGACGAGCATGCGAAATTCAAAGAAGCGATGGTGAGCCCCAACTCCGAAAAATAGGCTGGGTATGCATGTTAGCTTCACCAATCTATTCATAGATTGAAGCAAACTTCTTGGAGTTGGAATCTATGTTCTGTTAAAACGGTCAAAGGCTTTGAATCGATCAGGAACGAATAGAAACAATGCATTTACAAGTAAACTAGTGGGAGCGTAGTTGCAATTCTAAAACTGTATGTTTAGAACGTACTTAATCTCATGAACGACGTTCTGACGCTAAAGTCTTGTCAAGATTTGGGTCGAAAGTCAAATTTAGCGATGGACATGGGAGAGGCCGCGTAAGTTCTTGGAATATGGATCCATTGAGATGGATCAGAAAAGCTAATTGGATCGTGTCAGAATCCTTATGATTATAAGGTACTGGACATCTCCAATATGCATGATTCCAAGAATGACTTCACACCAAAGGTCTTATGGCAATGATCTTAGCAAGAAGAGGTGTATTGGACACTGGCTGAGCTAGCGTCTATGAGTGTGATTCCTTTTGCTTATGCAATAGAATCCATCATGAATGCCATATTATGCGCTCGTCTAAATGCAGCTGACGCATAAAGCATGACGAGAAGATACCAATTTGTTCCAGTAAGAGTCACTGGACAGTTGTAAAGGAATATCCCCAAGTGTTTGAGAAACACTAAGGATAGATTCTTGTACAACTGAGAAATAGACGAATCAGTTATGAGTAGTTGGACGGACAAAGATGATTCCCGGTTCTCACCTGGTTATGTCATTTTGCCTGTGTAACGGTACTGTCTGTTGGAAAGATTTCCAAGCAGAGGACCGTAGAATAATGCTTATTAAAGAATAGCGGTGTGGTTTATTGGAATGGTTCCAAGCAAGAGCGCCGCAGCATCTCTCACAACCTAAGCACAAGTTAAACTCTGTTGCTGTAGGTACTAGATATCTGAAGACTTGGTCTTGATTCTAGTGGAAGTTAGTTTAGTTATGATGTTCAGATAGATATGATATGGTCATGTTTATAAAAAAAACTGACATCAACATTATTTGACTATTGGATAATTAAATAATGGTCCCTGTTGGGAATGTCCTGAAATCTATTGTACTTGCTCTAAGTGATAGTTGTATTTTCGAGATGAGACAATCATATAATACTAGGTAGTCATAATGCTTTGCTAGAAGCCACTTATGATCAATGAGTTTAGAACTCATTTCTAGTGTTATATGATCCTACAGGGTCACACACCTAAGCAAACTGGACGTTAAAGACGAGGTTGATCATTAATGTAATGATCTAGTGAATGCATATTTGATATGCATTCGATATCAATGTTCTGGGACTGCATCGATCGATGCATATAGTGCAACGATCGATGCACTCGCGGATTAATCAGATTAATTCGGTTAATCGTTGGTTAATTCCGTCATGGTTTAAGTCGACATATATATGATATATGGTCGACCTAAACTAATCCCTAACCTAATTCACAGCCACCAGAACTTGAATAGAAACCTCTGAAGAGATTGGATCTCTATAGGCACTAGCATCCCTGCGATCCAGTTTGTGTGCGTGTGGATACCAGTAGAGGCGCAGCATTTGAGGCGCTCTAGATCTCGATTATCTGCAAATCTTCCGCTGCTAATCACCAGGTAATTCTGAGATCCCAATGATTCAATTACATGAACCCTAGATCCTAGGCTTGGAATTCAGACCAGGATTGCCTAATTGGATTAGGATCTGCTAGAAATTCCTTCAGTGGTATCAGAGCTTTAGGGTTCAATTGAATCTGTAGCATGTTGATTAGATTAGTTGAATCTGAATCTGTGTATGGTTGATACAAACTTGCTAAAATTCGTTTTCATGAAAAACCTAGTTTAGGGTTTGTTCGAAAAACGTCTTAGGGTTTTTCGCATAGTGTCGATCGTTGCCAATCCGGCATCGATCGACACAGGGCGAGAACCCGAATAAAATTTAGGGTTTTTCGCATGGTGTCGATCGATGCCAATCCGGCATCGATCGATGCAGGGCGAAAACCCAAATAAACCTTAGTTTTCGCCTAGTGTCGATCAACACAAGCGTTGCATCGATCGACACAAACCTCGCGAGATAGATGAATTGGTTCAATTGGATTGGACCGGTTATCGAGCTTGGTTAAAGATGGTCGAACAGTGTGAATGGTTTAATTGCGATTGGTTTGATTAGGTTGGCATCAACCGATGCTAATGTAGCATCGATCGACGCTGACCGGTATTCAAAACCGGATCAATTGGATTGATCGGTTATCGCGGATTGCTTTTGGTTATCCTGCATCGATCGACACTATAGTAGTGTCGGTCGACATCAGACTTGTTGATTAGGTTATTGAACCTGAAATCACAGAACCGAAGCAAGATGAATCAATTAATTATAATAATTAAAACATAATAAAACTGAACGTTTTAAATGGTTCCGTTCCTCAATCAAATATCAAGTGATACTTGATGTCTTTCCAATCTTGTCAACTGTCAAGACCCATTTAATTGTGTGATAGACTTGCAGTGCAAGATGTTCACAATTACATGAGTAAGACAGAGGTAATCGTGTTGATGGATTTGCAAAGCAAGACATCGACAATTACATGACTAAAGAGATTGGTTTACTTGACTGGGCCATCAAAATCGTTTTGGGCTCAGAGACATCAGGTGGATTTGACATGAGATGTCAATCCACAACCAAGAGTTATATTGGATATAACTAGCAAAGTCGTTGCTTACCTAGATAACTAAATTTGGGTGATAGCCAGTGGCTCACTCAAGTTTAGTGAAGTATGGGTCTTGGATCATTATATTCATATGAGGAAACATTGTTTGAATATAATGCGAGTTTTCTTAATTGTTAAGACTTCTCATTTCTTGAACATCATAACTAAAACCTCCCTTGTTTTCCAGCTATGTCTAGCACAAACCATCGTAACAATTTCTCCCTGCGATCCGTCCTTGAGAAGGACAAGTTAAATGGATCTAACTTTCTTGAATGGTATCGGAACTTGAGAATCGTTCTCAAACAGGAGAAAAAGGACTATGTCCTTGAGAAAGTTCTCCCCAAGAAGTACCGAGCCAATGCCTGGCAGTCAGATAAGGATGCTTGGGATAAGCATTCTAATGATGCGGTGGATGTGATTTGTATCATGTTGGCTACCATGAACTCGGAATTGCAGAAGCAATATGAGTACGTGGAGTCGCCGAAAGAGATGATCACTGGCCTGAAAAGTATGTTTCAGGAGCAGGCACGAACTCAGAGATACCAGACGGTTAGGTCTCTGATTGAGTGCAAGCTACCAAAGGGCGAACCAGTTAGTCCTCATGTCATTAAGATGATGGGTTATATTGATAACCTGGGGAAACTGGATTGTCCCATTAGTCAAGAGTTGGCTACTGACATCATTCTGCAGTCACTGCCGTCAAGCTATGATCAATTTGTTATGAACTATAACATGAACAACTTGACGAAGACGTTGACTGAATTGCATGGGATGCTTAAGACTGCTGAACCTAACATCAAGAAGGACACCCCAGATGTCCTTATGGTACAAAAGGGTAAAAAGTTTAAGAAACTTGGTAAGAACAAAGGTGATGGCAAGACGAGCTCGATTGTGAATCCAAGCGAGTCTGGCCATGCTCCTAAGGTTAAAACCAGTCCTTCTGAAGATGTTAAGTGCCGTTATTGTAACGGATATGGGCATTTGAAAAGAAACTGCAATAAATTCTTGGAAGATTATGAGAAGCTGAAGAAGACGTACGAGACTTCTTCTTCAGGTATTATGTTATAGAAGTAAATGTTACTTCTTATAGTCCTACTTACCGGGTATTTGATACCAGCTGTGGTACTCATATTTTGTGAAAATGTGCAGGGCCTGAGCAGAAGTAGGACTATGGAGAAAGGACAAGTGGATCTACGCGTGGAAATGGAGCAAGAGTTGCTGCATTAGCCGTAGGAGTATTTCATTTGTTTTCTTTTATGGCATGTTTTGAACTTAAGACTGCTACTATGTACCTGCTATGAGCAGAAAGATTATTTCTATTCCTTGTTTGGATATGGAAGGATATCAGTTTTCAAGTTAAGAATAAATGTTATTCATTTGATTACAGTGATATATTTTATAGTAGCAATCCATTAGAGAATGGACTTTATGTTCTAAACAAGAATGTGCCTAACTATAACATTAATACCAAGAGATTCAAGTCAAATGATACGAATCAAATCTTTTCCATGGCATTGTCGTTTGGGCAACATAAATGAGAAACAGATTCAGAAGCTCCATAGTGATGGGCTTTTGGGCTCATTTGATTATGAATCATAATGAGTATAGTGAATCTTGTTTATTGGAAAACGACAGAGGCCCCTTTCAACAAAGGTAGTGTCGATCGATGCATGCATGCAACGATCGATACAGGTTGCGAACGAACGGATAAAATGAAAGGGCCAGAGGATTATTGGGCTTTATACATACGGATGTATATGGCCCGATAAGCGCAAATGTTAGAGAAAATTTTCAGTACTTCATTACCTTTACTGATATTTTTAGAAGGTACGGTTATGCCTTATTTATAAGGCATAAGTCAGAATCTTTGAAAAGTTCAAAGAGTCCCAAAATGAAGTACAGAATCAATTTGGCAAGGGTATTAAACCTCTACGATGAGATCATGGAGGTGAATACTTAGGTCAAGAATTTAGTGATCATCTGAGAGATTGTGAAAGTGTTTCATAATTCACTCCTCTTGTATCGGACTTTATTAGATATGGTTCGATCAATGATGAGTCACTTAGATCTTCCATTATCCTTCTAAGAATACGCTCTAGAAATGTCTGAGTTTATTTTAAATAGAGTTCCATCAAAAATCAGTTACAGAGATACCACATGAGATGTGGAATGTAAATGTTTCTGATTTATCCATCATGGAGATTTGGAGTTGCGAGACTTATATAAAACGTTTAATCTCTGATAAGCTCACACCCAAATCTGATAAGTGCTACTTCATTGGTTGTCCTAACAAAACCAAGGCATGTAACTTTTACAACCAGTTCGAGAACAAATTGTTTGTTGCTCGGAACTATGATTTCTTGAGAAAGACTTTCTTTCCAAGAAGAACAGTGGGAGTAAAAGTACAACTCGAAGAAATTCGAAAGTCACAGGAGACTGCTCAACCTGATGAGGAAGAGTAGCAGTTGGATCTACAAAGAGTTGTAGAACCTGCACCTGTCGTGCCTGAAGTTTGCAAAGGATCTGTTGAATGTATATTCGATATGCATTCAAATGACGAGTTTCTGAAGAAGTGTCGATCGACGCAAAAGTTGCATCGATCGACACAGATCGCGAACCAAAATATTGATTTTGGTTCATGATTTAATCAACTACGGTTTAAATCTTGGTTAATTAGGTCGTGGTAAAAGTCTACATATGAGATATGTGCGTGGCTTTTAACACAAGACTGAAGCTCGCAGATCCAAAAGGATCCGTCACGAACCCGAGAAATGTGGATTTCTCGTAACCAATTGCCGTGATCTACTGAATTTTGAAGAAGCAATGATGGGCCTCGACTCCGAAAATGGCTAAAAGCCACTGCCACCACTCATAATGGTTATGATAAGAGGCAGATGGATGTGAAAACAGTTTTCCTTAATGGAATTCTGGATAGGGATGTGTACGTGACACAACCTGAAATTTTCATTGATCCTAATGAAACTAGGAATGTATGCAAGCTTCATCGATCCATTTATGGATTGAAGCAAGCATCTCGGAGTTGGAATCTTCGTTTTGATAAAGTAGTCAAAAGGTTTGACTTCTTCAGGAACGAAGAGGAACCGTGTGTTTACAAGAGACTAGTGGGAGCGCAGTTGCATTTCTAGTATAGTATGTTGATAACATACCACTTCTCGGAAATGAAGTTCCATTGTTTCAGTCTGTTAAGACTTGATTCGAAAGTTGTTTTTCCATAAAATTATGGGAGAAACAGTATGCATTCTTGGAATAAGAATCTATAGAGATAGATTGGATAAGCTAATTGGATTGTGTCAAGATACTTATAGTGATAAGGCCTTGCACATGTCCAATATGCAGGATTCCAAGAAGGGCTTCGTGCAAATGACTCTTGGTATTACTCTTAGCAAGACGCAGTGTCTTTCGACACACGCTGAGCAAGGGCGAATGAGGGTCAGACTACTGCTAAAGGCATTAGATGTCTTAAGATGTGATCTTAATTTTAGTGGGAGTCATTGTTATTAATTTTAGTTATGATATGATGTTCGTATAAACATAATTTGATTATGTTATTGAAATCTGACATCTGTATTATTTAATAATGGTTATTAAATAATAGTCCCAAAGTAATTTATGACATTTTATAGGTCATCAAGTATGTGACTTGATCATGAAACCCTATATGTAATAAATGACATAAATTATGTTGGTCCCTGGTCGAGGTTGTTAAAGTGGGACATTAACAACCGCGTGAGACTAGTATGTGAGGTGACTGATGACTAAGTTTCATGGAGTCATTAATAAGAGTATTAAAGTCAATCACATATATATGTGTTGGAGAACACATGATCGGACATGACCCACTGATGAGAACTCTACGGGATAGTTATATAAGTGTCATGAGAGTTTTCATTACGACTATAGAGTATAGTCCTTAGACCTGAGTTCATCATGTTCTCTTACATGTGAATTGGTCCGCTTTAACCTTGTCAAACGTCAGCCGTAACTGGTGACTATAAAGGCATTGATTGGGCGTATCATGAAGTGTGTGAAGAGACAGGGATGGAACAAGATGGGATTTGTCCCTCCTATATAACAGGAGATAAATATCTCAGGGCCCATCGAAGATTTGATACTGAGAAATGTGTGGCCACACTCAAACGAGGTGATTGTCAGTCGTTTGTCTTGTCAGTATAAATCGGAGTTCGATGAACATGATCTTGGCTCAATAAGGATGACACAGTTCTTGCCTTATGCTAGATCGAGATATAGTGACGAAGGGATTATGGGAATAGATGATTCCAGTACAAGTGGGAGATTGTTGGGAATGTCCTGAAATCTATTCTACTTGCTCTAAGTGATAGTTGTATTGTCGAGATGAGACAATCATATAATACTAGGTAGTCATAATGCTTTGCTAGAAGCCACTTATGATCAATGAGTTTAGAACTCATTGCTAGTGTTATATGATCCTACAGGGTCACACACCTAAGCAAACTGGACGTTAAAGACGAGGTTGATCATTAATGTAATGATCTAGTGAATGCATATTTGATATGCATTCGATATCAATGTTCTGGGACTGCATCGATCAATGCATATAGTGCAACGATCGATGCACTCGCGGATTAATCAGATTAATTCGGTTAATCATTGGTTAATTCCGTCATGGTTTAAGTCGACATATATATGATATATGGTCGACCTAAACTAATCCCTAACCTAATTCACAGCCACCAGAACTTGAATAGAAACCTCTGAAGAGATTGGATCTCTATAGGCACTAGCATCCCTGCGGTCCAGTTTGTGTGCGTGTGGATACCAGTAGAGGCGCAGCATTTGAGGCGCTCTAGATCTCGATTATCTGCAAATCTTCCGCTGCTAATCACCAGGTAATTCTGAGATCCCAATGATTCAATTACATGAACCCTAGATCCTAGGCTTGGAATTCAGACCAGGATTGCCTAATTGGATTAGGATCTGCTAGAAATTCCTTCAGTCCCAAGATAAGTTTATGTCATATTATAGGTCATCAAGTTGAGGACTTGATCATGAAACCCTATAAGTAACAAATGACATAAATTATGATGTGTCCCTAGTCGAGGTTGTTAAAGTGGGACGATAACAACCGCGAGAGACTAGATTGTGAGGTGACTGTTGACTAAGTTTCATGGAGTCAATGATATGAGTATCACAGTCAGTCACATAGATATATGTTGGTGAACATATGATCGGACATGACCCGCTAATGAGAAGTCTCCAGGATAGTTATATCTGTGTCATGAGAGGTTCTCATTACGACTATAGAGTATAGTCCTTAGACCTGAGTTCATCATGCTTTCTTGCATATGAATTGGTACACTTTGACTTTGTCAAACGTCGATCCGTAACTGGCGGCTATAACGGCACTGCTCAAGTATATCATGAAGTGTGCGTTGAAATAGGGATGGAACAAGATGGGATTTGTCCCTCCTGAATAACGGGAGATAAATATCTCAGGGCCTATCGAAGATTTAATACTGAGAAAATGTGTGGCCGCACTCAAACGAACTGTAGTTCAGTTGTTTGTAATGTTCAGTATAAGATCAGGAGTTCGATAAACACGATGTTGGCTTAATAAGGATGACATCAATCTTGCCTTATGCCAAATCGAGATATAGAGACAAAAGGATTATAGGAATTGATGATTCCAGTACAAGTGGGAAATTGTTGGGATAGTGTCCTGAAATCACATTTGTACTCACTCCTGATGATAGTTGTGTGTCGAGATCAGACATTCGTATAATACTGGGCGGTTGCAATGTTTTGCTAGAAGCCTCTTGCAATCTGTAAGTTGTAGACTTACTGCCAGTATTATATGATCCTATAGGGTCACACACCTAAGCAAACTGGAAGCTTAAACATGGGAATGATCATTATGGTAATGATCATATTAATGTGTATTGGATACACATTAATATCGAGTTAATGGTGTTGTGTCGATCGACACAGCATGTGTGTCGGTCGACACAGTTCGGGTTTCGAAAGGGCTTTTCGATTTTATGACTCAAACGAGTCTGGCCCGTTAAGTGTGATTCTAGGTCGAATAAAACATGAATGTTTCGACCTAGAACTGGAGCCGTCGTCTCTTTCTTGACTGAAGAGGCAGAAACACCAAAACTCAGAGATCCCATAGATCCGGCACTAGCATCCCGGTTTCCAGGTTTGTGTGCGTGTGTATCTGGTAGAGGCGAAGCATCTGAGTCGCTCACTGATCTCGTTCACCAATCATTCCGCTGCCAGTTCTAGGTAAGAACGAGGTTGGTAATTTCAATATAACGAACCCTAGATCCTAGGAGATCCAACACTCTCCACTCGCAAAATCATCCTGTCTCGTCATGTCACTTTTGACGAGCAATCCTTTCCTTTTGCTTCTCTACCAAGCCCATCACCTCCACTCGAGCCTTCTCCCATCATCGTACCTCCTATCTCTCGCCTAAAATCTCCAGCTCATACTATACCACCTCCCTCACGGCCCATTCCTGTCGTGCCTCCTGTTGGGAATGTCCTGAAATCTACCGTACTATCTCTAGAAAGTATGATGAGTGTCGAGATCAGACATAAGTCATAAATACTGGGTGATCATGATGGCTTGCTAGAGTCCGCTCATGATCTATAAGTTTAGGACTTATTACCAGTATTGTATGATCCCGAAGGGTCACACACCATAGCTAACGGGAAAGTTAAATGGAATTAATACGGTAAGATGCAATGGCATTTACTGTATTGGATCAGAGTTTTGGGCCAGACAAATACAGGCTTTTGTCTTATTTGTGTTTTGGGCCCAAATGATTAATGAGCCATTAGTCTAATGACTTGGGCCCATTAATGAGATATAAGAGATTAAGAAAAACCCTAAGGAAGCTAAGCTCCCCAGCGATTTTTCATTCTTTGGCGTCATCTCTCTCTCTTAATCTCTCTCTCTGATTCATCCATCTCTTTGATCTAGCAGCCGTCCCGTGCTTGTAAGAGTGTGGATACACAAGGAGGAGCCGATTCTCATCAGCTCTAATCTGATCTCGACATTACCACCAATTTCCGCTACAAAGGTAAAGATCAGGTTTGTTTTATGATTCGTTTGCCAAGAACCTAGATCTGTTTAAGGATTTGTGTTAGGTTGTAATACGAGAATTGAACCTTGGAAAACACCCAATAATCCTTCAGTGGTATCAGAGCCTGGTTTTAGGTTTTTGTAAAATTGGATCATAGGTTGTTTAATAGTTTTTGAATCAATTGATTAAAATTGATTAAAGTTATTAAAAACTTCAAAACATGAATCGGCATGATGTTGGGTAAATAATCGAATGAGATGCTGTGTTCAATTATCAAATTTTTTTTGATTATGACATCGGCTTGTTTAATAATCGAATGAAAAAAAGGCGGCTCTGAAGTCTTGTTTAATGTGATCATGTTAATAATAGAATGAGAGTTAGGGTTTCATTCTATTATTAAATAACATCACGTGGCCATAATTGCACATTCAATTATTAAAATCCTAATCGCTTAATGCGTGTGTTGCTGCGATGCTCGATCACGTGGGATCGTGTGTTGCTGCGATACTCGTTCGCATGTGTTGCCGAGATCGATCTTATGGTCGTGAGGAAATGTGTGATCGTGCGTTAGAAGCGATGCGAGTGCCTGACCGTCCGTGAGCCATGATCCGATGCGATGATCGATCTTGCGATCGTGAGCATGTGCTTGATGCACCGCGATGGATCATGGGCCTTGGATAATCATGGGCCCACATCATGCGTTAATGGGCCGAGTTGGATCTAGGATCCGATTGTTTGGCCCATTAAAATTTTACGTCCCGCGAATAGTCAATCGGTTAAACCGAGCTTCGCGGTTCGTTGCCCAAAACCACACCGATTAAACCGGTCCATTTACTTGGCGGTTAATTGTGGTTTAAGCCTTAACCCAAAATCGCGGTTTGCTGGAAATTATTTAATACATGGTATTATTTAATTTCTTGTTAAACCGGATTAAAATTCAAAAATTGAATTTTAACCTAAACCGAAGGCTGGTCTAAGTTTGATTTGGTTGGACCAAATAATTTAGAGCTGGTCTGGTTTAGTAAATAACCGATGGTTTTGATAGTTAATTTGGTCTTGGACCAGAATTAATAAACCGGATCGGTTATGTCAAATTATTGGGCCAGCTGGAATTCTATGGTCTTGGGCCAAGAATTGGGCCTATAATTTGTGACCCAACCCAAAATATTTATAAAATATTAAATTAGAAATTTCTATTTTTAGTAAGTTACTAAATTTAGAAAGTTTCTAAAATAAGAAAGTTTCCCAAAATAGTAATCTTCTATTTTTGGAAATAAAACTTAAAAATCCTCAAAAACAATATCAAGCTTGGATGTCTTGCCCAATCTTGTCAGCTACTTAACGCTTATTTGATTACAGATATGGCTTACAGTGTGAGGTGTCTGTTTTCGCGTAAGTAAAGTAGTATATAGTCACTAATTTCATTGGGAGTCCCAGATTTTAGTGATTATTTGGCTGTAAGAGATTGGTTTCCTTGACTGGGCCATCGGGAGTCCCGGGCCTTGAGACATCTGGTGAATTTGGGCCTCGGGTCCAATTCACAACCGAGAGTTATTGGTTATAACTAGCTGTGTGTATGCTTACCAAGTAAAGCTAATTCTGGGTGACGGCCAGTGGCCCACTTTGGATTTAGCTAAACATGGGTCTCGGAATCATTGTATTCATATGAGGTTAAACAAAGAAATTTTGAATGCAATGCGAGTTTTCTTATAAGTTATTAAGATTACTCTTTTATGAACTAAATAACTAAAACTCCATTTATCTCTAATTTTCAGCTATGACGAGCACAAACAATCAAAACACTTTCTCGATCCGGTATGTCCTTGAGATGGACAAACTGAACGGATCAAATTTCTTGACTTGGTCGCGGAACCTGAGGCTAGTTCTCAGGCATGAGAGAAAGGACTATGTCCTTGAAAGAACTCTCCCCGTGAGGATCGGGTCCAATGCCTCTCATGCAGTATATAATGCTTGGAATAAGCATTATAATGATGCGGTAGATGTGCGTGGTCTGATATTGGCTACCATGGACTCAGATTTGCGGAAGCAATATGAGAACATGGAGTCGCCAATAGAGATGATCAGCAGCCTGAAATTGAAATTTCAGGAGCAGGTAAGAGTGGAGAGATACCAGTTGGTTAAATCTCTCACTAGCTGCAAGCTACCAAATGATCATCCAGTAAGTCCTCATGTCAGTAAAATGATGGGTTACATTGATAACCTGAGGAAACTGGATTATCCAGTTAGCCAGGAATTGGCAACTGAGATCATTTTGCAGTCACTGCCGTCAAGCTATGATAAGTTCGTAAGGAACTATATCAAGAAAGGCTTAACGAAGACGTTGACTGAACTGCATGATATGCTCAAGACAGTTGAGCCAAACGTGAAGAGTACCCTGTACAATCTCATGAATGAGAAGGGTAGGTTTACTAAACCTAATGCTGACAAGGGTGAAGACAAAGTTGTCCAGATTTTGAATCATGGCAAGCGTGTGTCTTCTGAGCCCGAGTCAGATACCTCTTACGTTGGTAAGTGCTGCTACTGTAAAGAGACTGGGCATTGGAAAAGAGATTGCATTAAATTCATGGAAGATTATGAGGAGTTAAAGTTGATGTATGAGACTACTTCCTCAGGTATTCATGTTATTACTTCAAGTTATACCTTGTAGGTATTGAATACTGATTGTGGCACTGATATTTGTTATAATATGCAGAGCCTGAACAACAGTAGAACGTTGAAGGAAGGGCAAGTGAAACTGCGAGTCTGGAAGGAGCTTGGGATGCTGCCTCAGCCGTAGGGTTTTCACTTGTAGATGCCTTTGAGGCTTGGTTTTAAATTAAGTAATTGCTACAATGTACCTGCTTTAAGCAGAGTTGTTTTTCATTTTCTTGTGAAGAATTTGAATGTTTTTCATTTTGATAAAGACAAGTTTTGTTCTTTTGATCTTAATGAAATGTTAATTGTAGCACCCTATTCAAGGAATGGGTTTTATATCTTAAACCAAAGAGTGCCTAAAAGTAACATAAATACCAAATTGGTTTAAATCTGATGAATTAAACCTGATTTTTCTTGGCATAAATGTTTTGGTCAAATAGAGTAAATTGGATTCAGAAACCCCATAGTTATGGACTTTTGGGCTCATTTGAATGGATATCTTATGAGACTTGAATTCTGCTTACTAGACCAAAAGACAAAGGGCCCATCTTAGCCGAGCTAGAGAAAGGCCCAAAGGCTTATTGGAGATTGAACATACTCATGTATGTGGTCCGATGAGCAGTAATGCCAGAGAAAATTTCATGTACTTCATTGTCTCTACTGATTACTTCAGTGAGTGTGACTGTGTTCATTTGATGAGACACAAGTCGGAATTCTTTGACATGGTCGAAAGAGTTCCAGAATGAAGTATAGAATCTGAATGACAGAAGTATTAAGACTCTGGATTAGATCACGAGTGAGAATACTTAAGTCATTGATAGTGTGATCATTTGAATGAGTGTGAAGTTGTTTCACATCTCGTTTCTCCTGAAAACCTGGAGGTGTTTCTGTGAGAAAGAATCAGATCTTATTAGAAATGATTAAAGATGAGTCACACGAATCTTCCATGATATTCTTTAAGAATAACGCTCTAAAATATCTAAGTTTACGCTGAAATAGTTCCACCAATATCAGTTGAAAGACACCACGTAAATGTGGATTGGAATCGATCCAAATTCGTCTTTACTGAGTATTTGTAGTTGTGCTACTTCGCTGGTTGTCCTAAGGAAACCAAGGCTTGTTACTTTTACGTCCGTTCTGTTTTCTAAGAAGGGAAGTTACTTTCCAAGAAGAACAGTGGGAGTAAAAGTATAACTCGAAGAAATTCGAGAAGTACAGGAGGCTGCTCAACCTGTTGAGGGAGAGCAGCGGATGGATTTACAGATTTCTGTAGAATCTACACCTGTAAAGCCTGAAGTTCGCAGATCTGAATGAATCAGTTACTAATCCGAGAGTGATTTCTCGTCATTAGTTGAACCTGATGATCATTGAAAGTTCGCATGATCTGATGATCATTGAAAGCGACGAACCTGCGAAATTCAAAGAAGCGAAAGTGAGCCCGGACTCCGAAAATTACATTTTGTGTAAGTTGGCTTCATCGATCCATTCATGGATGGAAGCAAACATATCGGAGTTGGAATCTTCGTTCTGTTAAAGTAGTCAAGGTTTTGACTTGAACAGGAACGAAGTGGAACTGTGCGTTTACTAAAAGATAAGTGGGAGCAATATTGCATTTCTCATAGTGTATGTCGATGACATACTGATTCTCGGAAATAACGTTCCAATGCTGCAGTCGGTAAAGGACTGGCTTGGGAGTTATTGTATGATTGACATGGGTAAAGCCACGTAGTTTTTGGATTTTGGATCTAAAGATAGAGATCCAAAAGAGCTGGTAGGACAAAGTCAGGATTCTTAAATTGACAAAGTCCTACACGTAATCAGCAATCCAAGAAGGGCTTTATGCCAATGTCACATGGCAATTCATTAAGCAAGATACAGTGTCCTGCGATATCTGCTGAGCTTGAATGCATGGATAGGATTCCATATGCGACGGCAATTGGATCTATCATGTATGCCATGACACATACTTGTTTTGATGTTGCTTTAATGCTAAGCAAGACAAGTAAAGACCAGTCAAATCCAGCAAAGAATCACTGGATTGCCGTAAAGAATATTCTGAAGTATTTGAAGAATACTTAGGATAAGTTCTTGATTTACGGAGAAAGTGAGGTGCTACAAGTCGATAGAGTCTGAAAGGCAAGTTTCCAATAGACAAAGATAATTCCTGGTCACAGTCCGGCTATATCTTGTGTCTAACTGGCGGTGCAAGGCACTGTTGCTGACTCCATGACTTAAGCTGACCATTTCGCAGCTTGAGAAGCGGCGAAAGAGGTTGTTTGGATAGAAGAGTTCATCACTGAACTTGATGTGATTCACAGCATAGATGAGACTAGCTGCACATCAGAGGTCCAAACACCTTGAGGATAGGTATAACCTATTTCGTGAGATAAATGACAGAGGTGTTAAGTAGATAAGCAAGTTTCATCGAATGAGAACGTTGCTAATCTGTTAACGAAGCCACTCCTTATGCCTAAGCACGAGTCGCGGACTGTAGCTGTAGGATGAGTGAAATTAAGATGTAGTCTTAATTTCAGTGGGAGTTTGTAAAGGGCTTTACTTAGTTATTTTGAATGGTTCATGTAAACATAATATTTTATGTTTATGAAATCTAATGATTTCTGGATTATTTTAACTGTGATATAAAATAATCGTTCCAAAATGATTCATGTCACTATATATGGGCCATCGAAGTACATGAGTAGACTTGATCCTGAAACCCCATATTTAACGAAGTGACATAAATCATAGTGTCCATAGTCGAAGGTTGTTGAAATTGGAACACCAACAACCTGTTGAGACTAGATTGTGTTGAGACTTATGACCAAGTTTCGAGGGGTCATAGATGCGCGGCATCAAAGTCGACACATAGGTATATGTAGGGGAGCATATGACCGGACATGGCCCGCTAATGAGAACTCTGCAAGATATTAATATCTGTGTCATAAGAAGTTCTCATATACGACTATAGAGTATAGTCCTTAGACCTGAGTTCGCATGCATGTGGTTGCACATGGAGTAATGCGCTTTGATCATTGTCTAACGCTGTTTCGTAACTGGGAGCTATACGGACCTTGGTTGGGTGTATTATGAATTGTGTAGTTCATAGTGATGGAACAAGACGGGATTTGTCCCTGCCGTTTAACGGAGGTAATATCTCTAGGCCAATCGGAGATTTGATAGCTGGTAAGAGAATGGCCATTCCCAAACGGACTTGCCCAAGTCGTTTGAATTGTCAGTATCAAATCTGGTCCGATAAACATGGTCTGGCTATATAAGGATGACACGCATCTTGCCTTATGCCAGATCGAGATATTGAGACAAAAGGATTAGGGAATGTAGGATTCCAGTACAATCGGGAGATTGTTGGGAATGTCCTGTGTAGGATTCCAGTACAAGTGGGAGATTGTTGGGAATGTCCTGAAATCTACCGTACTATCTCTAGAAAGTATGATGAGTGTCGAGATCAGACATAAGTCATAAATACTGGGTGATCATGATGGCTTGCTAGAGTCCGCTCATGATCTATAAGTTTAGGACTTATTACCAGTATTGTATGATCCCGAAGGGTCACACACCATAGCTAACGGGAAAGTTAAATGGAATTAATACGGTAAGATGCAATGGCATTTACTGTATTGGATCAGAGTTTTGGGCCAGACAAATACAGGCTTTTGTCTTATTTGTGTTTTGGGCCCAAATGATTAATGAGCCATTAGTCTAATGACTTGGGCCCATTAATGAGATATAAGAGATTAAGAAAAACCCTAAGGAAGCTAAGCTCCCCAGCGATTTTTCATTCTTTGGCGTCATCTCTCTCTCTTAATCTCTCTCTCTGATTCATCCATCTCTTTGATCTAGCAGCCGTCCCGTGCTTGTAAGAGTGTGGATACACAAGGAGGAGCCGATTCTCATCAGCTCTAATCTGATCTCGACATTACCACCAATTTCCGCTACAAAGGTAAAGATCAGGTTTGTTTTATGATTCGTTTGCCAAGAACCTAGATCTGTTTAAGGATTTGTGTTAGGTTGTAATACGAGAATTGAACCTTGGAAAACACCCAATAATCCTTCACCTCCTCCGAGTCATTCAATGACCACTCGACTCAAGGATGGCATTTCCAAGCCTCGTGTGCGCATGTGCTTACACACGTATACCGTGTCTCCCCTTCCTTCTTCACAGGTTCAGGCTGCTCGGGATCCTCATTAGACCGATGCTATGACTCGGGAATATAATGATTTAATCAAAAGTGGAACGTGGGTACTTGTTCCACTACCTGTTTCTACTAACATTGTGCGTTCCATGTGGTTATTCAGACACAAGTTTAATGCAGATGGTACTTTATCTCGCTACAAGGCTCGGTTAGTGGTGAATGGAAAATCACAGGAGATTGGCGTGGACTGTGATGATACTTTTAGTCCAGTGGTCAAGCCTGCAACCATACGAGCTGTACTTAACGTCGCCTTGGTTCAAGACTGGCCTCTTCACCAGTTAGACGTCAAGAATGCTTTTCTACACGGAACACTAGAGGAAACCGTGTTTATGCATCAACCACCTGGGTTCGTTGACTCTACCAAGCCAAAACATGTTTGTCTTCTCAAACGTTCTCTATACGGCCTCAAACAGGCTCCGAGAGCTTGGTACCAGCGGTTTGTAACTTACGCTCGACGCATTGGATTCACGCAAAGTGTTTGTGATCCCTCGCTCTTCATTTTATCTCGTGGACAGAATCGTGCTTATCTTCTACTATATGTGGACGACATCATTCTCACTGCATCCACGACACCTCTACTTCATCGGATCATTGTGGCACTGAGCACTGAATTCGATATGACTGATCTTGGTCACTTGCATTACTTTCTCGGGATTTCTGTGAAATACAACAACGATGGGATCTTTCTTCAACAAAAAAACTATGCTGCTGATGTTATTCACCGTGCTTGTATGACTGACTGCAAGCCATGTTCTACACCGGTCGACACTAAAGCTAAGTTGACAGCAGACGACAGTCCACCAATGGCGGACCCATCTCTCTATCGAAGCTTAGCTGGTGCGTTACAGTACTTAACCTTTACTCGCCCAGACATTTCATTTGCTGTTCAGCAGGTTTGTCTCTTCATGCATGATCCGCGTGAGAACCATTTCAAAGCTTTGAAAAGAATAATCCGCTATATCAAAGGAACCATCTCTCTCGGTCTACAGCTCACAAAGTCACCTATTTGAAGCCTTGTTGCGTACACCGACGCCGACTGGGCTGGGTGTCCTTCAACACGCCGCTCCACTTCCGGTTATTGTGTCTTCTTAGGAAACAACATCGTGTCATGGTCTTCTAAACGTCAGGCAACAATCTCTCGGTCCAGCGCCGAGGCTGAGTACCGTGGTGTCGCTAATGTCGTGGCTGAGGTAACCTGGCTTCGCAACCTATTCAATGAGCTCAAGGTACCTCTGACTAAAGCTACATTCGTGTATTGTGACAATATCTCTGCGGTATACATGTCATCTAATCCAGTTCAGCATCAACGGACGAAACACATCGAAATAGATATCCATTTCGTCCGAGAGAAGGTCGCACTAGGTCATATTCGGGTCTCACATGTTCCCTCTCACCTTTAGTATGCTGACATCTTCACAAAGGGATTACCACTACAACTCTTCTCCGACTTCCGATCCAGTCTCACCGTTCGCTTACCTCCGCTGGGAATGCGTGAGGGTATTAGATAAGATACCACAGTATCTTTTCTGTTGTAACAAGATATAGCATATTCTCTATATACCTTGTGTATAAATATTGTAACCCTTTGAGAAGATTGAATCAAGGAAAATATTATCTTTCTACATTGACACCATAATGTCTGCTAGCATCTGTGTGTTAAGTATCTCCCAGCTCCAAATTCAACAACCGCAGGCACACTGTCGTCTTTCCCTTCCAGATTGCTTTCGCAACATTCAACATTTTTTACACCTTTTCAATGCACTAATCTTTTCCAAGTTACCAAAAATTGAACCTTGTTGCAAAACATGTTTCTTTTGGGAAGGTAACTTCCTGCCCAACAATCAGAAGCTATCAGTAAAAAATGAACTTCTCCTCTCACTAACCAAGCTCCAAACTTCTAAACCAATCTATCTCCTTGTTAAACCATATGTTACAAGCTTCAGGTGACAGATACAAATCTTCAATATTAAGCTGATGAAAGTTAAAAACACTGATGCTATAGAGAAGATTCATTTCCATCTCTGAAGTAACAACAGAATTTGGACAACAAGAGCCCATCTTTTCTTCTTCTTCTTGGTTTCCGGCATTAATATCCTTCTGCTAAAACAGTTGACCAGACGGTTTGTTTTCATAAAGGAGACGAGGTCTTTGAGTCTAAAAATGGACTTTGTTTTGGGCCATTATTATTGCTCGGCCCATCCAAATTTAAAAATCAAACTTGGACAATTTTCAACCTCTTAAACCAGGACACGTGACATCACCAAAACGAGAAGCAAACAACTTCTCCTCCTCAAAACCCACGCTCTTTCCATTTCTTTCGCCGGTGAAACTGATATCACAAAGAAAACACAACGACGAAGAAGAAGAAGAAGAAGAAAAATGTCTGCGACGGCGATTTCCTCTCTAACGAACCCTAATGCCGTCTCCACCGGATTATGTGATCGGAAATTCCGTTGCCCGAACGCTGTAGCTAAACCCAGTTCGAGATATTTACCTTCTTCGTCTTCTCTGTTGAAGCCTTCGTCTCTTGCTTCTAGATTCTCCCCTTTAATCTCCCCGATTAGATCTCTCAGATTGTCTGTACTCAGGAGATTCGACACTCTCATGGAGTGGCAAGAATGCAAGTAAGCGACTCTGTTTTCCCCTCCTCTCTGACTTGAAGGATTCTGTCGCCTCTTTCGAGTAATTTAATTCTATTAATAAAACTTAATCACATTTGTAAGAACTAAAAATCTTGTCTTGCGATTTGTTTTTTTTTTTTTCTTTCCGGAATTACAGAATCTGAATAAGCACTTCCTTGATCAGATTGAAGCCATGAAATGCTTATTTAGATTGGCTTACAAAATTGGTTTCTTGAGTCAAGAGTGTTTGAGCCTTTTTTGTCTCAGAGTCTATATATATGTCTGTGGAGAATTTCAGAGTAAAGATGAAGGTTGAAGTGCCTGTATCAGTTGCTTATGGACTCTATTCCGAGCGAGAATCGATCCCTAGATGGATGACATTCATTTCATCCGTAAAGGCAATGACTTTTTTTCTGATAGCTTTTAAGTTTCTATTGATTATGGACATGTATTGATGTTCTGGTTTAGTTCTGCAGGTACTCAAGGACAAACCCGATTTATCTCGATGGACTTTGGAATATAAAGCATTTGGTCAGAATCTAGAGTACTCTTGGCTCGCTAAAAATTTGCAGGCAAGTATCAACAACTGTTTTAAAGTAATGGTTTTTGTAAGAAATGAACTGTTTCAACTAGTATGCCTGCAACCGCTTTGACGCTTTTTATTTGGATTTCATGCAGCCTCTCCCGAACCAGAAAATACACTGGATTTCTCTAGAAGGACTTCCCAACAGGTAAACCGAATTGTGATGAATAAGTGAGTCTAAAACTTCTTCTCTTGAATCAAGCCTTTTCTTTTCTAACAGGGGCACTGTTCGGTTTTTTCCGCAAGGACCTTCATCATGTGAAGTAGAAGTGAGATTCCATTGTTGATATATCATGATTCTGCAGTATTCTCCCATTCACCAGTCTCATGTATATTTTCTGAGTTCTTCCTTGCTTTGCTTGCAGCTAACCTTTGCATACGAAGTTCCACTGCTACTTATACCATTCGCAACAGTACGCTTTCTTTACTCAACCTGTAAATTGTATCAATATTCAATGATTTAGAGAATGAATCAACACAACTATATGTATCAAACCATATCTTTTGGTAACATTTAAACCCTTTACCTGAAATGTAACCAGTCCATCTTTTGTTTTCTTCAGGCGCTTCAACCACTAATGCAAGGATTGATTAAGGATAGTTTGGAGCAATTTGCAGAGATAGCAAAAACCACAAAGACCTCTTAGTTAACACAACACAACATCAAAACTTATCCACAATACATATATCATTGTTGTTACAAGGAAAATACACAGAGAATCATTGTTGTGACGACCGTTACCATATTGATTTTTTATATAATACTGTTTATGTCAACGAAAGACCTTTATTATAATCACAACATCTTAATCTTGGACTAAAGACTGAATTTGTCTGATTGAAGAATGAGAAAATGATGGCCTTAGATGTTTATACAATATCAAATCAAACCAGTAATAAACCAGAAACCAAAAAGAAGGTCAACCGTAATCCGATAATCTAATCTTGAAAGTCGTGGACTTGATTTGGACCTTGATCAGTTGGGTCAAAAACCTATACATGCCGGCCTTTGGATGCTCGAAATGGTCGGGGCTATTCTCTTCTTCTTGTTCTTTCGGTGCAGTACATCTTATAATTTTAGTGGATTTAAGAATTGACATATAACACAATTTTGAGTTAAAAATATGAATTATTAAAATTTGAAGCTTCACAATTTGGTTGATGATATTAATTTCCCTTTTCCACTCAAATTTCACATTTGAACCATAAAAAATACAGATTTCAAAGCAAGAACAAGTATTTTATTCACTCTCTGTCCGTTAAGATCATTCTTTCTCGGACAAGCCTTTCAACCAAATATGACGTGGGCGTGACTTCCTCAGGGATTAAAGTAGTACTTCTTTACGACTAAGAGGTGTATTCCATTTTTTTTTATTTTCTTGCCTCTGGTCACGTTTTTCACGATTATATAAGAATTAAATCAATTACCAAAATTACAAAATTTTTTTTGAGAATCTTTAGGTTGAATAGTTGCCCTTTATTAAATTAAATACATTAACATTATGCTATAAACGTGTTTTGATAAATATTTCTTTAATTCATTCACATTGTTTTTTAGTTGGTAATTCATTAATTTATAATTAGTCAAGTCAAATCCAACCATGAAATCTTTAAATTTTGATAAATTCATTAATTTTTTTTTGGTCGACTGAAAATTCATTAATAGTTTACCATTTTGTTTTACCAATTAAATACACTATTTTCAACAAACTAAAAGAAGAGGGCAATTTAGTCAAAAATAAATATTTACCACCTAATGTTATCCTCTCTCACTTCCAATAAATGTTCTCCTCGAAACCCTAAATCCCAAAAAAAAAAAATATTTCATTCTTCGCTTTCAAATGGCGATAATCAACAAAGAAAAAGAGACAGAGAACAAAAGAATCAACGAGATCGATGACCCAGAAGAAGACGAAGAAATGGAGGATAAGAAGATGGAGATGTTCTTCAGTCTTATTAAAAACTACCATGAAGCGAAGAAGCGAAGACGACAAGAGTTAACTGAAGATTCCGGCGACGCTGCTCCGAATCCGACCAAGAAATCCGACGGCGGAGAGAAATCCGGCATTGTTCCTGTGTTCCGTACAGAGGATTTCTTCTCTCACTGTATAGACTTAAACTTAAAGCCACCGAATTCGATTGTCCCCACCGAGAATGAAGAGGAGGATAAGAAAGAAGAAGAAGAAACAGAGAAGGAGACAAGAGAAGAGAATGGTTTAGATCTTAATCTTGCATTGTAATAATACTTCTTCAAATGTTAATTACCAAATGTTACAATGCAATGCATAAACACTGAGTTGATTATACATAGAATTTAAGGGATCATCAAGTCAAGAAGCTGCAGGTGAAATTGCCATTGATGAATTCTAGCTTCTCAGCTTTGACGACAGAACCTAAAGGAAGGGGGAGAAAGGTTTTGTCTGGACCATAGAAGTGAGGGAAGGTATTCATATCATCCACAGCTTCATAGATCAATCCATCTCCAAGCTGCAATTTACAAATGAAAACAAAACATGTCAATCTCTTTCGTTTCAGACAATTATAAGAACTTTACAACAATGTCCATCCTAAGATCATGATTCTTCTGATTCTTCTGTTACTTGGGATTGTGTGTCCCTCCAATGCTGTGTTATTACGGATATGAGCAAACAATAGAAACATAAACGCACGTATATGCCCGAAGAGACATAATAACCAACTCTAGCATCAATCAACATCACGGAATAAACTCACTCACGATGACAAGACAGCCTTGGGAAGTTTCTTGCTTTCATTTCTCCTTTTGTTAATTACTCATCTACTTAAAACGTGGAGCTAACAACACCAGAAACTAACGTTTAATAGATCAACCACTCACCAGACTAGACGATCCTTTAATACCAAATGATTACATTAGTCCACAAGTCAAAAACATTAATGACAAACCTTCTTAGGGTCGACCTGAAGAAGGTAAAGATCCTCCTTGACATTCAAGAAAAAGTTCTGCAATGTCATTTGCACCTGGGAATAAAAAAGCGATTTCATCAGAGGGCAGCAATTTTTTCGTTAGCTAAAAGACAACTGGTCAACAATAGGGCACAATTTTGAGATTCAGTGAAAACCCAGATGTGAAAGTGAAGATCTTTCTGGGAGAGATTAAGAGAGACCTGATTGAGTTTGCTGAGATGGAAACAACCAGTTGACCTATCGAGCTCTCCACCAAAAGAAGATCCATTCTTCTTAAACTCTTGCCATTCTTGATCCGTACTAATTCTGTATATGAAATCTTCATCACCCATTGTTCAACTCACAGGGAGAAATTGTATTTGCGAAGAGATCGGAATGAAAACTCGAAAACAAAACCGATTCACTAATATATGTAACCAAACCGGTATCAGCTAAACCGACTCTTCGTTAACTTCGAAGTCCCTTCCATATTACAGTTTCGATATGGTCGAAATCAGTTGGTAAGGAGAAAACTCTCAACGATCATGGCGGCTTCAATCGCGAATCCTATCTCTGTAACTCCTCTCCGTTTCTATTCCGATCGAAAGAAGAACATTTCTTTCTCTGATTGCATCTCGATATCTTCTGGGTTCCGACATTCCGGGCCATCTTGCCTCGATTTGGTCACAAAATCACCGACTAACACTCGATTTTCTCATCTCGTTAGAGCCCAGAGCTCTGATGGTAAGCCAATCTCTGAGATTTTTCTCTATCAATTGCGTCTATTTTCATATCATAGCATTTCCTTTTTGTAGATTATGTTCCGGACTCTAAATTTTACAAGGTGGAAGCCATTGTCAGGTAAGCTTCTAAGTCTTGTGGTTCAAAGTCATTATTTGTAGATATCTGAGAAAGCTTGTAAAACGTTGCTATTTTTTCTAAGTGGGATCTAACTAACTCATTTCTTCATTGTTAAAAGGCCATGGAGAATCCAGCATGTTTCATCGGTATGATGTTCCTTCTTCTTCTTAACTTTTGTATGTGAAAAAAAAGATCTGAGCTTTGCTAGTAGCTTGGTGTTTTCGTTATTAGTTTTCATCCAAGCAGAGTCTTAACATAAAAAAAGTGTCAAGCTTTGGCATGAGATTGAAGTTTTCTGGTGTTGGCAAAATCGCAAAAGTTTTAAACTTTGGTTTAGGGTGATTAGTTAGGGAAATATAGTAAGAGTACAAGAGTTAAATCTTCTTTCTCTTGTTTTTAAGATGTGAACTTGAGTTGAAAGGTGTAGGGTTCTCATAGGTATTGTAGAAAATGATACAGATTAGTAGTAACCACTTGCGAAAAATCCAACTAAATCTTGACTTTAAATCAAGGCTTTATTGAAAATCGGGATTCGAGGTGTTACGGTTTCTGATGTCCGAGGGTTTGGTGCACAAGGTGGATCCACTGAGAGACACGGTGGTAAGTTAACAGATTCTTCTTTCTTTCTGTCAAAATATGTGTTGATGGATTTTGTTTAATACAAATTATTGAATTTTCAGGGTCTGAGTTCTCTGAAGACAAGTTTGTTGCTAAAGTGAAAATGGAAATCGTTGTTAAGAAAGACCAAGTACGTACATTGATTAAAGAAACCAAATTTTTTTTTAAACGAAATGTGAGTTCCAACCATTTACTTTTGCAGGTTGAATCTGTAATCAATACCATAATCGATGGAGCAAGGACAGGAGAGATCGGTGATGGCAAAATTTTCGGTAACAGTACTCTTCACAAACAGATTAAGTTTCATGCATCAAAATGCAGAATAAAATTTACCGAGATTGTGAATGTTTTTTTTGTTTGGTTATGTACAGTTTTGCCTGTGTCAGATGTCATAAGGGTTCGGACAGGCAAGAACTTCAGAAACCTTTGTTTTTTTTTTTTACAAAAGAAAGACTCGATCTTTGGCTTATCTTAGCATGTTTGTAATTGTCTATTAAACATTTCAGGTGAGCGTGGAGAAAAAGCAGAGAAGATGACTGGTGATATGCTTTCACCCTCTTAGGAATCATTTCTCTGTCTCAAGATCGAAGCTTTGCTAATAATAAATGAATGGAGTCTGTGTTTAGTTTCCTGTTGGATCGATCAAGATGTGTTTTAACTGTACATGAATTATGCAGAAATATCTGTCCTTGGTTCCTAAACATTGAAACTCTGTTCCTAATAAAAACATGAAGTTCCTTTTCTTTCTTTCTTTCTGAAAAAAATAATGCTTTGTTGATCTTCTGAGTTACATGGTTTGAATTTGATCTGAAAAACATGTTCTCGTAATGCATTATAATATTATTACAATTAGGGATTAGATCATCTTGAATGTGGTGTTGATCAACAAAGTCTATACTAGTTTCTCTTCATTCCACTATTAAGCAAGTGTCCGGAAAAGAAATAAAATATAAAAACATAACATGAAAATAGGGATGTTATATAGGGTTCAAGTTAAAAGGGTTAGCCCAGCCTTGGTCATTTTTTTTTATATTTTTTAGCCCTAAATTCTGTATTTTAGTACAAGGCTCAAATAGGGTTAATTTTTTTTTTTTTAATTTTCTAACTAACTTGTCTTTAGCCGCCTGACTTTACAGATTGAAGGAAGAGCAAAAGATTGTGATGAAAGAGCAAAAGATTAAGAAACTTTAGTGTTTGAGCTTCTTTTTGGTTATAAAATGTTTTGTGGTTATGTTGTAGAATGAATACATTGAAAAACATTCAAAACATAATGTTATTTTGACATTTTATTAATATGCAAACATGATGTTCTTTGAATTAATAGTTTTCTACCAAATAAACATGGTTAAATTAGACCTGTGGATTAACCATAGCCCTTAATAAATTAAAGGACTGAAACAAGGTCACAATTATAATAGGCTGGGTTATATATAAAAGGGTTAGGGAGAGTTCAAAACCCTGAAAATAACATCCCTACATGAAAAAACCATGGACTTAAGAAAGTGAAACACAAAAGAGAAGAGGCTCCTTCATCTTATGAACAATTGGGAGATTAACGTAGAACTCTAGTTCTTCATCTATGATCACAACGTCAAGGAATACTATGTTTCGAAAAACAGACACTGGTGAGTTTGAGTTGTCCTAGCACCTACGGAATCAGAACAACACTAACGACGTAGAGAAATATGTAAGAGAATCTGTTGTTTCATTTTGAGATGGAAAATATAAGAAAATAAACCAATATGATCATTAAAAACTTGGATTCATATTTATGTTTGTATCAGTAGAAGAACTAAAAGATGAATCAAATGGATACCTTGTAAGAATAAGTTTTGGGTTTAAAGAGAAATTAGGTCGTCACAAAGAGATGAGATGGTCAAAAAGACGAGCTTAACCGGAAAGTAAGTAAAACCTTAGAAAAGCTTAAGACTTCTTAGCTAATCTTTTACGTCCTTTCTGTCTGTTGTTATCTTTCTTTTTTCCTTCTCTAAGTTGGTCAACAACACCATCTAGATAAAATCCTTAATTACTATTTTTCTTCTCCTCATCTTAATTTGTGTTTACTTGTGTTTCAAAAATTCTACTTTTTGTTGTTGTGAGTAGGGCTGGGCATAATACCCAGACCCGAAATACCGAACCGAACCCGAACCGAAAAAGTAGAACCGAACCCGAACCCGAACCGTCAAAATACCCGAACGGGTCCTAAACTCCTATATCCGAAGAACCAAACCCGAACCCGACCCGAACCGAGAACCGAATGGGTACCCGAAATATCCGACTTACAATTATATACCTAAAATATTAATTATATTTATACTTAATATAACAAAATTATCCAAAATTACAATTATAAACTTAAATATATTAGTTATTTTTAGGCTAAAATAACTAAATTATCAAAAATAAACAAAATATATGAAGGGTTTTGTTATATTAATCAAAATTTAACGAATTTTTATTTAAATATAACTAATTTTTATTTTTGTTTTATGTTTGTCGGGTACCCGAACCCGAACCGAACCCGAATGGAACCGAACCGAACCCGAACCGAAATTCTAAAATACCCGAATGGGTTTATATCTCTAAACCCGAAAACCCGAAAAACCCGAACCGAACCCGAACGGGTACCCGAACGCCAGGCCTAGTTGTGAGTCATGGTCTTGTTCGATTATGAATCAACTAGTATATAAGTATACCATCTCTGTTTTCATGTTTCAAAAAGTCTACTTTCTTTAATTAGCCATACAATATTCACACATAACAAGCTCTTGGAATTTACTCTAATTTTCCCAATGGGGACTCAAGAGCATGATCATCGACTAGCCATAGACCAAACTGGCGGAAACGTTTCATCTTCTTGTCAAAACCGACTATGTAATTGTTGTGGATTATGACATGTTTCCCCTTTGTCTCTTTAAGCCATGTCTCGTTCCAGAAATACTCTTCCTGATGGGAAAGCTGCTTGCGAAAGCAAGTAGACATCCACCTACAGAACAGAATATCGCAAAAGACTTTATTGAAGAAGATTGCTCACTGGTTTAGATTAAATTGGTTTCCTTTAGCTGATTTAATCATAAGTTAATTAGCCGGTTTAGTATAGTTGGTTTTGTATATAACCTGAATATGTTGGTTAATCTCATTAAAATGAAAGTTTTCACATTTTCCATTCTTAACAAACTTTCGCTCTCATCTCTCTCTCCATTTCAAGATTCCGTAATATGGTATTTGAGCCTCTGAGCTCGAATTCTCTTCAAATTCACCATTTCTGATCTCAATTTGTTGAATCTACCGATTGATTTCCTCTCGAAATGGTTCATGTGAAGAAAATTCCGCGAAAATCAGCTCGAATTGCTAAGAAATCGACTTGTATTGTTAACTCGGCTGTTTCTTTTCCGGTGAAATCTCCGATCGTTAGCGAAAACTCCGATCGACCATCGCGAAACTGAAGGATTGTTTAGTTGATCCTGATTCAATTCTCTGATTCAGATTATCCTAAACATGCGGATCTAGGTTCTCTTGAATAGAAACAATTAATGATCTCACCTTATACCTGTTTATTGCAGCGGAAAGGGATGGTATGTCAGAGATCACAGAGCCACCGAGGGATGAATCCTCCAAAGGTTCACACACGCGATCACAGAAAACGGCTGCTAGACCACAAGGAGCTCGGCGCAGAGAGAGAGAGAGTTTTCGGCTGGGACTCCTAGGGTTAATTGTTCAGAAACTCGAGTTTTACCTTATAAAACTTGTCCGATTCCGTTTGGGCCATTTGGCCCAAACACCAATTAACTAGACGGCATTCGCGCACTGTGTCGACCGACATACCTTGTGTATCGATCGACACAGAGTAGCTAAACCGTTTTATTCTCTCTAAGTGCAGTAAATGCCTAGCACTTTTACCGTACTTCTGCTAAACCGTTCCTACACATTTTCCTGTTAGCTTAGGCGTGTGACCCATATGGGATCATATAATAAAGGCAATAAGTCCAAGACTTATAGATCATGAGCGGACTCTAGCAAGCCATCATGACCCCCAGTATTATATGACTTATGTCTGATCATTGACATACTCTTACTTTCTAGAGACAGTACCGAGATTACTGGACACAATTCCAACAATCTCCCACTTGTACTGGAATCTCTGTATTCATAATCCTTTTGTCACAATATCTCGATTAGTCATAAGGCAAGATTGGTGTCATCCTTATAAAGCCTAATCTTGTTCATCGGACTCTGATTCGATACTGACAATCCAAACGACTCGGGACAGTCCGTTTGAGCATGGCCATGCATTTTCCAGTATTCAAATCTCCGATTGGCCTAGAGATATTCACTCCATTTATATTGGAGGGACAAATTCCGTCTTGTTCCATCACTGTAATCTACTCATTTCATAATGTACCCAAACAAAGTCCTTATAGCTATCGCAGAACGATAGCGTTAGACAATGATCAAAGTGCATCAGTCCATGTGCAGTCACATGCATGCGAACTCAGGTCTAAGGACTATACTCTATAGTCGTAGTAAGAATCTCTTATGACACAGATATAAATATCCTGAAGAGTTCTTATAAGCGGGTCTTGTCCGGTCGTATGTTCCCAAACATACACCTATGTACTGACTTTGATGCCGCGCATCTATGACACACTGAGACTTTGTCATAAGTCACGTACTAATCCAGTCTCACACGGTTGTTGGTGTTCCAATTTCAACAACCTTCGACTAGGGACGGGATGATATAAAACATCTATCAAATATAGGGTCTCATGATCAAGCTAAATGACTTCGATGACTCAAGATCAAGTCATTTACTTCGATGACCTATAAAATGGTTCATATCACTTTGGAACGATTATTTCATCACAGTTAAAATAATCTTGAAATAATAATTTCATTAAACATTAGAATGTTTTACAAGAACATATCAAATAACTAAATAAAAGCCCTCAAACTCCCACTCAAATTTAGATTACATTTCAATGTCTCTAATGCCTACAGCTTCAGTCAGAAACTCGAGCTTAGGCCTTGGGAGTGGCTTTGTCAACGGATCAGCGACGTTATCATCTGTCTGAACTCGGCTGATCTTGACTTCCTTTCTATTAATGATGTCACGTATCAAGTGAAATCTTCTTAGAACATGCTTGGATTTCTGGTGTGATCTTGGTTCCTTTGCCTGAGCTATAGCACCATTGTTGTCACAAAACAGTGCCAGAGGCTCAGCCGCATCTGGTATCACACCTAGTTCAATAATGAACTTTCGTATCCAAACAGCTTCCTTCGCAGCTTCTAAGGCGGCGATATATTCAGCTTCTGTAGTGGAATCAGCAACGGTGTCTTGCTTGGAGCTTCTCCAACTGATTGCACCGCCATTCAGACAAAAGATATAACCGGACTGTGACCGGAAATCATCTTGGTCTGTCTGGAAACTTGCGTCCGTGAATCCACTGACTTTAAGCACATCACTTCCACCGTACACTAAGAACTTATCCTTAGTATGTCTTAGATACTTCAAGATATTCTTTACGGCAATCCAATGGTTTTCACCTGGATTTGGCTGGTATCTACTCGTCATGCTCAATGCATAAGCAACATCAGGACGAGTACAGATCATGGCATACATGACAGATCCTATTGCAGATGCATAAGGAATATTCTTCATGCGCTCAAGCTCAGCAGCCGTCGTAGGGCTCTGCTTCTTGCTTAGCGTTGTGCCATGTACCATTGGCGTGAAGCCCTTCTTGGAATCCTTCATGCTGAATCTTTGTAGGACTTTGTCAATGTATGAATCTTGACACAAGCCTATCAGCCTTCTAGATCTATCCCGGTAGATCCTGATTCCAAGAACGTATGCGGCTTCACCCATGTCTTTCATGGAAAAACAACTTCCAAGCCAGTCCTTTACGGACTTCAGCATTGGAATGTCGTTTCCGAGAAGCAGTATGTCATCGACATATAGAATAAGAAATACAATCTTGCTCCCACTAGATTTCTTATACACGCATTGTTCTTCTTCGTTTCTGATGAAGTCAAATTGCTTGATCGCTTCATCAAAACGAAGATTCCAGCTCCTCGATGCTTGCTTCAATCCATAAATGGATTTATGAAGCTTGCATACTTTTCCAGCATTCTTTGGATCTATGTAACCGTCAGGTTGTGTCATATACACATCCTCTTCCAGAATACCATTCAGGAAGGCGGTTTTCACGTCCATCTGCCAAATTTCATAATCATGAAAAGCTGCAGTTGCTAGTAGAATCCGAATAGATTTCATCATAGCCACTGGTGAATAGGTTTCATCGTAATCCACACCGTGAACTTGTCTGAAACCTTTTGCCACCAACCTGGCTTTATAAATCTGGACATTTCCATCCACGTCAATCTTCTTCTTGAAGATCCATTTGCACTCGATGGCTTTTACACCAGCGGGTAAGTCAACCAACGAAAACACTTGGTTGACCGACATGGAGTCCATTTCGGAATCAGTGGCCTTGCGCCACTTAGAGGAATCTGGGCCCATCATGGCTTGATTGAAGTTCGATGGTTCATCACCATCAATGATCAAAAGATCATGACAGTCAGTCACGAGGAATCCTTGATATCTCTCGGGTTCGTGACGGATCCTCCCGGATCTTCGAACTTCAGGTACTACAGGTTCAGGCTCTACAATTTCTTGTAGGTCCTCCTGCTGCTCTTCCTCATTAGGTTGAGCAGTATCCTGTTCATCTTGAATTTCTTCAAGCAGTACCTTACTCCCACTGTCTTTCTTAGAGAGAAACTCCCTCTCAAGAAAGTTACAATCCCGGGCAACAAAGATCTTGTTCTCGGAACGTAGATAGAAGTAATAAGCCTTGGTTTCCCGTGGATAACCAATGAAATAGCATTTATCAGATTTTGGTGTAAGCTTATCTGAGATTAATCTCTTGACATAGGCTTCACAACCCCAAATTCTGAGATAAGACAGCACTGGAGCTTCTCCAGTCCATAATTCATATGGTGTCTTTGCTACTGCTTTCGATGGCGCTCTATTTAGAGTGAACACTGCTGTTAGCAGAGCATATCCCCAAAGGGATATTGGAAGGTCTGTGTGACTCATCATAGATCGAACCATATCCAATAAGGTCCGATTTCTCCTCTCAGACACACCATTCCATTGAGGTGTTCCGGGAGGAGTGAGTTGGGATACGATCCCACACTCTCTCAGATGATCACTGAATTCTTGGCTTAAGTATTCTCCTCCTCGGTCGGACCGAAGAGCCTTAATGCTTTTGCCAAGTTGGTTCTGTACTTCATTTTGGAATTCTCTGAATTTCTCAAAAGATTCAGACTTATGTTTCATTAAATAAACATATCCATACCTACTGAAATCATCAGTAAAGGTAATGAAGTACTGATAGTTTCCTCTTGCATTTGTGGACATTGGGCCACACACATCAGTGTGTATCAGGCCCAATACGTCACTGGCCCTCTCGTTAGGTTTATTAAAGGGGGCCCGTGTCATTTTGCCCATCATGCAGGATTCGCATTTCTCACATGACTCAAAGTCAAATGAGCCAAGAAGTCCATTCGAATGGAGCCTCTTGATGCGTTTCTCGCTGATGTGCCCTAAACGACAATGCCATAGAAACGTTCGGTTCTCCTCATTAGGTTTGAACCGTTTGGTATTAATGTTATAAATTGGCGCGGATTGATCGAGTATGTAAAGCCCATTCATAAGAGGGGCAGAACCATAGAACAAATTGTTGCGATTGAAGGAACATAATTTATTCTTAACTGAAAAATCATAACCTTCCAAATCCAACAAAGAAATTGAAATAATATTTCTGCTTATAGCAGGTACAAAATAACAATTATTGAGTTCTAAAATCAATCCCGAAGGTAAAGACAACAAGTAAGTGCCTACAGCTAGCGCTGGAACTTTCGCTCCATTCCCAACTCGTAGCTCCACTTGTCCTTGCTTCAGCCTTCTACTGTTGCTGAGTGCCTGCATATTAGTACAAATATGAGCCCCACAACCAGTATCCATAACCCATGAGGTATTATCAGAAGTAGTCGTATTAACTTCTATAACAAAAATACCTGTTGAAGAAGTCTCAAAAGTCTTCTTCTTCAATTCCTTTAGACCTTCCTGGAATTTCTTACATTCTCTCCTCCAATGCCCTGGTTCTTTACAGAACCTGCATATGTCAGTTGGCCCGGCCTTGGACTTGGGCTTGGGCTTTGGCGTGTCCTTGTCCGCGACTTGGACAGCCTTGGCCTTTCCCTTAACCTTAGCAGAGGATTTCTTAAACCCCTTGCCCTTCTGCACCATAAGCACATTGGGGTCCTTGGCGGTTTTCCTCAAATTGGGCTCCGCAGTCTTGAGCATTCCGTGAAGCTCAGGCAATGTCTTACTCAAGCCATGCATGTTAAAGTTCAGAATGAACTGATCATAGCTTGCAGGTAATGACTGCAGAATGATGTCGCAGGCAAGTTCCTGGCTGATTGGGCAGTCGAGTTTCTGAAGATGATCGAGATAACCCATCATCTTCAAGACATGAGGACTCACTGCCGCATTCGCAGCCAACTTGCAGTCCAAGAGGTTCTTAACTGTTTGAAACCTCTCAGTCCTAGCCTGCTCCTGAAAAAGCGATTTCAGGCTTGCCATTATCTCGATGGGTGACAATACACTCTCGAACTGTTTTTGCAGCTCCGGAGTCATTGTAACCAACATCAGGCAATAGGCATCATTTTCATCTGACGAATGCTTTTTCCAAGCATTATGCAGAGTCCTGGCGGCATTGGCAGGAGGCCTCTCGGGGAGAGGATCACGAAGGACATAATCCTTCTTCTCCTGCTTGAGGACTAGCCTCAAGTTCCTTGACCACGTCAGGAAGTTCGTTCCAGTCAGCTTCTCCTTTTCGAGAACAGACCGGATCGAGAATGTGTTTTGTGTGCTTGTAGTAGTCATAGCTGAAATATATAGATAAAAAGGTTATTAGTTAAAATGTTCAATATGATTAATCTCGTATTAAATTTAACATGATTAATCACGCATTATATTCAATAACATAAGTTACCCTCAATAGAATATAATGATTCCAAGATCCACATATAACTAAGATTAAAGTGGGCCACTGGCCGTCACCAAACTTTAGCTTATATCGGTAAGCCCTATGTCGGCTAATTATATCCGTGATATAACTCTTGGTTGTGAATCTGGGCCCGAGGCCCAATTCACTCTGATGTCTCAAGGCCCGGGACTCCCGATGGCCCAGTCAAGAAAACCAGACTATACAGTCATGTAATCATTAATGTCTGGGACTCCCAATGACATTTATGAATCACAAACCGTCTTATCCACGCAAAAGCAGACACCCTCACACTGTAAGGCCATGAATACAATTGAATGGGCTTCGACAGCTGACATAGAATGGACAAGACATCCAACGCTTGATATTATTTGAGGTTCGTAGGTTTATTTAAAAATCATTCCCAAAATAGAAGATTACTATTTCGGGAAACTTTCCATTTTTGGAAACCTACTATTTTTGGAAACTTTCTAAAATTGGAAACTTTCTAAAAAACGGAAACTTTCTAACTTTAGAAATTTCTTTAAAATCCAAAACCCGCAAATCCTGAAACTTCTAATTTAAGAAACTTTCTAATTTCAAAATTTCGGAAACTTTAATTTAAAATCGACTTTATAATTCTATAAAATAAATTTTAAATTATTCTGAAGAAAGACTCAAATAATTGGCCCAATTGTTTTAACTTCTTGGCCCGAGGCCCAAGAATTGGTCCATGTCCAAGACATGACCCAATTGTCCAATTAAATGACATAACCGGTCTGGTTCATTAAAATTGGTCTAACCAAATTTTAATTACTACGATGACCACAATTGTCAACCGGTTATTTACTAAACCGGATTTTCTCAATTTATTTGGTCCAACCAAATCAAATTAGAAAATCCTGGTTTAGGCACTAAATCCAATAATTCTTTCGACATTGGATTTCTTGTCCCGGTTTAACCAGACTTAATAAAATTATTAAATCTGTTTATTAAACCAGGACAAATTAATTTTAATCAAAATTAAACCGAGCCTTAAACCAACCATGTCGATCGATGAACCAACCGTGTCGATCGATCCATCAACCACATCGGTCGATGCTCTCAGCATCGATCCTGCATCGATCGTGCATCGATCCTGTATCGATCGATGCTCTCACGCATGCACTGAAACGAGCCAAAACCCTAACCGTGTCGATCGATGCACCAACCGCATCGGTCGATGCACCAACATCGAACCTGCATCGATCCTGCATCGATCGATGCTTTCACGCGTTAACTGGTTTTGCCGATAAATTCGCACCTATCTCCTGGGGAAAATCCCAGAAACTCCTAAGGCAAAAGCCACACAAAAATGAAGAAAAAGAGGGATTTATGGCCGGTTTAACAAAGTGATTGGCCGGCCATTGGAGAACAAGTTTGGGGACGAGTTCTGATGGTAAAACATCAATATCTCCATGCCTAAAGAAGGGCAGAAGCCGTGGGTGCAAACTCAGAATCAACAAGGAGGAAACCGACATGAATCAAGGGAGAAATAAAGGATTCTATGGCCGGTTTCTACAAGGAATTGGAGGCGTTTTCTATGGGAGATTTGGGAAGTTTTCTAAGGTTAAACGACCCACGGACTGTATTCTCTGATTCAAGTTCACGGTAATCCGATAGCGCGCACGCATAACGCGTTAACTTGAAACACCCCATCCCGGCCATAGGCCTAGACGGATGTTGCGTTCCAGTGGTCAGGCCGAACCATGGCCTGAACCTCCCGAAAACCCGTCCTATTTAAAATTTTCCCGAAGGAACAAGTATTCCTCGGATCTACTATTTGACTCCCAGCCTTAGATCCTTCATACTTAACAATTAGGCAGCGGAAATATTACTTTAACCTTTGTATCGTTCTTCTAAAGAACGATCCATTCAAGAACCTCTTATGACCTTATTTAATTTCATTAAAACTCTTTCGAGGTTCCGTTCTTATCTATCCCTTCTAACAACCTAAGTCTTTAACTTAGATCATTTCATTCTCCTATTCAACTCTAACCATTCTTTAGAACAATAGAAGAGTACTCGGAACGTGTACCTTAACCTTTGGTGAGTCAGGTGTGAAGCCAACTCCGCATTCGGCTTAACTAGTTCGTTCATCGAACTTATAGAACACGCCCCCTTTGTACTTAGTCATTCAACCAACCATCCCCACATGACTGAGTACAAAAGAGGTCTTCACGTTCTTTCCTTTGTCCACCATTCCTTTCCGGGTTCATCTTTGTCTCCTTTTTCACGCATGAACATAAGGCCGATCCGCGTCCCGACCGTTCCTGGATCCGCGACCGTATCGCGACCCGCGGTCATACGCGTTCGTCCGTATGTTCATCCGTACGTCCGTCTCGGACGTCCGTAAGGTCATCCGTGTGACCATTACGGTCGTACGTTGCGTTCGTACGTGCGTTCGTTGCGATCGTCCGTCAACAGACGCGACTGTCCGTGAACGGACGCGACTGTTCGCGAACGGACACAACCTTTGGTGAACGGACACGACCCTTCGTTCGCGTCCCGCGGTCGTCCGTAACGACCCACGGTCAATCTCAATCATCCACGGTCGTTCGTCTCGTTCACAGACGTACGTTTCTGACCCGCGGTCGTCCGTGTAAGGACACACCCGTCCGTAACGGTTATGGTCGTCTGTCGCGACCCGCGGTCGTCCGTACACGACCCGCGGTCGTCCGTGATCGTCCCACGGTCGTACGCACACGACCCGCGGTCGTCCGTGACTGTCCCGCGGTCATCCGTGAACGGACACGACCGTTCGTGAACGGTCACGGTCGTCCGTACGTGACCCGCGGTCGACCGGAAACGACCCGCGGTCGTCCTTACGCGACCCGCGTTCGCCCGAGCACCATCCGCGTTCGTCCGTGCACGTCCGTGTTCGTCCGTGACGGTTACGGTCGTTCGTGACGACCCGCGGTCGACCGTGTACGACCCGCGGTCGTCCGTGAACGACCCGCGGTCGACCGTGAGCGACCCGCGGTCGTCCGTGAACGACCCACGGATGGTTACCGGGAATTTTCTTCAAATCTTCAAACGAATCTTCATCAATTTCTGGGTTTTCTCTATTGGTTTCCAGACTTAAATTGCCTTAGAAAACTTCCCAAATCTCCCATAGAAAACGCCTCCAATTCCTTGTAGAAACCGGCCATAGAATCCTTTATTTCTCCCTTGATTCATGTCGGTTTCCTCCTTGTTGATTCTGAGTTTGCACCCACGGCTTCTGCCCTTCTTTAGGCATGGAGATATTGATGTTTTACCATCAGAACTCGTCCCCAAACTTGTTCTCCAATGGCCGGCCAATCACTTTGTTAAACCGGCCATAAATCCCTCTTTTTCTTCATTTTTGTGTGGCTTTTGCCTTAGGAGTTTCTGGGATTTTCCCCAGGAGATAGGTGCACGAAAATGGCCTCCTTATGGTCTATTTATAGCCCCAAAGTCGTGCCATAACTGCCCATGGAGAAGGGTGCATTGGTTGGCCGAATGGACACAACTTTTCCTTGGTGTCCATTCGCCTTGGTGCCCCTTGGCCAGCTAGTGTCACTAGCTGACCAGCTGACCCAACACTTGAACACTCAAGCTAGCTGGGTTGAGCTGGTTGCTAGCTGACCTAGTTGACCAGCTGGACTGTTCAGCTCCTTTGAGCTGAACACTTCCCTTTCAGCTGCTTTTCTTTAAGCTAAGCTTCTTCCCCGCTGAGCTTAACCTTCTTCTGTCTATGAAACTCTCTCATTGATCTTCTTGATCATGTATTCGGTCTTATGGTTCCATAGACAGCCCAACGTTTAGGGTGTATCCCGGTTCGGGGATGTTACAAGTCTACCCCCCTTAAAATGGATTCGTCCCCGAATCCGACTTAAGATGTTTACCCCGTTCAAACTTTATGAACCATTGGGGAGCTAATAACATCCCACAGTATTAGTAGAACATAACCATTCTATGTTCTCTTTATTCGGCCTAAGTCCATTTATGGCCGTCTTTGCGTGAGCCATTCATTTCGGATCAAGTCGCGTATGACCGGACTTTCCTATTCCGTTCCCGCGCATGGACTGACTATTCCCAGAGTGCCAATCTTCGGTCAGCCGCCCCAACGGCTGCCGTTCAATCGTGCTTAACTGTCCGAACTTTTCTTGTCCATGACTCACGGTTCATCCCGTGCTTAATCCGACTTGTGGCTCACGGTCTTGGCCATGGCCGGTCGACAACCGAAATTTGGACTAAGCCGTCGAGAGGTCCATACATTCCGGTCAGGGATGTTACAAGTCTCCCCCACCAAATTAGGAATTCGTCCCTGAATTCGATGGTGGTTAACTTTGAACACCCTTCCTGTCCCGCTTGGTATGTCTTTCCATTTCCCATTGACCTAAGTCCGTCAAGACTTAATCATTTCCCTGATTTTTGTCTTGTCTTAGACTTAGTCAAATCCTGATCTTAGTCCTTACGGACTTGATCCACTTGATCCTCGCCCTTCGTGGGCTTGATCTTAGTTTCCCGATCTTAGTAAATCTCTTACTAGATCACATTCAGGCCTTTCGTTCCCTTTGAACTCGACCTCGGTTATGGTTCTTACGCATTCCCAATGCTAAGCAACCTAACCCTTTTCCCCAAATGTAATGCCCTCAAAACATTTGAAGAAGTGGGGTTCAGTGACATACCAGCAATCGCACTAAAGGACTCGGCCACGCCAATGTCCTTAGCCAGTTCGTAAACCCATGGCGTCTCGGTTAGCGCTTAGCCTTTACCGTTTGACTTTCACTACCACGTTTTACTTCTGGTCTCTGCTTTTTACAATGGAAGCGTATCATTGGTCTTTCATTGTCACTTTCCTTCCCCTTATTTTGCAAACAGCTTAGGATCCTTGGTCCCTGCTGTTGCACATCGCACGTACTCAACTTGCCTTTACACTCCCCAAAGTGTGCTTCCATTGTTTTTGCAAGTGGTACCTTTAGTGCGGTTCCCGGAGGGTGGCGATCAGCCCCAACTGAATCCCATTTTCCTCCGTACTTTGCAGACAGTTGGATCCCTTAGTCCTTGCTGCCGCCTTTGCACATACTTTGGCGCGGATTTCTAGAGGTATGGTGACCAGCCCCAACTTAGTCCCATTTTTCCTCTTTAGGTCCCTCCCGGTTCGGCCAACCACTTTCCCGTGATTGCACCTTCTTCCGGTTCACCTCCACACCGTCTTGCGACCTTGTTCTCAAAGTCTGCCCAAGACTAAGTGCGTACTTGGTGTACTTGTCTTAGCAAGTCACCAATCATGAGAGCATCGTCCTAGGAAATAACTCCGCTCTGATACCAACTTGAAACACCCCATCCCGGCCATAGGCCTAGACGGATGTTGCGTTCCAGTGGTCAGGCCGAACCATGGCCTGAACCTCCCGAAAACCCGTCCTATTTAAAATTTTCCCGAAGGAACAAGTATTCCTCGGATCTACTATTTGACTCCCAGCCTTAGATCCTTCATACTTAACAATTAGGCAGCGGAAATATTACTTTAACCTTTGTATCGTTCTTCTAAAGAACGATCCATTCAAGAACCTCTTATGACCTTATTTAATTTCATTAAAACTCTTTCGAGGTTCCGTTCTTATCTATCCCTTCTAACAACCTAAGTCTTTAACTTAGATCATTTCATTCTCCTATTCAACTCTAACCATTCTTTAGAACAATAGAAGAGTACTCGGAACGTGTACCTTAACCTTTGGTGAGTCAGGTGTGAAGCCAACTCCGCATTCGGCTTAACTAGTTCGTTCATCGAACTTATATAACACGCCCCCTTTGTACTTAGTCATTCAACCAACCATCCCCACATGACTGAGTACAAAAGAGGTCTTCACGTTCTTTCCTTTGTCCACCATTCCTTTCCGGGTTCATCTTTGTCTCCTTTTTCACGCATGAACATAAGGCCGATCCGCGTCCCGACCGTTCCTGGATCCGCGACCGTATCGCGACCCGCGGTCATACGCGTTCGTCCGTATGTTCATCCGTACGTCCGTCTCGGACGTCCGTAAGGTCATCCGTGTGACCATTACGGTCGTACGTTGCGTTCGTACGTGCGTTCGTTGCGATCGTCCGTCAACAGACGCGACTGTCCGTGAACGGACGCGACTGTTCGCGAACGGACACAACCTTTGGTGAACGGACACGACCCTTCGTTCGCGTCCCGCGGTCGTCCGTAACGACCCGCGGTCAATCTCAATCATCCACGGTCGTTCGTCTCGTTCACAGACGTACGTTTCTGACCCGCGGTCGTCCGTGTAAGGACACACCCGTCCGTAACGGTTATGGTCGTCTGTCGCGACCCGCGGTCGTCCGTACACGACCCGCGGTCGTCCGTGATCGTCCCACGGTCGTACGCACACGACCCGCGGTCGTCCGTGACTGTCCCGCGGTCATCCGTGAACGGACACGACCGTTCGTGAACGGTCACGGTCGTCCGTACGTGACCCGCGGTCGACCGGAAACGACCCGCGGTCGTCCTTACGCGACCCGCGTTCGCCCGAGCACCATCCGCGTTCGTCCGTGCACGTCCGTGTTTGTCCGTGACGGTTACGGTCGTTCGTGACGACCCGCGGTCGACCGTGTACGACCCGCGGTCGTCCGTGAACGACCCGCGGTCGACCGTGAGCGACCCGCGGTCGTCCGTGAACGACCCACGGATGGTTACCGGGAATTTTCTTCAAATCTTCAAACGAATCTATCGGCAAGTCTATCGGCAAGAGTTTAACCGGGATACACCCATGTAACGACCGTGAACTTGTAACATCCCCGAACCGGGATACACCCTAAACGTTGGGCTGTCTATGGAACCATAAGACCGAATACATGATCAAGAAGATCAATGAGAGAGTTTCATAGACAGAAGAAGGTCAAGCTCAGCGGGGAAGAAGCTTAGCTTAAAGAAAAGCAGCTGAAAGGGAAGTGTTCAGCTCAAAGGAGCTGAACAGTCCAGCTGGTCAACTAGGTCAGCTAGCAACCAGCTCAACCCAGCTAGCTTGAGTGTTCAAGTGTTGGGTCAGCTGGTCAGCTAGTGACACTAGCTGGCCAAGGGGCACCAAGGCGAATGGACACCAAGGAAAAGTTGTGTCCATTCGGCCAACCAATGCACCCTTCTCCATGGGCAGTTATGGCACGACTTTGGGGCTATAAATAGACCATAAGGAGGCCATTTTCGTGCACCTATCTCCTGGGGAAAATCCCAGAAACTCCTAAGGCAAAAGTCACACAAAAATGAAGAAAAAGAGGGATTTATGGCCGGTTTAACAAAGTGATTGGCCGGCCATTGGAGAACAAGTTTGGGGACGAGTTCTGATGGTAAAACATCAATATCTCCATGCCTAAAGAAGGGCAGAAGCCGTGGGTGCAAACTCAGAATCAACAAGGAGGAAACCGACATGAATCAAGGGAGAAATAAAGGATTCTATGGCCGGTTTCTACAAGGAATTGGAGGCGTTTTCTATGGGAGATTTGGGAAGTTTTCTAAGGCAATTTAAGTCTGGAAACCAATAGAGAAAACCCAGAAATTGATGAAGATTCGTTTGAAGATTTGAAGAAAATTCCCGGTAACCATCCGTGGGTCGTTCACGGACGACCGCGGGTCGCTCACGGTCGACCGCGGGTCGTTCACGGACGACCGCGGGTCGTACACGGTCGACCGCGGGTCGTCACGAACGACCGTAACCATCACGGACGAACACGGACGTGCACGGACGAACGCGGATGGTGCTCGGGCGAACGCGGGTCACGTAAGGACGACCGCGGGTCGTTTCCGGTCAACCGCGGGTCACGTACGGACGACCGTGACCGTTCACGAACGGTCGTGTCCGTTCACGGATGACCGCGGGACAGTCACGGACGACCGCGGGTCGTGTGCGTACGACCATGGGACGATCACGGACGACCGCGGGTCGTGTACGGACGACCGCGGGTCGCGACAGACGACCATAACCGTTACGGACGGGTGTGTCCTTACACGGACGACCGCGGGTCAGAAACGTACGTCTGTGAACGAGACGAACGACCGTGGATGATTGAGATTGACCGCGGGTCGTTACGGACGACCGCGGGACGCGAACGAAGGGTCGTGTCCGTTCACCAAAGGTTGTGTCCGTTCGCGAACAGTCGCGTCCGTTCACGGACAGTCGCGTCTGTTGACGGACGATCGCAACGAACGCACGTACGAACGCAACGTACGACCGTAATGGTCACACGGATGACCTTACGGACGTCCGAGACGGACGTACGGATGAACATACGGACGAACGCGTATGACCGCGGGTCGCGATACGGTCGCGGATCCAGGAACGGTCGGGACGCGGATCGGCCTTATGTTCATGCGTGAAAAAGGAGACAAAGATGAACCCGGAAAGGAATGGTGGACAAAGGAAAGAACGTGAAGACCTCTTTTGTACTCAGTCATGTGGGGATGGTTGGTTGAATGACTAAGTACAAAGGGGGCGTGTTCTATAAGTTCGATGAACGAACTAGTTAAGCCGAATGCGGAGTTGGCTTCACACCTGACTCACCAAAGGTTAAGGTACACGTTCCGAGTACTCTTCTATTGTTCTAAAGAATGGTTAGAGTTGAATAGGAGAATGAAATGATCTAAGTTAAAGACTTAGGTTGTTAGAAGGGATAGATAAGAACGGAACCTCGAAAGAGTTTTAATGAAATTAAATAAGGTCATAAGAGGTTCTTGAATGGATCGTTCTTTAGAAGAACGATACAAAGGTTAAAGTAATATTTCCGCTGCCTAATTGTTAAGTATGAAGGATCTAAGGCTGGGAGTCAAATAGTAGATCCGAGGAATACTTGTTCCTTCGGGAAAATTTTAAATAGGACGGGTTTTCGGGAGGTTCAGGCCATGGTTCGGCCTGACCACTGGAACGCAACATCCGTCTAGGCCTATGGCCGGGATGGGGTGTTTCAAGTTGGTATCAGAGCGGAGTTATTTCCTAGGACGATGCTCTCATGATTGGTGACTTGCTAAGACAAGTACACCAAGTACGCACTTAGTCTTGGGCAGACTTTGAGAACAAGGTCGCAAGACGGTGTGGAGGTGAACCGGAAGAAGGTGCAATCACGGGAAAGTGGTTGGCCGAACCGGGAGGGACCTAAAGAGGAAAAATGGGACTAAGTTGGGGCTGGTCACCATACCTCTAGAAATCCGCGCCAAAGTATGTGCAAAGGCGGCAGCAAGGACTAAGGGATCCAACTGTCTGCAAAGTACGGAGGAAAATGGGATTCAGTTGGGGCTGATCGCCACCCTCCGGGAACCGCACTAAAGGTACCACTTGCAAAAACAATGGAAGCACACTTTGGGGAGTGTAAAGGCAAGTTGAGTACGTGCGATGTGCAACAGCAGGGACCAAGGATCCTAAGCTGTTTGCAAAATAAGGGGAAGGAAAGTGACAATGAAAGACCAATGATACGCTTCCATTGTAAAAAGCAGAGACCAGAAGTAAAACGTGGTAGTGAAAGTCAAACGGTAAAGGCTAAGCGCTAACCGAGACGCCATGGGTTTACGAACTGGCTAAGGACATTGGCGTGGCCGAGTCCTTTAGTGCGATTGCTGGTATGTCACTGAACCCCACTTCTTCAAATGTTTTGAGGGCATTACATTTGGGGAAAAGGGTTAGGTTGCTTAGCATTGGGAATGCGTAAGAACCATAACCGAGGTCGAGTTCAAAGGGAACGAAAGGCCTGAATGTGATCTAGTAAGAGATTTACTAAGATCGGGAAACTAAGATCAAGCCCACGAAGGGCGAGGATCAAGTGGATCAAGTCCGTAAGGACTAAGATCAGGATTTGACTAAGTCTAAGACAAGACAAAAATCAGGGAAATGATTAAGTCTTGACGGACTTAGGTCAATGGGAAATGGAAAGACATACCAAGCGGGACAGGAAGGGTGTTCAAAGTTAACCACCATCGAATTCGGGGACGAATTCCTAATTTGGTGGGGGAGACTTGTAACATCCCTGACCGGAATGTATGGACCTATCGACGGCTTAGTCCAAATTTCGGTTGTCGACCGGCCATGGCCAAGACCGTGAGCCACAATTCGGATTAAGCACGGGATGAACCGTGAGTCATGGACAAGAAAAGTTCGGACAGTTAAGCACGATTGAACGGCAGCCGTTGGGGCGGCTGACCGAAGATTGGCACTCTAGGAATAGTCAGTCCATGCGCGGGAACGGAATAGGAAAGTCCGGTCATACGCGACTTGATCCGAAATGAATGGCTCACGCAAAGACGGCCATAAATGGACTTAGGCCGAATAAAGAGAACATAGAATGGTTATGTTCTACTAATACTGTGGGATGTTATTAGCTCCCCAATGGTTCATAAAGTTTGAACGGGGTAAACATCTTAAGTCGGATTCGGGGACGAATCCATTTTAAGGGGGGTAGACTTGTAACATCCCCGAACCGGGATACACCCTAAACGTTGGGCTGTCTATGGAACCATAAGACCGAATACATGATCAAGAAGATCAATGAGAGAGTTTCATAGACAGAAGAAGGTCAAGCTCAGCGGGGAAGAAGCTTAGCTTAAAGAAAAGCAGCTGAAAGGGAAGTGTTCAGCTCAAAGGAGCTGAACAGTCCAGCTGGTCAACTAGGTCAGCTAGCAACCAGCTCAACCCAGCTAGCTTGAGTGTTCAAGTGTTGGGTCAGATGGTCAGCTAGTGACACTAGCTGGCCAAGGGGCACCAAGGCGAATGGACACCAAGGAAAAGTTGTGTCCATTCGGCCAACCAATGCACCCTTCTCCATGGGCAGTTATGGCACGACTTTGGGGCTATAAATAGACCATAAGGAGGCCATTTTCGTGCACCTATCTCCTGGGGAAAATCCCAGAAACTCCTAAGGCAAAAGCCACACAAAAATGAAGAAAAAGAGGGATTTATGGCCGGTTTAACAAAGTGATTGGCCGGCCATTGGAGAACAAGTTTGGGGACGAGTTCTGATGGTAAAACATCAATATCTCCATGCCTAAAGAAGGGCAGAAGCCGTGGGTGCAAACTCAGAATCAACAAGGAGGAAACCGACATGAATCAAGGGAGAAATAAAGGATTCTATGGCCGGTTTCTACAAGGAATTGGAGGCGTTTTCTATGGGAGATTTGGGAAGTTTTCTAAGGCAATTTAAGTCTCGAAACCAATAGAGAAAAACCAGAAATTGATGAAGATTCGTTTGAAGATTTGAAGAAAATTCCCGGTAACCATCCGTGGGTCGTTCACGGACGACCGCGGGTCGCTCATGGTCGACCGCGGGTCGTTCACGGACGACCGCGGGTCGTACACGGTCGACCGCGGGTCGTCACGAACGACCGTAACCGTCACGGACGAACACGGACGTGCACGGACGAACGCGGATGGTGCTTGGGCGAACGCGGGTCGCGTAAGGACGACCGCGGGTCGTTTCCGGTCGACCGCGGGTCACGTACGGACGACCGTGACCGTTCACGAACGGTCGTGTCCGTTCACGGATGACCGCGGGACAGTCACGGACGACCGCGGGTCGTGTGCGTACGACCGTGGGACGATCACGGACGACCGCGGGTCGTGTACGGACGACCGCGGGTCGCGACAGACGACCATAACCGTTACGGACGGGTGTGTCCTTACACGGACGACCGCGGGTCAGAAACGTACGTCTGTGAACGAGACGAACGACCGTGGATGATTGAGATTGACCGCGGGTCGTTACGGACGACCGCGGGACGCGAACGAAGGGTCGTGTCCGTTCACCAAAGGTTGTGTCCGTTCGCGAACAGTCGCGTCCGTTCATGGACAGTCGCGTCTGTTGACGGACGATCGCAACGAACGCACGTACGAACGCAACGTACGACCGTAATGGTCACACGGATGACCTTACGGACGTCCGAGACGGACGTACGGATGAACATACGGACGAACGCGTATGACCGCGGGTCGCGATACGGTCGCGGATCCAGGAACGGTCGGGACGCGGATCGGCCTTATGTTCATGCGTGAAAAAGGAGACAAAGATGAACCCGGAAAGGAATGGTGGACAAAGGAAAGAACGTGAAGACCTCTTTTGTACTCAGTCATGTGGGGATGGTTGGTTGAATGACTAAGTACAAAGGGGGCGTGTTCTATAAGTTCGATGAACGAACTAGTTAAGCCGAATGCGGAGTTGGCTTCACACCTGACTCACCAAAGGTTAAGGTACACGTTCCGAGTACTCTTCTATTGTTCTAAAGAATGGTTAGAGTTGAATAGGAGAATGAAATGATCTAAGTTAAAGACTTAGGTTGTTAGAAGGGATAGATAAGAACGGAACCTCGAAAGAGTTTTAATGAAATTAAATAAGGTCATAAGAGGTTCTTGAATGGATCGTTCTTTAGAAGAACGATACAAAGGTTAAAGTAATATTTCCGCTGCCTAATTGTTAAGTATGAAGGATCTAAGGCTGGGAGTCAAATAGTAGATCCGAGGAATACTTGTTCCTTCGGGAAAATTTTAAATAGGACGGGTTTTCGGGAGGTTCAGGCCATGGTTCGGCCTGACCACTGGAACGCAACATCCGTCTAGGCCTATGGCCGGGATGGGGTGTTTCAAGTTAACGCGTTATGCGTGCGCGCTATCGGATTACCGTGAACTTGAATCAGAGAATACAGTCCGTGGGTCGTTTAACCCTAGGCTCTGATACCACTGAAGGATTGTTTAGTTGATCCTGATTCAATTCTCTGATTCAGATTATCCTAAACATGCGGATCTAGGTTCTCTTGAATAGAAACAATTAATGATCTCACCTTATACCTGTTTATTGCAGCGGAAAGGGATGGTATGTCAGAGATCACAGAGCCACCGAGGGATGAATCCTCCAAAGGTTCACACACGCGATCACAGAAATCGGCTGCTAGACCACAAGGAGCTCGGCGCAGAGAGAGAGAGAGTTTTCGGCTGGGACTCCTAGGGTTAATTGTTCAGAAACTCGAGTTTTACCTTATAAAACTTGTCCGATTCCGTTTGGGCCATTTGGCCCAAACACCAATTAACTAGACGGCATTCGCGCACTGTGTCGACCGACATACCTTGTGTATCGATCGACACAGAGTAGCTAAACCGTTTTATTCTCTCTAAGTGCAGTAAATGCCTAGCACTTTTACCGTACTTCTGCTAAACCGTTCCTACACATTTTCCTGTTAGCTTAGGCGTGTGACCCATATGGGATCATATAATAAAGGCAATAAGTCCAAGACTTATAGATCATGAGCGGACTCTAGCAAGCCATCATGACCCCCAGTATTATATGACTTATGTCTGATCATTGACATACTCTTACTTTCTAGAGACAGTACCGAGATTACTGGACACAATTCCAACAGAAACAGCTCGATGACGAATTTTTCTGATCCAAGTCAACATCCGTTGTATGTACATAATTTTGATCATCCAGGTCTGCAAATAATTTCACTTTGTCTTGATGATTTCAACTACGATGATTGGCGTGCGGCGATGCTTATCTCCCTAGATGCGAAGAACAAAATAGGTTTCATAGATGGTTCGATACCTCGTCCACATGAACAAGATCCTAGTTCTCGGAATTGGTCTAGGTGTAACAGTCTAGTCAAGGCTTGGATTCTTAACTCTGTTTCTGAAGATATTTTTCGAAGTATCTTGCACATTCCTGATGCATATGACATATGGAAAGATCTTTATGATCGTTTTCGCAAGACGGATCTCCCAAGGACTTTCATTTTGACTCAAGAAATTCAGGACTTACGACAAGGACTGATGTCTCTATCTGAATACTTTACAAAACTGAAAACCTTGTGGAGTAGCTTGGAAAGCAATGATGAACTTGATGCTCCTTGTACTTGTGGAAAGGCAGCTCGAATGCAGTTGAAAGCGGATAAAGCAAAGATCATTAAATTTCTTGCAGGACTTAATGAATATTATGCTATCATCCGACGACAGATTATCATGAAGAAGGTCCTTCCATCTTTAGCGGAGATATACAATCTTCTTGACCAAGATGAAAGTCAGAAGGGTTTCTCTGGAGTTCCCACTCCACCATCTGCATTTCAAGTTTATGAGAATCTGTCATCATCTCCGCATGAACCAGCCATATGTTATGTTCAAAACGGTCCTAATAAAGGTCTCCTCAGTAAAGACCAACTTCAGAGATTCATTTCCCTGTTTAGCTCTACAACCAACTCCTCCCACTGGTTCCAATGTGGCTAGCACTTCAAACACTAATCACACGTGTATCTTCTTTTCTCCCTCTACGTATTGTTTTGTGGGAATCTTGACGGTATCTAATCACCAAATAGCAACTGAGACATGGATAATAGATTCTGGAGCGACACATCATGTTGCTCAAGATAGAAGTATTTTTAGTACTGTGAATACTTCTATTACTAGTTGTGTGAATTTACCAACATGATCAATAGTGAAGATTAGTGGTGTTGGTGCAGTTAAGCTGAATGAGGATATTACTTTACAGAATGTGTTGTTTATCCCTGAATTCAGATTGAATCTTCTCAGTATTAGTTCATTAACTACTGATCTAGGTTTAAGAGTGATATCTGATCATGGGTTCATTTGAAATTCAGGATCCTATCAAGGGATTGACGATTGTACAGGGTAAGAGAATGGTGAATCTATATTTGCTGGATGTTCCATTCTCCTCAATAAAGGTCAATGATGTTGCAGATATTGTTGGGATTGTGTCCTGAAATCACACTTGTACTCACTTCTAATGATAGTTGTGTGTCGAGATCAGACATTTCGTATAATACTGGGTGGTTGCAATGCTTTGCTAGAAGCCTCTTGCAATCTGTAAGTTGTGGACTTACTGCCAGTGTTATATGATCCTATAGGGTCACACACCTAAGCAAACTGGAAGCATAAATATGGGAATGATCATTATGGTAATGATCATATTGATGTGTATTGGATACACATTGATATTGAGTTTTATAGTGGTGTGTCGATCGTGTCGATCGACACATATCAGGTTTCGAAATTGACGTTTCGATTTCATGACTTAAACGAATTGGGATTTATATAATTTCGGTTTAGTCATTCCAGGACTATATAAAGGCTTATATGGTCGACCTGGAACCCGAGCCGTTCACTTTTATGTTGCATAGAAAGCAGAACCACCTAAACTCAGCGATCCCAAGATCCGGCACTAGCATCCCGGCTTTCCAGCTTTGTGTGCGTGTGTATCTGGTAGAGGCGAAGCATCTGAGTAGCTGCTGATCTCGATTACCATTCATTCCGCTGCCATCTCTGAGGTAAACACGAGATCAATGATTCAATAACTCAAGCCCTAGATCGTAGGCATTCTAACAGTGGTATCAAAGCTATTAGGGTTTAATCCATTAAATCAAAGGCATGTAATTCGAATAATGATGTATTTGATTAGATTTGTGCCTGCTAAATCATGTTTTGAACGAATTAATCTCGGATTAAGTTTCTGCTTTAAAACGATGATCGGGTGTTTTCGCATAGTGTCGATCGACAATAATCGTGTGTCGGTCGACACACCGCGAAACGCTTATAAAATTTTAGGGTTTCGATCAGCGATCGAATTTCTGTTACCCTACTGTGTCGATCGACACACTGGGTGTGTCGGTCGACGCAGGCTGTGCGAAAGGATTAATCGGTTCAGTTGGATTGACCGGTTATCTCACATGGTTATGTCGGTTAAATCGGTTCAATTGGATTAACTGGTTCAATTAGATTGGACTGGTTATCTCAATTAGTCAAGAACCGATTTAATTGGTTGATTTCGGTTAAATTAGATTTACCGGTTATCGACCCAATTCAATTGGATTGAACCGGAAAACCAATTTGGTTTTGGTTAGGTCGTGTCGACCGATACAAGGGTGTGTCGATCGACACACCACTCGCAGATTTGATGGTTGGACCTCAAATTGCAAATACCAAACCAAATCTAACTCCTTGCTTCTAGATTAACTTAAACTTAATAAATGTAGATGTTTTAATTAACTTAAAAACTTCTTGGATGTATATTGGATATGCATCAAGATTAAATAGTTCTTTTCCTCAACTAAATATCAAGTGATCTTGATGTCTTGCCCGATCTTGTCTACTGTCAAGACTCGTTTCGTTGTTGGATAGCCTTGGAGTCCTTGGTATCCACAACTACATGAGTAAGACAGGTGATCATTGATAGACTTGCAGTGCGACTGTCAATAATCACAAGACTGAAGAGATTGGTTTACTTGACTGGGCTATCAGAAGTTCTGGGCCCAGAGACATCAGAGTGGGTAAGACATGGATTGTCTTATCTGCGACCAAGAGTTGTACTGGGCACAATTAGCAATGATTTTCTTACCTAGATAACTAAAGCTTGGGTGATGGCGAGTTGCCCACTCAAATCTTGGTGAAGTAAGGATCTTGGTTCATTGTATTCATCTGAGGAAACATAGTTTTGAATGCAATGCGAGTTTTATTATTAGATAAGAATTCTCATTTCCTTGAACATCGTAACTAAAACCTCTACCTCTTTTAATTACAGCTATGTCTGTCCCAACTCACATCAACACTTTCTCGCTAAGATCCGTCCTTGAGAAGGACAAGCTTAATGGATCAAATTTCTTGGAATGGTATCGGAACCTGAGAATAGTTCTCAGGCAGGAGAACAAGGAATATGTCCTTATAAGAGTTCTCCCCGAGAGGCCACGTTCCAATGCCACGCAGGCAGATAAGAATGCTTGGGATAAGCATTCAGCTGATGTCAAAGACGTTAATTGTCTAATGCTGGTGACTATGAACTCTGAGCTGCAGAAGCAATATGAAAACGTATTGTCACCGATTGAGATGATTAACAGCCTGAAAGCATTGTTTCAGGAGCAAGCTCGCACAGAGAGATACCAGACGGTTAAATCTCTCATGGATTGCAAGCTGGCTAAGGACAGTCCAGTAAGTCCTCATGTCCTTAAAATGATGGGTTACATTGATAACCTGGGGAAACTGGACTGTGCCATTAGCCAGGAGCTAGCCACTGACATGATTCTGCAGTCTTTGCCGTCGTGTTTTGATCAGTTCATCATGAACTACAACATGCAAAACATGACTAAGACATTGACTGAGTTGCACGGCATGCTTAAGACAGCAGAGCCGAATCTCAAGAAGGCAACTCCTAATGTACTGATGGTACAAGGGGGTAAAAGGTTTAAGAAACCTAGTAAGGATAAGGGAAAGGCTAAAGCTGTCCAGACTGAGAGTCAAGACAAGCCCAAGCCCAAGCCCAAATCCGGGCCTTCTCCTGAGGACAAATGCAACTACTGCAAGCAGCTAGGGCATTGAAACAGAGACTGCAAGAAATTCATGGAAGATTACAAGAAGAAGATGTATGATGCGTCTGATTCAGGTATTTATGTTATCGAATTTAATTTTATGACTTCTAGTTCTACTTCATGGGTATTGGATACCGGCTGCGGTGCTCATATTTGTACTAATATGCAGGCACTAAGAAATAGTAGAACGCTGAAGAAAGGACAAGTGGAGCTACGGGTCGGGAATGGAGCTAAGGTTGCTGCACTGGCCGTAGGCACTTATGATTTGTCTTTACCTTCTGGCATGGTTTTAGAATTGAATAATTGCTATTTTGTACCTGCGATTAGCAGAAACATAATTTCAGTTTCCGTTTTGGATTTGGAAGATTTTGATTTTGCTATTAAGAATAAAGTTTGTTCTTTTCATCGTGATGGTACATTTTATGGTAGCGCCCCATTAGAAAATGGGTTATATGTCTTAAACCAAGAAATGCCTGTCTTTAACATAAATACAAAGCGGTTCAAGTCAAATGACGAAAACCCGACTTTCTTATGGCATTGTCGTTTGGGCCACATCAATGAGAAACACATTCAGAGGCTCCATCGTAATGGGCTTCTGGGCTCATTTGATTTTGAATCATGTGAGAAATGCGAATCTTGCTTGATGGGCAAAATGGCTAGAGCCCCTTTCAACAAACCGACTGAAAGGGCCAGTGATTTATTGGGCCTTATTCATACTGATGTATGTGGGCCAATGATCACTGTTGCCAGAGGAAATTACAAGTACTTCATTACCTTTACTGATGACTTCAGTAGGTATGGCTACGTCTATTTGATGAGACATAAGTCAGAATCCTTTGATAGATTCAAGGAGTTCAAGAATGAAGTACAGAACCAACTTGGCAAAAGTATCAAAGTTCTGCGGTCGGATCGCGGAGGAGAGTACTTGAGTCAAGAGTTCAGTGACTATCTGAGCGAGTGTGGAATTGTTTCACAACTCACTCCTCCTGGAACACCCCAATGGAATGGAGTGTCAGAGAGGAGGAATCGAACTTTATTGGATATGGTTCGGTCTATGATGAGTCATTCAGATCTTCCATTATCCTTTTGGGGATACGCTCTAGAAACGTCAGCGTTTACACTAAATAGGGTGCCGTCTAAATCAGTTGAAAAGACACCACATGAATTGTGGACTGGGAATGTTCCAAGTCTGTCTTTCCTGAAGATTTGAGGTTGTGAGGCTTATGTCAAACGTTTAATCTCTGACAAGCTCGCACCCAAATCAGATAAATGCTACTTCGTTGGTTATCCTAGGGAAACCAAGGCATACTACTTTTACAACCAATCTGAGAACAAAGTCTTTGTTGCTCGGGACTGCTCTTTTCTTGAGAGGGAATTTCTTTCTAATAAAAGCAGTGGGAGTAAAGTACATCTAGAAGAAATTCAAGATGCACAGGAGACTGCTCAACCTGCTGAGGAAGAGCAGCAGTTGGATCCACAAAGTTTTGTGGAGGCCACGCCTGTGGAGCCTGAAGTTCGCAGATCCGGAAGGATCCGTCCCGAACCCGAGAGATATTATGGATTTCTCGTGACCAACTGTAATGATCTGATGACCATTGAAAGTGACGAACCAGCGACCTTCGCGGAAGCAATGATGGGCCCGAACTCCGAAAAGTGGCTTGGAGCCTCTAAATCCGAAATGGGATCCATGTCAGAAAACCAAGTATGGTCCTTGGTCGATTTACCTAATGGTGCAAAAGCCATTGAGTGTAAATGGATTTTCAAGAAGAAGATTGACGTGGATGGTAATGTTCAAATTTATAAAGCTAGGTTGGTGGCTAAAGGTTTCAAACAGATTCATGGTATTGACTATGATGAAACCTATTCCCCAGTCGCTATGCTTAAATCCATTCGGATTCTTCTAGCAACTGCCGCTTATTATGATTATGAGATCTGGCAGATGGATGTCAAAACCGCCTTCCTGAATGGAATTTTGGAAGAGGATGTGTATATGACACATCCTGAGGGTTTTGTAGATCCTAAGAATGCTGAGAAGGTATGCAAGCTTCATAAATCCATTTATGGATTGAAGCAAGCATCACAGAGCTGGAATCTTCGTTTTGATGAAACAGTAAAACAATTTGGTTTCATCAAGAACGAAGAAGAACCATGTGTATACAAGAAGACTAGTGGGAGCGGAATTTCGTTTCTTGTACTGTATGTCGATGACATACTTATTCTCGGTAATGACGTTCTGTTGCTTCAGTCTGTTAAAACTTGGCTAAGAAGTTGTTTTTCCATGAAAGACATGGGAGAAGCCGCGTACATCCTTGGAATCAGAATCTACAGAAATAGAGCGAATAGACTGATTGGATTGTGCCAGGACACTTACATTGACAAGGTGTTGCACAGATTCAAGATGCATGATTCCAAGAAGGGCTTCATTCCGATGTCTCATGGCATTAGTCTCAGCAAGAAGCAGTGTCCGGCGACACATGCTGAGCGAGAACGCATGGATAGGATTCCTTATGATTTTGCAATAGGATCTATCATGTATGCCATGCTCTGCACTCGTCCAGATGTAGCTTACGCGTTAAGCATGACGAGCATATACCAATCTGATCCAGGTGAAGATTACTGGACAGCTGTCAAGAATATTCTCAAATATTTGAGAAATACCAAGGATAAGTTCTTGGTATATGGAGGAAGTGAAGAGCTTGTGGTGAATGGATTCACTGATGCGAGTTTTCAGACGGACAGAGACGATTTCCGATCACAATCTGGATATGTCTCCTGTCTAAATGGCGGTGCAGTGAGCTGGAAGAGCTCTAAGCAGAATACCGTAGCTGATTCCACGACGGAAGCTGAATATGTTGCTGCTTCAGAAGCGGCAAAGGAAGCTGTTTGGATCAAGAAGTTCATGACTGAACTTGGTGTGGTTCCTAGTATCTTGGAGCCAGTGGCTTTGTTTTGTGACAACAATGGAGCCATTGATCAGGCGAAAGAACCCAGGTCACACCAGAAGTCCAAAAAAATTGAGAGGAGATATCACCTGATTCGTGATATCGTCAATAGAGGTGAAGTGAAGATCAGCCGAGTCCCGACAGACGAAAATGTCGCTGATCCTCTAACTAAACCACTCCCAAGGCCCAAGCATGAGAGTCATACTACTGCTATGGGCATTAGAGATCTTAAGATGTAATCTTAGTCATCTTAGTTATATTAAGATGTTCTTGTAAACATACTTTTGGTTATGTTCAATGAAATTTGATTTCAGCATTATTTATTGTGATATAAATATGGTCCCAAAATAAGTTTATGCCATATTATAGGTCATCAAGTTGAAGACTTGATCATGAAACCCTATAAGTTAAAGATGACATAAATAATGATGTGTCCCTAGTCGAGGTTGTCAAAGTGGGACACTGACAACCGCGAGAGACTAGCTTGTGAGGTGACTGTTGACTAAGTTTCTTGGAGTCAGTGATATGAGTATCACAGTCAGTCACATAGATATATGTTGATGAACATATGATCGGACATGACCCGCAAATGAGAAGTCTCCAGGATAGTTATATCTGTGTCATGAGAGGTTCTCATTTCGACTATAGAGTATAGTCCTTAGACCTAAGTTCATCATGCTTTCTTGCATATGAATTGGTACACTTTGACCTTGTCAAACGTCGACCCGTAACTGGCGGCTATAAAGGCATTGCTTGGGTGTATCATGAAGTGTATATGGAAACAGGGATGGAACGAGATGGGATTTGTCCCTCCTATATAACGGGAGATAAATATCTCAGGGCCTATCGAAGATTCAATACTGAGAAAATGTGTGGCCGCACTCAAACGAACTGTAGTTCAGTTGTTTGTCTTGTTCAGTATAGATCAGGAGTTCGATAAACACGATATTGGCTTAATAAGGATGACACTAATCTTGCCTTATGCCAAATCGAGATATAGAGACAAAAGGATTATAGGAATTGATGATTCCAGTACAAGTGGGAGATTGTTGGGATTGTGTCCTGAAATCACACTTGTACTCACTCCTAATGATAGTTGTGTGTCGAGATCAGACATTTCATATAATACTGGGTGGTTGCAATGCTTTGCTAGAAGCCTCTTGCAATCTGTAAGTTGTGGACTTACTGCCAGTGTTATATGATCCTATAGGGTCACACACCTAAGAAAACTGGAAGCATAAATATGGGAATGATCATTATGGTAATGATCATATTGATGTGTATTGGATACACATTGATATTGAGTTTTATAGTGGTGTGTCGATCGACACAGTAAGTGTGTCGATCGACACAGATCGGGTTTCGAAACTGACGTTTCGATTTCATGACTTAAACGAATTGGGATTTATCTAATTTCGGTTTAGTCATTCCAGGACTATATAAAGGCTTATATGGTCGACATGGAACCCGAGCCGTTCACTTTTCTGTTGCAGAGAAAGCAGAACCACATAAACTCAGCGATCCCAAGATCCGGCACTAGCATCCCGGCTTTCCAGCTTTGTGTGCGTGTGTATCTGGTAGAGGCGAAGCATCTGAGTCGCTGCTGATCTCGATTACCATTCATTCCGCTGCCATCTCTGAGGTAAACACGAGATCAATGATTCAATAACTCAAGCCCTAGATCCTAGGCATTCTAACAGATATTTCTCTTTGGCACCAGAGACTTGGCCATCCATCCTATGGAGTTCTAGATTCTATTTCACTTTTTTAGGTACCCATAGACATAAGAATAAGGGAAATTCTTATTGTCATATATGTCATTTAGCTAAACAAAAGAAAATGTCTTACAATTCTCATAACAACATTTGTAAAGACAATTTCCAGTTAATGCACATTGACATTTGGGGACCTTTCTCTATTGAAACTCCAGAAGGATTCAAATATTTCCTTATCATAGTGGATGATCATTCCAGAGCCACTTGGATCTATTTGCTCACGACAAAACAGGAAGTTATCACAGTTTTCCCAAACTTTCTGAAGCAGATTGAGAATCAGTATGGAACTACAGTGAAGCCAGCCGGGTCTGATAATGCACCAGAGTTCAACTTCACCAAATTATTTCAGGAGAAAGGAATTGTATCTTTTCATTCGTGTCCTGAGATACCTGAACATGACTCAGTTGTTGAGAGGAAGCATCAACATCTTCTGAATGTTGCTCGTGCATTGATGTTATGTTTCAATCAAATGTTCCTTTATGTCTTTTGGGTGAGTATGTTCTGACAGCTGTGTTTCTCATCAACATGACTCCTATGCAACTTCTTTCTCAGAAAACTCCATATGAGGTACATATTGGAAAGCCTCCTCAGTATGATCAGCTAAGATCTTTTGGTTGTTTGTGCTATGGTTCTACTTCACCTAAACAGAGAACAAAGTTTCAACCAAGATCAAGAGCATGTCTGTTCCTTGGTTACCCTTCAGGCTATAAGGGTTACAAATTGATGGATTTGGAAAGTAATCAAGTCTACATATCAAGGAATGTTACTTTTCATGAAGACATATTCCCATTGGCGAAATCATCTCAGTTACATGAAGAATCTCTCAGTTTCTTCACACTAACAGATTATGTGTCTTCAGGTAATACTATTACATCTTCTTTACTCTTACCATCACCAACTTCCAAAAGGCAACCCAAAATGCCTTATCATTTACAATATTATCATTGTTATTCACTCCAAACAAACACTAAGCATCCCATTTCATCTTCTCTTTCATATACCCAAATTTCTCCATCTCATCTTGCTTATATAAACAATATCACCAAGATTCATATTCCCTCATCATATACTGAGGCACAGACGAAGAAATATACATGAAACTTTCTGAGGGTTATGCTGATCATACATGTATGTCTTTGCCTAAGAAAACAATATGTAGATTGAAGAAATCGATTTATGGTTTGAAGCAGGCTTCTCGACAATGGTTTAGGAAATTTTCAGATTCCTTGATTCATTTGGGGTTTGAGAAAGGTCATGGAGATCATACACTCTTCATGAGGAGTTCTGTGGATGGTTTTATAGTCATACTGGTATATGTGGATGACATTATCATAGCCTCCACTACTGAAGTTTTAGCTGAGAAGTTGACAGAAGATTTAAAGAAGTTTTTTAAGCTCAAAGATTTGGGAAATCTTAAATACTTCTTGGGATTAGAGATTGCCAGATCTTCAATAGGAATATCAATATGTCAGAGAAAGTATGCATTGGAATTACTGTCATCAACAGGAATGCTTGGAAGTAAACCATCATCTACTCCTATGATTCCAAATTTAAAGATGTCTAAGGAGGATGGAGACTTGATTGATGACAGAGAACTCTATAGAAGGATTGTAGGAAGGTTGATGTATCTAACAATTACAAGACCGGATATATCCTTTGCACTGAACAAGTTATGCCAATACTCATCAGCTCCTCGGACCTCACATTTGAAAGCTGTTTATAGAGTATTGCAATACATAAAAGGTACAGTGGGACAAGGAATGTTTTATTCTGCTGATGAAGATATTTCCTTGAAAGGATTTGCAGGTGCTGATTGGGCTTCATGCCAAGATAGTCGACGTTCTACCACATGCTTCACAATTTTTCTTGGATCTTTTTTAATCTCTTGGCGGTCTAAGAAAAAACCTACAGTCTCTCGCTCATCTGCTGAAGTAGAGTATATAGCTTTAGCTCTTGCTTCCTGTGAAATGATGTGGTTAAAGCATCTGTTGCGTGATCTACAAGTTCATTATCCTGACCCGCCAATCTTATATTCTGACAGTACTGCAGCAATATATATTGCTACAAATCCAGTTTTTCACGAAAGGACGAAACACATCGAACTAGATTGTCATACAGTTCGGAGAAGCTGGATAAAGGATTGTTGAAGACACTTCATGTCAGAACAGAGGATCAAATAGCATATATCATCACTAAGCCGCTATTCCCTTATCAGTTTGAGCATCTTAAGTCCAAGATGAGCATCATTAATATCTTCTGCACATCTTGAGGGGGCCTATTGAAGAAGATTGCTCACTGGTTTAGATCAGATTAGTTTCCTTTAGCTGATTTTATCATAAGTTAATTAGCCGGTTTAGTATAGTTGGTTTTGTATATAACCTGAATACGTTGGTTAATCTCATTAAAATGAAGTTTTCACATTTTCCATTCCTAACAAACTTTCGCTCTCATCTCTCTCTCCATTTCAAGATTCCGTAATAGACTTGTAAATCATGAATTTAACCAAGTGACCATTAACTTTGAGGTTGAAACAAATTTCTTAATCAAATAATCATAAGCAGATTAGAGAAGTTGTGATTATATTGAGTCTTTTTAGTTTTCTATTTGTTTCTATTTCGTCCGATTTTATTGTTAGCCACGAAATATCAGTGGTTCACCGCAAGAAAACAAGCTTTTAGCGACTGCATGTTGCGACTGATTTTGCAGTCGCTAAATGTAGCGACTGAATGACGACCGTTTTTCTGCGTATGTGCGACCGAATAAAAATGGTCTCAAATCCTTCGCTAATTCGCGACTAATAAATAGAGTCTAAAACATAGCTATTTAGCGACCGTCTTGCGACAAAAACTGTAGTCGCTATTTTGCAGTCGCGAAATAGTTGCTCAAAAGTTGCTAATATGCGACCAGCTTGCGACTAACACGTGGATTATCAATGTTTTGACATTATACGTTTAGATTGAACGAAAATATGAAACCCTCACTCCCAAAGTTTTGAGATTTTGAAGATTTATTGAATTTAGGATTGAATAGTATACACATATAAAACATTTAGATGTGTGGGTTGATATCGAAGACGATGAAAAAATGAAATTTAGTTTGAACAAAATGTGTTTAAGGATAAACATTTAAAATAAGAACGAGTGTTCAAGTATTCGGGTTTAGATCGGGTTTTTGGGTTTTTGTGTTTTCTTCAGACTTAATATTTAGGGTTAAGGGTTTGCAGTTAAGGGTTTTGTGTGGTCTTATGTTTTATGTAGAATCGTTTCGAATCCGGATCGGTTTTCTATATCGGGTTTTTGGTTTATGTTTCGAGATTGAAAATTTTAGGGTTTATGATTTAGGGTTTCTGGTTTAGGGTTGAAGTTTAGGGTTTAAGGTTTAGGTTTAAGGTTTAGGGTATAAAGGGTTTAGGGTTTAAGTGTTTTCAAAAAATTAAACATGTTAGTATCCGAATCGGTTTTCTATATCTGGTTCATGTTAGTTTTGGGATTGTTTTTGTGTTTTCATCAGACTTAATATTTAGGGTTAAGGGTTAAGGTTAAGGGTTTACGGTTTTATGTTTTGTAAAATTGTTTCAATCCGGATCGGTTGTATATCGGGCTTCTAGTTTTTGTGTTTTCAAATTTAGTTATTAGGAATTATGATTTAGGGTATATGGTTTAGGTTTTGGGGTTTAGGCTTTAGGGTATGATTTAGAGTTTAAGGTTTTAAAAAACTTAATTTATTTGTAATAAAGAGTTTTATAAAATAACTAATTTATTTTAAATCATTAATTATAAAAAATAATTTTATTCAGAAATTATTAAAACATGAAAATATTTAATTATATATACATAATACATATGGGAAAAATGCTAAACAAATCCTGAACTTTACAAAACTGGCCAAAAAATACATGAATTACTGAATCACTAAAAAATACCTAAACTTTTTGTTGACTTTCCAAATAATCATCAAACGTTTCGTTGACCTAGCCAAATAAACACACCGTTAATTAATCTAACAGAATAATTAGATGACGTTAAATATATTGTTTATTGTTCCGTTAAAATGAAACGACGTCGTTTTGGCTTAATAAAAATAAAATAAAAATCCAGCCATCACTTAGGCTCGTTCTCAGGTCTGGTGTGACATGAACACAAGTTTGTCACCACTGAGCCAAAGACATTTCATTGGTGATGCTCACACACAATTTTAATTAAAGTGTCTTTTATCTTTATTTCCAATTAAATTTCCAAATCGAAAACTGCGATTGGGAATAGGCAAATTCGAAAATTCCCTAATTTTTAGAAACCCAATTTAATTTCATAACTGCTCTGATTAGGCAAAAGGTGGTTGCTGGGTTTTCAATCATGGAATATATATAAGTTCTTCAAACACCATAAAACAAAAACATGAAGTCAAAAACAGACAAATATAGAAATATCAATTTATTGGTTTCCAATATCGACAAAGATATATGATTTCGATTATGAAATATCAAATCTTGATTCCAATAAAAAGGAAGCGTACTGGAAATCGAATTGGGTTTCTAGAAATTAGAGTTAAGTTTTCAATTTTAAAATTTAACTGGGAATAAAGATGAAATACACTTTAATTAAAATTGTCTTTAAGCATTACCAATGAAATGCCTTTAGCTTAGTGGTAACAAACTTGTTCTCATGTAACACCACACCCGAGATCGAGCCTTGGTGATGACTGTATTTTTATTTTTTATTCATTTTAACGGAAAAGTAAACGGCATATTTAACGTCATCTAACTATTCTGTTAGGTTAGTTAACGGTGTGTTAATTTGGCTAGGTCAACGAAAAGTTTGATAATTATTTGGAAAGTCAACAACAAATTTAGGTATTTTTTGGTGATTCAGTAATTCAGGTATTTTTTGACCAGTTTTGCAAAGTTCAGGATTTGTTTGGCATTTTTCCCTAATACATATAAAAAACATGAAACATTAAACCTATAATTAATTTCCGCTTAATACTACTTTCCCCCCTAAACCAAAATGAACCGCTAAAACCCTTAACCCAACTCCCGCCTAATCTTATTTGGGCCAAATTAGAAGCGCCAAACCCAAACCCATTTTCTAAACCAAAATCTAATCCCATTTACGACCAAAATCAGAAATCCCTAACCCTAATCAGAAAATCCCTTTCTGATTTTCCAGTCGCGAAGCCTCTAACACCAAATCCTTAACTGAGAAAATCCCCAAATCCGTGCATGCAATGGCTGTTCGTAGAAGAGGAAGAGGACGTGGTGCGAGAGGAGGAGGAAGGGGTGGGAGACACGGCTCAAATCCAGTTGAATCGCCGACTGCTCGAGTGGAATCGCCGTCTTCAAATCAAACTCTCTCCGCTGCTCCCGATGATTCACAGAGGTTGAATCAAGCTCTGACATCGTCAAAAAGGTCGCGACTTCCCAGCCAGTATACCTTCACGCCGGCGAATCGTGAACCCACCAAGTCTCAGCAAAGTCCTATGGTTCCGGTCTTCCATCCGCCAAATGGTCCGAGTGTCAAAGATTATCCACCTCCACGGTATCTTTTCCAGACCGCGCAGATCCATCCTGGAGCATCTCCTGCCTCAGAAAGAAGACCATATTTCGAGACCGATGCTCCATCGCCTCAACCTCGAGCTTCTGGGATGCCTCAACCACGAGCTTCTGGGAGGCCTCAACCATGACCTTCTGTGAGGCCTCAACCTCGAATCACGCCTCCAATAAATCAACGTCGATCTTCTCCGTCTACTCCACACAATTCTCAAGCGCAAAATTCACACAAGGAAGTAGACGAAGAGGCTTATTCTAGCGAAGACGACGCTTCATACGAACCAACGCTTTCTGAAGTTGTGCTCAGCCGTCTACACTCAATGCTTCTCCAGCCAGGCCGTGAGGTATACACGACTGTCCTCTCTCCCACACTGGAGCCTAGAACAACATGGTAAGATGGTTTGTGCTATATATTCTGTTTACTTCTGTTGTTTGTGAGTTGTAATTGTGTTTGAGTGAACCTATATTAGTTTACTTGCTTAATCGAAAACGGCTGCATATAGTTAAGGGTTTAATTGTGTGTGTATGAACCTTGTGTTTGAGTGAACCATGTGTGTTGCGTGAAATGGTTGTTTGTCTGCGTAAGACTTGTGTCTGCTGATTATCGTATGTTTCTTGTGTGAGCTCTTGGTTGTTTGTCTGCGTGAGACTTGTTCATACAAGATATGAACAAGTTATAAACATTATTGATTCTTCTGTCTGCTTATTATCTTATGTTTATTCTGTCTGCTTATTGCGATTGAGCTCTTGGTTGTTTGTCTGCGTGAGACTTGTTCATATAAGACTTGTTCACAATTGATTTGTTTCTGCGTGAGACAAGTCATATCATACAAGACTTGTGCATAATTGATTCTGCTTTTTTACTTATTGCGATTGAGCTGATAGTCGCTTTATCTTTTTAATGTGTTTGTAGGTTTGGAAAGGACAAATCCAAGTTGACCAGGAAGACCACTAAGGTTTTTACAAACAAGTTTGATGGGTCTTATTATAGCTGGGGATGTGTTGATATGCCAAGAAGACATTGATACTTTCTGGAATGGAATTCGCGGTAATCTCATGTAGCCTCTATTTCTGAGTTTGGTTGTTTCTTATGATCACTAACATACAATCTCATCTCTTGTTTTGCAGAAGGAACACACTTGGAATCCAAAGCTTATTGGTGTTGTTCAATCAAAATTCGAGGAGATTTGTCAGAGGCATATGAAGGACATGGTCTCCAAGGCAGAAAGCAGTAGAGTTCGACCGACATGGATTATTGATAGCCTGTGGAAAGATAAGTGTGATTATTGGGACATAGAAGAAGCCAAGGAAAAGAGTGCGGCTGCATCAGCATGTTGGCTGTCTGACCGTAAAGGAAAACGTCCTCACAAGCATGTAGCAGGCCAGAAGTCATTCTTACAAGTTGAAGAAGAGATGGTAAATCATATTTTGCATTGCTAACTAATTGTTTCTGTCATTAATCTTTGATTCTGACATTAACCTTTGCTTCTGTCATTTCAGAAAGTTGAATTGGGAAGACCACCTACTTTCAGTGAAGTATTCATAAGGACTCATACGAGGAAAGATGGGACGTTTGTCGATTGCCAGGCGAAGGAAGTAGCTGAGACTTATAAGAAGAAAAAGCAGCTAAGTTGGCATAACTTGAGATCGACGATTGTGCTGACGGTACGTCCCGTAATCCGCAGCTATCACTAGATGAGGATAATGCCATATTTCTGGAGGTAAAGTTGATTATTATTTTCCCCCAAAAGGTGATTTGCCTTATGTCATTAACATAGCATCTTGATTGTGATTGTGATTTTGAGATTTTGATGAAGGTTCTTGTTTTGTTTTTTAGTCTACTATCACAAATGACAGAGGAGACATCTATGGGATAGGAAGCCTCAGCAGTTACAGAAATGGGAAGAGAAACTACCCATGAAGCTCCTCTTCTTTCACTGGCCTGTAACAACAGTTCGAGGAAGCTAACTGTTGGGAATGTCCTGAAATCTATTGTACTTACTCCAAGTGAAAGTCGTATTGTCGAGATGAGACAATCATATGACACTAGGTAGTCATAATGCTTTGCTAGAAGCCACTTATGATCAATGAGTTTAGAACTCATTGCTAGTGTTATATGATCCTACATGGTCACACACCTAAGCAAACTGGACGTTAAAGACGAGGTTGATCATTAATGTAATGATCTAGTGAATGCATATTTGATATGCATTCGATATCAATATTCTGGGGCAGTGTCGATCGACACAAAGAGTGTGTCGATCGATGCAACTCGCGGATTACCAGATTAATTCGGTTTAATCGTTGGTTAATTCCGTTATGGTTTAAGTCGACATATATAAGATATATGGTCGACCTAAACTGATTTTTAACTAAACAGACAGCCACCAGAACTTGAATAGAAACCTCTGAAGAGATTGGATCTCTATAGGCACTAGCATCCCTCCTGTTCAGTTCGTGTGCGTGTGGATACCAGTAGAGGCACAACGTTTGAGGTGCTTCGCGATCTCGATTATCTGTAAAACTTCCGCTGCAAATCACCAGGTAAATCTGAGATCCCATAGATTCAATTACATGAACCTTAGATCCTAGGCTCGGAATTCAGACTAGGATTGCCTAATAAGATTAGGATCTGTAAGAAATTCCTACAGTGGTATCAGAGCTTTAGGGTTCAATTGAATCTGTAGCATGTTGATTAGATTAGTTGAATCTGAATCTGTGTATGGTTGATACAAACTTGCTAAAATTTGTTTTCATGAAAACCTAGTTTAGGGTTTTGTTCGAAAAACGTTTTAGGATTTTTCGCATGGTGTCGATCGATGCCAATCCGGCATCGATCGACACAGGGCGAAAACCTGAAAAGAATTTAGGGTTTTTCGCATGGTGTCGATCAATGCCATTCCGGCGTCGATGGACATAGAGCGAAAACCCGAATAAAACTTAGTTTTCGCCTAGTATCGATCGACACAAGTGTTGTATCGGTCGACACAAACCTCGCGAGATTGATGAATCGGTTCAATTGGATTGGACCGGTTATCGAGGTTGGTTAATGATGGTTAAACGCTAAGAATGGTTTATTGCGATTGGGTTGGTATCGACCGATGCTAATGTAGCATCGATCGACACTGACCGGTACTCAAAACCGGGTCAATTGGATTGATCGGTTATCGCAGATTGGTTTTGGTTAATCAGCATCGATCGACACTAAAGTAGTGTCGGTCGACACAAGATTCGATGGTTTAGGTTATGGAACCTGAAATCACAGAACCAAAGCAAGATAAATCAATTAATTAGAAGAATTAAAACATAATAAAACTGAACGTTTTAAATGGTTCCGTTCCTCAACCAAATATCAAGTGATACTTGATGTCTTTCCAATCTTGTCAACTGTCAAGACCCATCTAATTGTGCGATAGAATTGCAGTGCAAGATGTCCACAATTTCATGAGTAAGACAGAAGGTAATCGTGTTGATGGACTTGCAGTGCAAGACATCAACAATTACATGACTGAAGAGATTGGTTTACTTGATTGGGCCATCAAAATCGTTTTGGGCTCAGAGACATCAGGTGGATTAGACATGAGATGTCAATCCACAACCAAGAGTTATGTTGGATATAACTAGCAAAGAGTTGCTTACCTAGATAGCTAAAATTTGGGTGATAGCCAGTGGCTCACTCAAGTTTAGTGAAGTAATCATTATATTCATCTGAGGAAACATTGTTTGAATATAATGCGAGTTTTCTTAATAGTTAAGACTTCTCATTTCTTGAACATCATAACTAAAACCTCCCTTGTTTTTCAGCTATGTCTAGCACAAACCATCGTAACAATTTCTCCCTGCGATCCGTCCTTGAGAAGGACAAGTTAAATGGATCCAACTTTCTTGAATGGCATCGAAACTTGAGAATTGTTCTCAAACAGGAGAAAAAGGACTATGTCCTTGAGAAAGTTCTCCCCAAGAAGTACCGAGCCAATGCCTGGCAGTCAGATAAGGATGCTTGGGATAAGCATTCTAATGATGCGGTGGATGTGAGTTGTCTCATGTTGGCTACCATGAACTCGGAATTGCAGAAGCAATATGAGTACGTGGAGTCGCCAATACAGATGATCACTGGCCTGAAAAGTATGTTTCAGGAGCAGGCACGAACTCAGAGATACCAGACGGTTGGATCTGTGATTGAGTGCAAGCTACCAAAGGGCGAACCAGTTAGTCCTCATGTCATTAGGATGATGGGTTATATTGATAACCTGAGGAAACTGGATTGTCCCATTAGCCAAGAGTTGGCTACTGACATCATTCTACAGTCACTGCCGTCAAGCTATGATCAATTTGTTATGAACTATAACATGAACAACTTGATGAAGACGTTGACTGAATTGCATGGGATGCTTAAGACTGCTGAACCTAACATCAAGAAGGACACCCCAAATGTCCTTATGGTACAAAAGGGTAAAAAGTTTAAGAAACTTGGTAAGAACAAAGGTGATGGCAAGACGAGCTCGATTGTGAATCCAAGCGAGTCTGGCCATGTTCCTAAGGTTAAAACCAGTCCTTCTGAAGATGTTAAGTGCCGTTATTGTAATGGTTATGGGCATTTGAAAAGAAACTGCAATAAATTCTTGGAAGATTATGAGAAGCTGAAGAAGACGTACGAGACTTCTTCTTCTGGTATTATGGTATAGAAGTAAATGTTACTTCTTATAGTCCTACTTATTAGGTATTGGATACCAGCTGTGGTACTCATATTTTGTGCAAATGTGCAGGGCCTGAGCAAAAGTAGGACTATGGAGAAAGGACAAGTGAACCTATGTGTGGGAATGGAGCAAGAGTTGCTGCATTAACCGTAGGAGTATTTCATTTGTTTTTCCTTTTATGGCATGTTTTGAACTTAAAACTGCTACTATGTACCTGCTATGAGCAGAAAGATTATTTCTATTCCTTGTTTGGATATGGAAGGATATCAGTTTTCAAGTTAAGAATAAGTGTTATTCATTTGATTACAGTGATATATTTTATAGTAGCAATCCATTAGAGAATGGACTTTATGTTCTAAACCAGAATGTGCCTAACTATAACATTAATACAAAGAGATTCAAGTCAAATGATACGAGTCAAACTTCTCTCTGGCATTGTCATTTTGGGCTACATAAATGAGAAATAGATTCAGAAGCTCCATAGTGATGGGCTTTTGGGCTCATCTGATTGAGAATCATAATGAGTAAAGTGGATCTTGTTTATTAAGTAAAACGACAAAGGCTCCTTTCAACAGAGGTAGTGTCGATCGACACAAACGGTGCATCGGTCGATACAGGTTGCGAACGATCAAAATGAAAGGGCCAGAAGCTTATTGGGCTTTATACATACGGATGTATATGGACCGATGAGCACTAGTGCTAGAGGAAAATTTCAGTACTTCATTACCTTTACTGATATTTTCAGAAGGTACGGTTATGCCTTATTTATAAGGCATAAGTCAGAATCTTTAAAAAGTTCAAAGAGTTCCAAAATGAAGTACATAATCAATTTGGCAAAGGTATTAAACCTCTACGATGAGATCATGGAGGTGAATATTTAGGTCAAGAATTTAGTGATCATCTGAGAGATTGTGAAAGTGTTTCACAATTCGCTCCTCCTGTATCAGATTTTATTAGATATGGTTCGATCAATGATGAGTTACTTAGATCTTCCATTATCCTTCTAAGAATACGCTCTAGAAATGTCTGAGTTTACTTTAAATAGAGTTCCATCAAAATCAGTTACAGAGATACCACATGAGATGTGGAATGTAAATGTTTCTGATTTATCCATCATGGAGATTTGGAGTTGCGAGACTTATATAAAACGTTTAATCTCTGATAAGCTCACACCCAAATCTGATAAGTGCTACTTCATTGGTTGTCCTAACAAAACCAAGGCATGTTACTTTTACAACCAGTTCGAGAACAAATTGTTTGTTGCTCGGAACTATGTTTTCTTGAGAAAGACTTTCTTTCCAAGAAGAACAGTGGGAGTAAAAGTACAACTCGAAGAAATTCGAAAATCACAGGAGACTGCTCAACCTGATGAGGAAGAGCAGCAGTTGGATCTACAAAGAGTTGTAGAACCTGCACCTATGGTGCCTAGAGTTTATAAAGGATCTGGTGAATGTATATTCAATATACATTTAAATGGCGAGTTTCTGAAGAAGTGTCGATCGACACAAAAGTTGCATCGATCGACACAGATCGCGAACCAAATATTGATTTTGGTGTATGACTTAATTAACTACGGTTTAAATCTTGGTTAATTAGGTCGTGGTAAAAGTATACATATGAGATATGTGTGCGCGACTTTTACAGAAAACTGAAGCTCGCATTTCCAAAAGGATCCGTCACGAACCCGAGAAATATGGATTTCTCGTAACTAATTGCCGTGATCTACTGATCATTGAAAGTGACGGGCCTGCGAATCTTGAAGAAGCAATGATGGGCCTTGACTCCGAAAATGGATGAAAGCCGCTGAATCCGAAATGGGATCCATGTCACAGAACCAAGTATGACTTGGGTTGATTTACACGATGGTGTAGAAGCCATTGTGAGTAAATGGATTTTCAAGAAGAAAAGATGACATGGATGGTTATATTCAGATGTACAAAGCTAGGTTGGTGGCAAAAGGTTTCAAGTAAATTCATGGTATTGACTGTGAAGAAACCTAATCCCAGACACCGTGCTAATGTCCATTCGGATTCTCCTAGCAACCGCCACTCATAATGGTTATGAGATCTGGCAGATGGATGTGAAAACAGTTTTCCTTAATGGAATTCTGGAAAAAGGATGTGTACATGACACAACCTGAAGTTTTTCATTGATCCTAATGAAGCTAGGAAGATATGCAAGCTTCATCAAACCATTTATGGATTGAAGCAAGCATCTCAGAGTTGAAATCTTCGTTTTGATAAAGCAGTCAAAAGGTTTGACTTCGTCATGAATGAAGAGGAACCGTGTGTTTACAAGAGGACTAGTGGGAGCGCAATTGCATTTCTAGTATTATATGTTGATAACATACCACTTCTCGGAAATGAAGTTCCATTGTTCCAGTCTGTTAAGACTTGATTCGAAAGTTGTTTTTCGATAAAATTATGGGAGAAACCGTATACATTCTTGGAATAAGAATCTATAGAGATAGATTGGATAAGCTAATTGGATTGTGTCAAGATACTTATAGTGATAAGGCCTTGCACATGTCCAATATGCAGGATTCCAAGAAGGGCTTCATGCAAATGACTCTTGGTATTACTCTTAGCAAGACGCAGTGTCTTTCGACACACGCTGAGCAAGGGCGAATGAGGGTCAGGCTACTGCTAAAGGCATTAGATGTCTTAAGATGTGATCTTAATTTTAGTGGGAGTCATTGTTATTAATTTTAGTTATGATATGATGTTCGTATAAACATAATTTGATTATGTTATTGAAATCTGACATCTGTATTATTTAATAATGGTTATTAAATAATAGTCCCAAAGTAATTTATGACATTTTATAGGTCATCAAGTATGTGACTTGATCATGAAACCCTATAGATAATAAATGACATAAATTATGTTGGTCCCTGGTCGAGATTGTTAAAGTGGGACATTAACAACCGCGTGAGACTAGTATGTGAGGTGACTGATGACTAAGTTTCATGGAGTCATTAATAAGAGTATTAAAGTCAATCACATAGATATGTGTTGGAGAACACAGGATCGGACTGAAGGATTGTTTAGTGTTTGTCCTGGTTTAATTCTGTCAGATTAAACTCTACTAAACATATTGGATCTAGGTTCTTTGCAGAATCATAAAGGGATCTCAGTAAATACCTTGTTTATGCAGCGGATTAGAGAGGTATTGTCAGAGATCAGCAGAACCGTCAAGGGACAGCTCCTCCAGAGGTTCACACACGCACACTTCAGGAAGAATGGCTGCTAGACCAGAGAGGGAGGGAGGCGCCGAGAGAGTTATGTTAGAGAGCAGCTAGGTCAAGTTTTAATTATAAAACTCTTGTCTAGTTCTGTTGGGCTTTTGGGCCCAAGTCCCAGTCTGATTAAATCCCTTAGATTTAATCAGGCCCTTTAATCTCTCTAAGTATAGTAAATGCCTGGCACTTTTACTGTACTTCTGCTGAACCATTCCCTTATAGTTTCCTGTTAGCTTAGGCGTGTGACCCATATGGGATCATATAATAAAGGCAATAAATCCAAGACTTATAGATCATGAGCGGACTCTAGCAAGCCATCATGACCCCCAGTATTATATGACTTATGTCTGATCATTGACATACTCTTACTTTCTAGAGACAGTACAGAGATTACTGGACATAATTCCAACAATCTCCCACTTGTACTGGAATCTCTGTGTTCATAATCCTTTTTGTCTCAATATCTCGATTAGTCATAAGGCAAGATGAGTGTCATCCTTATAAAGCCTAATCATGTTCATCGGACTCTGATTTGATACTGACAATCCAAACGACTCGGGACAGTCCGTTTGAGCATGGCCATGCATTTTCTAGTATTCAAATCTCCGATTGGCCTAGAGATATTCACTCCATTTATATTGGAGGGACAAATCCCGTCTTGTTCCATCACTGTAAACTACTCATTTCATAATACACCCAAACAAGGTCCTTATAACTATCGCTTAACGACAGCGTTAGACAATGATCAAAGCGCATTAGTTCATGTGCAGTCACATGCATGCGAACTCAGGTCTAAGGACTATACTCTATAGTCGTAGTAAGAATATCTTATGACACAGATATAAATATCCTGAAGAGTTCTTTTAAGCGGGTCATGTCCGGTCGTATGTACCCCAACATATACCTATGTACTGACTTTGATGCCGTGCATCTATAACACCATGAAACTTGGTCATAAGTCACATACCAATCTAGTCTCACGCGGTTGTTGGTGTTCCAATTTCAACAACCTTCGACTAGGGACAGGATGATATAAGCCATCTATCAAATATAGGGTCTCATGATCAAGCTAAATGACTTTGATGACTCAAGATCAAGTCACTTACTTCGATGACCTATAAAATGGTTTATATCATTTTGGAACGATTATTTCATCACAGTTAAAATAATCTTGAAATAATAATAATTTTATTAAACATCATAAAATGTTTTACAAGAACATATCAATAACTAAATAAAGCCCTCAAACTCCCACTCAAATTTAGATTACATTTCAATGTCTCTAATGCCTACAGCTTCAGTCAGGTACTCGAGCTTAGGCCTTGGGAGTGGCTTTGTCAATGGATCAGCGACATTATCATCTGTCGGAACTCGGCTGATCTTGACTTCCTTTCTATTAATGATATCACGTATCAAGTGAAATCTTCTTAGTATATGCTTGGATTTCTGGTGTGATCTTGGTTCCTTTGCCTGAGCTATAGCACCATTGTTATCACAAAACAGTGCCAGAGGCTCAGCTGCATTCGGTATCACACCTAGTTCAATAATGAACTTTCGTATCCAAACAGCTTCCTTCGCTGCTTCTGAGGCGGCGAGATATTCAGCTTCTGTAGTGGAATCAGCAACGGTGTCTTGCTTGGAGCTTCTCCAACTGATTGCACCGCCATTCAGACAAAAGATATAACCGGACTGTGACCGGAAATCATCTTGGTCTGTCTGGAAACTTGCGTCCGTGAATCCACTGACTTCAAGCACATTACTTCCGCCGTACACCAAGAACTTATCCTTAGTATGTCTCAGATACTTCAGGATATTCTTGACGGCAATCCAGTGGCTTTCACCTGGATTTGACTGGTATCTACTCGTCATGCTCAATGCATAAGCAACATCAGGACGAGTACAGATCATGGCATACATGATAGATCCTATTGCAGATGCATAAGGAATATTCTTCATGCGTTCAAGCTCAGCATCCGTCGTAGGGCTCTGCTTCTTGCTTAGCGTTGTGCCATGTACCATTGGCGTGAAGCCCTTCTTGGAATCTGACATGCTGAATCTGTGCAGAACTTTGTCAATGTATGAATCTTGACACAAGCCTATCAGCCTTTTAGATCTATCCCGGTAGATCCGGATTCCAAGAACGTATGCGGCTTCACCCATGTCTTTCATGGAAAAACAACTTCCAAGCCAGTCCTTTACCGACCGCAGCATTGGTACGTCGTTTCCGAGAAGCAGTATGTCATCGACATACAAAATAAGAAATACTATCTTGCTCCCACTAGTCTTCTTATACACGCATTGTTCTTCTTCGTTTCTGATGAAGTCAAATTGCTTGATCGCTTCATCAAAGCGAAGATTCCAGCTCCTCGATGCTTGCTTCAATCCATAAATGGATTTATGAAGCTTGCATACTTTCCCAGCATTCTTTGGATCTATGTAACCGTCAGGTTGTGTCATATACACATCCTCTTCCAGAATTCCATTCAGGAAGGCGGTTTTCACGTCCATCTGCCAAATTTCATAATCATGAAAAGCTGCAGTTGCTAGTAGAATCCGAATAGATTTCATCATAGCCACTAGGGAATAGGTTTCATCATAATCCACACCGTGAACTTGCCTGAAACCTTTTGCCACCAACCTGGCTTTATAAATCTGGACATTTCCATCCACGTCAATCTTCTTCTTGAAGATCCATTTGCACTCGATGGCTTTTACACCAGCGGGTAAGTCAACCAACGAAAACACTTGGTTGACCGACATGGAGTCCATTTCGGAATCAGTGGCCTTACGCCACTTAGAGGAATCTGGGCCCATCATGGCTTGATTGAAGTTCGATGGTTCATCACCATCAATGATCAGAAGATCATGACAGTTAGTCACGAGGAATCCTTGATATCTCTCGGGTTCGTGACGGATCCTCCCGGATCTTCGAACTTCAGGTACTACAGGTTCTGGCTCTACAATTTCTTGTAGGTCCTCCTGCTGCTCTTCCTCATTAGGTTGAGCAGTATCCTGTTCATCTTGAATTTCTTCAAGCAGTACCTTACTCCCACTGTTTTTCTTAGAGAGAAACTCCCTCTCAAGAAAATTACAATCCCGGGCAACAAAAATCTTGTTCTCGGATCGTAGGTAGAAGTAATAAGCCTTGGTCTCCTTCGGATAACCAATGAAATAGAATTTATCAGACTTTGGTGTAAGCTTGTCATGAGATCAATCTCTTGACATAGGCTTCACAACCCCAAATTCTAAGATAAGACAGCACTGGAGTTTCTCCAGTCCATAATTCATATGGTGTCTTAGCTACTGCTTTTGATGGCGCTCTATTTAGAGTGAACACTGCTGTTAGCAGAGCATATCCCCAAAGGGATATTGGAAGGTCTGTGTGACTCATCATAGATCGAACCATATCCAATAAGGTCCGATTCCTCCTCTCAGATACACCATTCCATTGAGGTGTTCCAGGAGGAGTGAGTTGGGAAACTATCCCACACTCTCTCAGATGATCACTGAACTCTTGGCTCAAGTATTCTCCTCCTCGGTCGGACCGAAGAGCTTTAATGCTTTTGCCAAGTTGGTTCTGTACTTCATTTTGGAATTCTCTGAATCTCTCAAACGATTCAGACTTATGTTTCATTAAATAAACATATCCATACCTGCTGAAATCATCAGTGAAGGTAATGAAGTACTGATAGTTTCCTCTTGTATTTGTGGACATTGGGCCACACACATCAGTGTGTATCAGGCCCAATAAGTCACTGGCCCTCTCGTTGGGTTTATTAAAGGGGGCCCGCGTCATTTTGCCCATCAGGCAGGATTCGCATTTCTCACATGACTCAAAGTCAAATGAGCCAAGAAGTCCATTCGAATGGAGCCTCTTAATGCGTTTCTCACTGATGTGCCCTAAACGACAATGCCATAGAAACGTTCGGTTCTCCTCATTAGGTTTGAACCGTTTGGTATTAATGTTATAAATTGGTGCGGATTGATCAAGTATGTAAAGCCCATTCGTAAGAGGGGCACAACCATAGAACAAATTATTGCGATTGAAGGAACATAATTTATTCTTAACTGAAAAATCATAACCTTCCAAATCCAACAAAGAAACTGAAATAATATTTCTGCTTATCGCAGGTACAAAATAGCAGTTATTAAGTTCTAAAACCAATCCCGAAGGTAAAGACAACAAGTATGTGCCTACAGCTAGTGCAGGAACTTTCGCTCCATTCCCAACTCGTAGCTCCACTTGTCCTTGCTTCAGCCTCCTACTGTTGCTGAGTGCCTGCATATTAGTACAAATATGAGCTCCACAACCAGTATCCATAATCCATGAGGTATTATCAGAAGTAGTTGTATTAACTTCTATAACAAAAATACCTGATGAAGAAGTCTCCAGAGTCTTCTTCTTCAATTCCTTTAGACCTTCCAGGAATTTCTTACATTCTCTCCTCCAATGCCCTGGTTCTTTGCAGAACCTGCAGATGTCAGTAGGCCCAGCCTTGGACTTGGGCTTGGGCTTGGACGTGTCCTTGTCCGAGACTTGAACAGCCTTAGCCTTTCCCTTGTCCTTGGCAGAGGATTTCTTAAAGCCCTTGCCCTTTTGTACCATAATCACGTTGGGGTCCTTGGCTTTCCTCAAGTTGGGCTCTGCAGTCTTGAGCATTCCATGAAGCTCAGGCAATGTCTTAGTCAAGCCATGCATATTGAAGTTCAGAATGAACTGATCATAGCTTGCAGGCAAAGACTGCAGAATGATGTCGTAGGCAAGTTCATGGCTGATAGGGCAGTCGAGTTTCTGAAGATGATCGAGATAACCCATCATCTTCAAGACATGAGGACTCACTGCCGCACTTGCAGCCATCTTGCAGTCTAAGAGGTTCTTAACTGTCTGGAACCTCTCAGTTCTTGCCTGCTCCTGAAAAAGCGATTTCAGGCTTGCCATTATCTCGATGGGCGACAGCACACTCTCGAACTGCATTTGCAGTTCAGGAGTCATGGTTGCCAACATCAGGCATTAGACATCATTTTCATCTGACGAATGCTTTTCCCAAGCATTGTGCAGATTCCTGGCGGCATTGTTTGGAGGCCTCCCAGGGAGGGGATCACGAAGGACATATTCCTTCTTCTCCTGCTTGAGGACCAGCCTCAAGTTCCTTGACCACGTCAGGAAGTTCGTTCCAGTCAGCTTCTCCTTGTCGAGAACAGACCGGATTGAGAATGTGTTTTGTGTGCTTGTTGTAGTCATTGCTGAAAATTTAAGATAAAAGGATTTTAGTTAATATGTTCTATATGATTAATCTCGCATTATATTCAATAACTTTAGTTGCCCTCAATAGAATATAATGATTCCAAGATCCACATATAACTAAGATCAAAGTGGGCCACTGGCCGTCACCCAACCTTAGCTTATATCGGTAAGCCCTATCTCGGCTAATTATATCCGTGATATAACTCTTGGTTGTGAATCTGGGCCCGAGGCCCAATCCACTCTGATGTCTCAAGGTCCGGGACTCCCGATGACCCAGTCAAGAAAACCAGACTATACAGTCATGTAATCACTAATGTCTGGGACTCCCAATAACATTAATGAATCACAAACTGTCTTACCCACGCAAAAGATAGACACCCTCACACTGTAAGGCCATGTGTACAATTGAATGGGTTTCAACAGCTGACATAGACTGGACAAGACATCCAACGCTTGATATTATTTGAGGTTTATAGGTTTTCTTAAAATTTCATCCCAAAATAGAAGATTACTATTTTGGGAAACTTTCCATTTTTGGGAAACCTTCTGTTTTTGGAAACTTTCATAATTGGAAACTTCCTAAAATTGGAAACTTTCTAACTATAGAAATTTCCTAAATATCCAAAACATGCAAATCTAGAAACTTCTATTCCAAGAAACTTTCTAATTTAATATTTTGGAAACAAATTAATTTAAAATCGAATTTTAATTATTAAATAAAATTTTAAATTAAATCTGAAGAAGAGACTCAAATAACTGGCCCAATTGTTTTAACTTCTTGGCCCAAGGTCCAAGAATTGGTCTATGTCCAAGACATAACCCAATTGCCCAATTAAATGACATAACCGGTTTGGTTCATTAAAATTGGTCTAACCAAGATTAATTACTACGATAACCACAATTGTTAACCGGTCATTTACTAAACCGGATTTTCTCAATTTATTTGGTCCAACCAAATCAAATTAGAAAACCACTGGTTTAGGCACTAAATCCAATTTTAAACGACATTGGATTTCTTATCACGGTTTAACCAGATTTAATAATTTTTATTAAGTCTGTAAACCGTGACGATTATATTTTAATAATTTTTTAAACCGAACCACAAAACAAACCGAACCGACACATGCTTTGACCATGATCCGGACAGCTTAAGCTTCACGCGATCGGGCAAGCTTGGGTCGAGAGGCGGTACACGATCGGGACGTTCGGCTGGACGGCGCGGGCCGAGAGAGGCGAGACACGATCGCACAGCGGACCGGTCCATCTCTCGCGCCTCAACGCTGATCGGAATGACCACGCGACACGATCCAGCAAGCGATCGGTCCGTGCGTCATGTACCGATCCGGACGTGTGATCTTTGCCGATCAACACTCCGACGCATACCAATCCAAATGGATCGGTCCATGCGGTTTTCGATTAGGGTTTTTATAGGTTTTAGTTCTTTTGTTTCTTAAGTGTTTTCTTATCATTTAATGATTGATTCAAACACTTCTAAACAACCTAAACATGATTCTAACAAGAAACCCTAATAGAACCAATAGCTCTGATACCACTGAAGGATTGTTTAGTGTTTGTCCTGGTTTAATTCTGTCAGATTAAACTCTACTAAACATATTGGATCTAGGTTCTTTGCAGAATCATAAAGGGATTTCAGTAAATACCTTGTTTATGCAGCGGATTAGAGAGGTATTGTCAGAGATCAGCAGAACCGTCAAGGGACAGCTCCTCCAGAGGTTCACACACGCACACTTCAGGAAGAATGGCTGCTAGACCAGAGAGGGAGGGAGGCGCCGAGAGAGTTATGTTAGAGAGCAGCTAGGTCAAGTTTTAATTATAAAACTCTTGTCTAGTTCTGTTGGGCTTTTGGGCCCAAGTCCCAGTCTGATTAAATCCTTTAGATTTAATCAGGCCCTTTAATCTCTCTAAGTATAGTAAATGCCTGGCACTTTTACTGTACTTCTGTTGAACCATTCCCTTATAGTTTCCTGTTAGCTTAGGCGTGTGACCCATATGGGATCATATAATAAAGGCAATAAATCCAAGACTTTTAGATCATGAGCGGACTCTAGCAAGCCATCATGACCCCCAGTATTATATGACTTATGTCTGATCATTGACATACTCTTACTTTCTAGAGACAGTACAGAGATTACTGGACATAATTCCAACACGGACATGACCCACTGATGAGAACTCTACGGGATAGTTATATAAGTGTCATGAGAGTTTTCATTACGACTATAGAGTATAGTCCTTAGACCTGAGTTCATCATGTTTTCTTACATGTGAATTGGTCCGCTTTAACCTTGTCAAACGTCAGCCGTAACTGGTGACTATAAAGGCATTGATTGGGCGTATCATGAAGCGTGTGAAGAGACAGGGATGGAACAAGATGGGATTTGTCCCTCCTATATAACAGGAGATAAATATCTCAGGGCCCATCGAAGATTTGATACTGATAAATGTGTGGCCACACTCAAACGAGGTGATTGTCAGTCGTTTATCTTGTCAGTATAAATCGGAGTTCGATGAACATGATCTTGGCTAAATAAGGGTGACACAGATCTTGCCTTATGCCAAATTGAGATATAGTGACGAAGGGATTGAAGGAATAGATGATTCCAGTACAAGTGGGAGATTGTTGGGAATGTCCTGAAATCTATTGTACTTACTCCAAGTGAAAGTCGTATTGTCGAGATGAGACAATCATATGACACTAGGTAGTCATAATGCTTTGCTAGAATCCACTTATGATCAATGAGTTTAGAACTCATTGCTAGTGTTATATGATCCTACAGGGTCACACACCTAAGCAAACTGAACGTTAAAGACGAGGTTGATCATTAATGCAATGATCTAGTGAATGCATATTTGATATGCATTCGATATCAATATTCTGGGGCACTGTCGATCGACACAAAGAGTGTGTCGATCGATGCAACTCGCGGATTACCAGATTAATTCGGTTTAATCGTTGGTTAATTCCGTTATGGTTTAAGTCGACATATATAAGATATATGGTCGACCTAAACTGATTTTTAACTAAATAGAAAGCCACCAAAACTTGAATAGAAACCTCTGAAGAGATTGGATCTCTATAGGAACTAGCATCCCTCCTGTTCAGTTCGTGTGCGTGTGGATACCAGTAGAGGCACAGCGTTTGAGGTGCTTCGCGATCTCGATTATCTGTAAAACTTCCGCTGCAAATCACCAGGTAAATCTGAGATCCCATAGATTCAATTACATGAACCTTAGATCCTAGGCTCGGAATTCAGACTAGGATTGCCTAATAAGATTAGAATCTGTAAGAAATTCCTACACTAACCGCAAGATAGCAGAACAACATGTGCTTGCAGCTGAGCAGCAAGCAGAGATCAAGAGTTTGTCACTCATGAAGCAGTACCTGAACACGGACCCGAACTACCTCGCCTTCCTCGCCACACAATCCGATGATCCCGCCAATGACACTACAAACTAGGTCCTCATTTCAATGAACTTGAAAAACTTTGTGGTTAGTTGTTAATGTTCATGTGTTTTTTGTTAGCTCCTAATGTTTTGGAGTTTGTTTGGTTTGAACATGATAAACTATATATGTGTTTTGTAGCTTGTTTGGTTTAAACTTGATTGACTATGTGTTTTGGTTGTAAATACTTTTGAATATGAAATCAAGTTTGGAATGTTTGTATAGTTCACTAGCAATTTATAGATTACAAATTCTTAATTAAAATGAAATCAATCAACAATCCAAAATCAATCAACAAACAAAAAATGGAAAATCAATTTGTTAAACCGAGATTATAACATGTCGCTAATCAGCCGCTAACGCAGTCGCTAAAAGTTGCGACTAAATAGCGATTACAATAAAAGCATCGCAAAATGGTCACTTTTGCGTTGCTATTCGGTCGCAACATTCAACATTTGTTTCGCGACTGTTTAGCAACGTCAAATACTCGGTCGCAATACGGTCGCTAAATGGCAACCACTTTGCGACCGATTAATTTAGCGATGAGCACTTTAGCGACTACGTGTTTTGGTCGCAAATCCATTATAAAAATATGTTTAGCGACTCTTTACCGTCTATTCTTGGAATCGCAAAATCAAGTTTTTTTTTGTAGTGGTTATACGAATAAATTTTACTAGTGAAAGACTTATAGGAAGGAAAAGCGTACATGATGAGCTGTTTTTCCTAGTGCTCAGTTAAAACCAGGCTGGTCATTTCCTTTCTTTGCTTTGGACCAAGGTTGGGCTTGAAGTTCCTCGATCCACTTCTTCATTAGAAGCTTTGAGCCATTAGTGGGACGTAAGAAAATCATGCAGCTACATATATTAGTCCTTCCTTTTTTACCCGGAGGTGGTAAATCATGAGAGTGATTCAAAGGCTTAATTTGGCACCAAAATTCAACCCAATAATTACTAAACTACGCTAAAATGCAAAGAACAAATCGCATGAAATAATGTAGTTCTGTCATCCGTGAAGTACACGTCATGGCTTCCTTTTAAATACAGAAATGGATCTTGCAATCACACCATATCAACAATGTAACACCCGTCCCTTCGGATCCAAGTCAACGACTATTTGATTCCACGAGTCATAGTCCACAAACACGAACCAAGCCATAAACCGGAACCAACACTTAAATAATTGAAAAAGGTTTACTTTATTGAAATAGAAAACCGAGTCTTACAAGAAAACCGAATCAACTGAAATAGCTTAAACGTGAAACAGAAGAATCGCATAAGTCTTAACGCATAAAAAGAACAGAAAAGAAGAGAAAGTAAATCCCGCTCCCAAAAACGTAACACCACACCGTCCGTCTACCCCTGCAACGCTCTTGGGTTACCTGCAAAACAATCAATGAAGGAGGCCTGAGTAATTGGTTTACACCAATACCCAGTGAGGACGGATTCTAGGAATACCGCTATCTCTACTTTAAACTAGCACAACATCAAGCAAAGAGTACAAGGTTAATAACACCTTGCACCCACGCCCGAAGGCACAAACAATACTACGTCCACTCGTGCCTTCAAACTCATGAACCCCTTCCTTCAGCCCGTAGGCCCACACAATCCTTCTTTGGCCCGTCGGCCTTCCTTCTTGGGGGTTCGCCAAAACCCCCTTCCAACGATACAAGGGTCGCGTACCAAACTCGTTATACGCGAGCCGCCAAGAAACACCCTTTCGGGGGACCTACATAGTTTTATCACGCATAGCCTTCACACACAATCAACGTTTTCGGTTCAAATGATAACCTATGGTCTAGGTTCCGTTTTCAGATTAAGTGTCAACCTACATTCTAGGTGCTTATCAATCACATCAACGCAAATCATCCGCTAGAACTACACTATCTAGGAAAGACGCTATTAAACTAGGATTCGATTCTCGACACTGCAGTAGAATAGAGAAGAGATCACGTTCGGTCCTCACCTTAGTCTAGTTTTGACGAACGGTAAGTGGATCTGGGATTCCTGCACACAGATCTACAGTTTTAGACGATAGATCTAAAGAAAGAGAACGAATATAGGGTTTTAGCCAATAGATCTGGACAAACGAAGAAGATACGGCTCAGATCTACAACTTCTATCCATCAGAAGCATAGATCTGAAACAGATCTGAGCGAGAGAGGGAGATATGGTTCAGATCTACAACTTCTATCCATCATAAGCATAGATCTGAAGCAGATCTGAGCGAGAGAGAGATGAAAAAGGAAGATACGGTTCAGATCTACGACTTCTACGGATCTGATCTGATCTAGAAGCATAGATCTGAAGCAGATCTGGGGTTTAGAAGAGGAAAACGGAGTAGATCTGAGATCCGGGAAATCTCACCTTAAGAACGCGAAGAACGAAGGGCTTTGCACTCAAAGGAATCGAGAAGACGACGAATCGGAGCACGGGATCGGAATCGCAGGCAAAAATTGGTCTCCGGCGAGAACTCCAGCGACTTCTCCGGCGAGGCGCAGCGGCGGCGGTCGGAGCTTCGGCTGGTGGCTGTCGTCAGCGGTCGTCGGCTGGGGCTGGTCAACTGGCTGGCTCCGGTCACGAGCAGGGCTTCGCTGTTTCGGTTTCTGTGCAGAAATGGGGAGGCTGGCTCTCTTTTTATAGGGAGTTCTGATAGGGCTTTCAGATCTGACGGGTTGGGCCTTGGGATTCTGGCCCATTCCTTCCTTTTCTTTGGACTCAAGCAAAGGGTTCTGGGCTTCTCCTCTTATTTCTTTGGGCCCAAGTTATGGGCTAAGAATTGGGCCATTATGATTCTCCCCCACCAAAGGTGAATTCGTCCCCGAATTCGTCCCCGAATTCGTCCCGCTACTAGGTTCCGCAAACAACTCTGGATGGCTCAACTTAAAAGGCTGCTCGGGTTCCCAAACATCATCTTGGATTCCGTCTATCTCCCAGCGAACCAAAACCATCTTGGTTTTCTTCCCGTTGTAATCCGACTCTCGGCGATCCACCACTTGGACCGGCTTAATCGTTACTGACCAGTTACGGTTGACATCTGATGGCGGCTCAGGTAGGATTAGTTCTGGTTCACGAACAACCTTCCGCAAAACAGACACATGGAACACGTTGTGAAACTCCGACAGATCTTGAGGTAACTCTAACCTATACGCCACCACACCAACTCTCTCGATTATCACGAATAGTCCCATATAACTTGGCCTCAAATTTTTCAGCTAGTGGTTGGGATCATTGCCCCTAAACGTCCTCAGCTTAAGATACACTGCATCTCCCACTGAGAACTCTAAATCTTTACGACGCTTATCCGCATAACTCTTCTGACGGTCATGGGCCTGCTTTAATCTTTCCTTGAGTAGTTCCACTTGCTCGACTGTTTCCTGAATCATATCCGGCTCTAGATCACGCCTCTCCCCCACCTCGGTCCAACATAGGGGGGGTCCTGTAAGGTCGACCATATAGAGCCTTGTACGGTGACATCCCTATGCTTTGGTGATGGCTGTTGTTGTAGGCGAACTCGACCAAAGGCAGGAAATTAACCCAGTTTCCCTCTCAATCCAATACACATGCCCGAAGCATATCTTCCAGCGTTTGGATGGTCCGCTCAGACTGTCCATCGGTCTGCGGATGGCATGCCGTACTAAGGAGTACTTTCGTACCCATTGCTTTTTGGAAAGCCTGCCAGAAGATAGAGGTGAACTTAGGATCTCTGTCTGACACAATGCTGACTCGCGCTCCGTGCAACTTCACTATGCACTCGACATATTTCCGAGCGAAGGTCTTAGTCCCGTCTGTCTTCTTAATCGTGAGGAAGTGTGCAGACTTGGTGAGTCGGTCCTCGATCACCTAAATCGAATCCTTCCTTCCGGTCGTCCTTGGTAATCCGGTGAAAAAATCCATGGTTACCATATCTCATTTCCACTCTGGTATAGGTAAATCCTGTAGCAATCCACTAGGGACCCTCCTTTCCTCCTTGACTTGCTGGCAGTTCTGACACTGTGAAACCCATTTTATACATCTCTTTTCATGCCCTCCCAATGGTAGTACTGTTTCAGATTCCGATACATCTTGTGGTTCCCTGGGTGTATCGAAAACTGAGACTGGTGAGCTTGCTTTAGGATCCTCCTCCTCAACTCATGATCCTTAGGCACACACACTTGGTTCTCGAACATGATCATCCCGTTGGCTGCGGTGCGGTACCCTGTCACCTCCTTTTCGATCATTGCACGCAAGGTTCCGTCCTTGGGTTGTGCCTCCCTAATCCTTCCCAACAAGTCTGCCTGCTCAAACACTTCTAGTCGGGCAACGCTTTCCTCAACAGTGATAGGGCACAACCGTAGTTCTGCCAGGGTTGCCGATAGCTCTTGCACTTCCTTGTTCTCTGACACGACGATCTTTCTTCTGCTTAGAGCATCAGCTACCTGGTTGGCCTTCCTAGGGTGATACTTGATCTCAAGATCGTAATCCGCTAGTAGCTCCATCCACCGGCGCTATCTCAGATTCAGCTCTCCTTGAGTAAAGACGTACTTCAAGCTCTTGTGGTCTGTGAATATCTGCACCTTCTCTCTATACAGATATGCACGCCATATCTTTAAAGCGAAAACCACTGCTGTTAGCTCCAGGTCATGGGTGGGGTAATCAACCTCGTGCTTCCTCAACTGTCTCGATGCATAGGCGATCACTCTTCCTTCTTGCATCAAGACACACCCGAGTCCAACTCCGGAAGCGTTCGTGTAGACTACATACGGTATTCCTGGCCGTGGTAGTACTAACACTAGAGTTTGATTCAACCGTTCCTTTAGTTGCTCAAAGCTCCGGGCGCACTTGTCCGTCCATTCAATCATAACGTCCTTACCGGTCAGGATTGTCAGAGGTTTATGGCGAATCTTTCCACAAACTTCCTGTGGTACCCTGCCAATCCCAAGAAACTGCGAACGTCAGTTGCATTCTCCGGCTTTGCCCAGTTGGTGATCGAAGTGATTTTTTCCGGATCCATTGCTACACCGGATGCCGAGATCATGTGGCCAAGGAATCCAATCTCCCTTTGCTAAAAGCTACACTTACTGAGCTTGGCGAACAACTGTTGCTTCTTGAGTGTATCCAAGACAATCCTGAGGTGCCACTCATGATCTTCCTTACTCCTCGAATAAACCAGGATGTCATCAATGAAGACGATAACGCACTTGTCCAAGTACTCGCGGAAGACATCGTTCATCATCTTCATGAAGGCTGCTGGCGTGTTGGTTAACCCAAACGGCATTACCACGAACTCGTAGTGTCCATAGCGGGTTCAGAATGCTGTCTTCCTGATGTCCTCTTCTGCTATCCGGATCTGATGGTACCCCGAGGCAAGATCGATCTTCGAGAACCATGAGGCTCCCTGCAGCTGGTCCAACAGCTCGTCGATCCTTGGCAACGGGTACTTGTTCTTGATGGTCACCTTGTTCAGGCCTCGGTATTCGATGCAGAGTCGGAAACTCCCGTCCTTCTTCTTGACAAACAACACTGGTGCTCCCCACGGCGAACTGCTCGGTCAGACAAATCCTTTCTCAACAAGATCCTCTAGTTGCTTCTTCAACTCCGCCATCTCTGCGGGCGCTAAACGATATGGAGACCTCGACACGGGTGTCGTTTCGGGATCTAACTCTATCGTAAAAGCATCATTCCGTTCCGGTGGTGTTCCCTTCAACGGCGCAAATACGTCCTCGTATTCCGTAGCCACCGGAATGGTTTCCAAACTCGGGGCTCCTCCTTCTTTGGTCATTGAGATGGTTGATATACCATGGATTTTAGGGTTTTTAACCATGGTATATGTGTTATTTATCGAGTCTTTTACTATGTTTTGGAGTCTTTTAGTTATGTTTACAGGTCTAGACACGTTTGGAGCGGAATTGGAGCATTCTGGAGCATTTTGGAGATTTAACCCGAGAGATGGACTTCACTGTCGAATTCACAGACCTGCATCGATCGATACACTTGTGGCAACGATCGATGCAAGGTCGACGCAGACATTCTCGCGAGCGTTTAATGAGAAGAATTGGATATTGCAACTTTTCCCAGAAGTTTCCATAATTACAAAGAAGCCCCAGCCGACTTTAGACCATTATATAAGAGTTTTTAAGCCATTGTTTAGGCTACGCTTTTCTTAAGTTTTATTTTATTTCAGAGAGCCTTAGGGGCTGATCTTGTTCTCGAAAGAGACTTGATTTCGAACCCCAGTTCTTTATTCTGTTATATGATATTTGGTTTTCTATTCATGATGTTTTCTGTTTCGATGATTATGTCTGAGTAGTTTACCTGTTAGGTTGAAGGATTCTCATTAGGGATTTCATGGAACTATAGTTTAAATCAATCTGTAGGGATTCATATCTGCTAGTTCTTTGTTTAGGTTGTTCTTAATGCTTAATCTGAAGTAGCTAATCAGAATTATGATGTTAGGCTGATTAATGCAGCGAAAGTTGGTCAATTTAGCTAGAAAGAACCTAGATGAGCAATTAAACTTCTCGCAAACGAAAGTTTGGTTTAGGTTAATTGTGAACATATCAAACTTGGAATTTAATGCTGGTTTAATCTGTTAGTTCTGGCAAACGAAAGTTTGGTTTGCTACACTTAGACTTAGAGAATTCTCGCAAAGAAATTTGGTTAATTCTATATCCGTGTTTTGAGTTCTAGAACAGTTTCTGATTAGATCCAGACTGATTGATTGCTTGTGTTCCTGATTTCCTGAGAACTCCTGAAACCTAACGCTTCGCTTCCTTGCTCACAAACCACTCCTGCTACTGATTTACTTTTCTGCTCTGCTTTTAGTTTAATCACCTTTGCTTTCTCCTAGTTTAATATTTTCTGTTCTTATCTATCGTTGACCGGAGTCCCTGTGGATTCGATACCCTAAGTACTACAACTACATCACTGTGCACTTGCAGTTAGAATAGGGTTAAAACTACACCTATCAAGTTTTTGGCGCCGTTGCCGGGGACTCTTTTGAGTCTCCGATAGATTTGAACTTAGGGTTTAGACTAGGTTTTTCGTTTTTGTTTTTGTTACTAATTTTTTTTTTCTTCTTTTCCTGTTCTTGCGTTTCAGGTACGCCTGTAATCGCCTTGCAACGATCGACACGGTCATGTGTGTCGATCGTCACATCATCGCGCTTGCATCGATCGACGCTTCCCCTGCATCGATCGACACATATCGTAAGAAAGATGTATGATTTCTTTAGTCCAGGGATTAATAATTCACAGATAGCTGAGTTGAAGAGTAATGTTGACTATCTGCATAGCCTTCTACTTGGAAAGTATGCGCAAGAAGCTATCAACTGCGTTGGAGGGAATGAATTCTACACTCAGGAATCAGCTTTTCAGGGACCTTTCCAGCAACAGGGCAATGCCTCCTCGAGGAACTATGGTGTTTCTTCTTACAAAGCACCGCCTGCACCTACACATAAGAGCAGATTAGAAGCTATGATGGAACAGTTTCTTGAGAGAGAACAACAGATCACTGTGTCCTTCAACTCAAGGATGGATGCATTGCATGAAGATCTGAATGAGAAGTTTGAATACTTGAGCACACATATGAAGAAGCTAGATGTCCGAGTTCAAACAGCTGAATAAATGCATAATGAAGCTAAGAGAGCTGAACGGAAGCTGCACATCAAAGCTGTGACCTTAGGGGATGAGATTGAGTTTCTAGGTGAAGAAGAGAGCATAATCTTAAATTTTCTGGATGAATATTGTCTGCCTGATACATGCATCGATCGACACCCCCTTAGTGACGATCGACACGCCGTTCTGACGGCAATTTCGAGTTCTTTCGACAAACAGAATCGCCCTGCATCGATCGACACACATCATGCAACGATCGACACAGAACACAGACATGACCAGAAACCTGCAACAGTCCCAGAACGAGTCTACAAGCCCCCAGTGCCATATCCTAAGGTTCCCAAACCTTCCAAACAAGAGCTAGAAGTGGCTAGCTGCGTGAAAGTGATGGATAAGAAGGTGAATAGAACACCACCAGTTGAAACTTCGCGAGTTCATGCAAAGAAGATGATCTCCACTGATGGTCATCTGAAAGAAGAAGTTCAGATTGGTGGAACTACAATATCTGATAGTGGAAAGAAGAAGATGGCGGTTCCTCTTGAACCTGCTCTAACATCTTCAGTACCTGCAACTGCTCATAAGCAGAAAGCTCCAGACATCAGATATACATCAAAGGTAAGGTACAAATCACCTAAGCTTAAACCTTCTGATCACATTGTTTTGAAAGCAGGAAAACGCAGTAGACCGCCCAAGCTTCGCTCCCGCCCTGATTCTGATTACTCTTTCCTTGGAAAACTTCATGATCTGAAAGCCTATACACCTCCTTGGATGAAGAGATATTCACAGAGACACTCAAAGTCTCTGTTGAAACCGCCTTGAGTCGAATCTCTTCCAATAGTCAAGCTAATGACTAAAAACAAGCGCTGAGTGGGAGGCAACCCACTGTTAGGTTTGTTTTGTTTTTGTTTTTTCGTTTTGATTTGGTATTTTTAATTTTTCTGTTTAAGTGTGTTCAGAGCTGAGGGAAACAGGAATAATCGCATTGCATCGATCGACACACATTGTGCGTCGGTCGATGCACTCGCGATTTACGGTTTAACAAATTGATTGCGGTTCAGACATCGGTTATCTACATAACCGCGAGCGATAATCGCCTTGCATCGATCGACACCCTTGGGCATCGATCGACGTAGGGCGACGACAGGTAAGTGTTCTGCAACTTTTCGGATTGTTTCAAATTTGATTATTATTCTCACCGAGCTCATGCCTTGATTACACTGGGGACATTGTAGTTTAAGTGTGGGGGAGGAAGCTACTGACGCACGCTTTTGTTTTCTTAGTTTTTCAAAATTTGTTTTATTGAGTCAAAATTTGTATGAAACTATGATTTTTCGAGAAAACTTTTCGCTTGAACAGGAACTAAGTGACCATTGGACAGACTTGCAGAGCCTCTATGACTGTTAGAAAACCCAGACACAGATCAACCTACTGAGGACACCCACATCACTTCAGGTATCAGAGGATCCTTTTACTGACTTCAACTTTAATACTGACTTAGATTTCTCACCTAAGGGCTTGGTATACTTTGTGTCGGATTTCCTTGTTAGTTCTGACACAGCCTGTCAACCTATCCTATTTAGTTCCCTTCTCCCCTTCCATAAAAAAAAAAAAGATAATAAACTGAAGATGAGTTAGTAACTCCGAAGTGGTCATGGGAATAGTAGCAAACACTATTATCTCTTATGCGATCCATGGAATATGTCCAAAGTACACCCCTTAACGGGAAGAACACTGATAAAAAAAATAAAATGATACCCAGTGGGGAAAAATCAGTTGTTAAGGAAGGGAAAGAGAAGAAAGGGACTAGAGAAAGATAGTATGGTGGTCTAGAGCTGATAAGGTAAGAATCCATGTGCCTTTGATCGATACTCCTTAGGTGAGACCGCACTTAAATACTTGCAGAAGTCAGTAGGGTGAATTTGAATGCTTGAATGTGATTGTGGAGTTTACTTAGGACAGTTGCTAAGTGTGGGGGAAGTACATTATGGTCTTGAGTTCCGTAGGAAAGTTTTCAGTGGCTTACTAAGTGAATGTGATTGTGAAAGTTCCTAGGACGAAATGAGTTTCTGTGTTTTCAAACTTCTTTTCTTATGCTTTGGTTCTTTACTTGCTTGAGGACAAGCAAGAGCTAAGTGTGGGGGAGTTGATATACCATGGATTTTAGGGTTTTTAACCATGGTATATGTGTTATTTATCGAGTCTTTTACTATGTTTTGGAGTCTTTTAGTTATGTTTACAGATCTAGACACGTTTGGAGCGGAATTGGAGCATTCTGGAGCATTTTGGAGATTTAACCCGAGAGATGGACTTCACTGTCGAATTCACAGACCTGCATCGATCGATACACTTGTGGCAACGATCGATGCAAGGTCGACGCAGACATTCTCGCGAGCGTTTAATGAGAAGAATTGGATATTGCAACTTTGCCCAGAAGTTTCCATAATTACAAAGAAGCCCCAGCCGACTTTAGACCATTATATAAGAGTTTTTAAGCCATTGTTTAGGCTACGCTTTTCTTAAGTTTTATTTTATTTCAGAGAGCCTTAGGGGCTGATCTTGTTCTCGAAAGAGACTTGATTTCGAACCCCAGTTCTTTATTCTGTTATATGATATTTGGTTTTCTATTCAAGATGTTTTCTGTTTCGATGATTATGTCTGAGTAGTTTACCTGTTAGGTTGAAGGATTCTCATTAGGGATTTCATGGAACTATAGTTTAAATCAATCTGTAGGGATTCATATCTGCTAGTTCTTTGTTTAGGTTATTCTTAATGCTTAATTTGAAGTAGCTAATCAGAATTATGATGTTAGGCTGATTAATGCAGCGAAAGTTGGTCAATTTAGCTAGAAAGAACCTAGATGAGCAATTAAACTTCTCACAAACGAAAGTTTGGTTTAGGTTAATTGTGAACATATCAAACTTGGAATTTAATGCTGGTTTAATCTGTTAGTTCTCGCAAACGAAAGTTTGGTTTGCTACACTTAGACTTAGAGAATTCTCGCAAAGAAATTTGGTTAATTCTATATCCGTGTTTTGAGTTCTAGAACAGTTTCTGATTAGATCCAGACTGATTGATTGCTTGTGTTCCTGATTTCCTGAGAACTCCTGAAACCTAACGCTTTGCTTCCTTGCTCACAAACCACTCATGCTACTGATTTACTTTTCTGCTCTGCTTTTAGTTTAATCACCTTTGCTTTCTCCTAGTTTAATCTTTTCTGTTCTTATCTATCGTTGACCGGAGTCCCTGTGGATTCGATACCCTAAGTACTACAACTACATCACTGTGCACTTGCAGTTAGAATAGGGTTAAAACTACACCTATCAATGGTTGCCGAGTACGCCTCGTTCCCTTTGCTTAGCTCCTCCGCTTGAATCATGGATATGACTGATATCCCCGTCCGCGTTTTCATTCCCTTGAAAATGATCTTCCCCTCTTCACGAGGAAAAATGATGGTAGCCCTGGCGCAGTCCATTACCGCCTGGTGTTGCACCAACCAGTCCATGCCCAGGATAACCTCATAGCGACCTAGTTTTATCCGTGCTAAGTCTGCAAGTAAGTCGACTCCGTCCATTGTCACTGGCACTGCTTCAAAGATCCCCATGCCTGATACTTTCTCTGATCCGGCGGTCTCGACCTTCATGATTCCGTCAGTGAACCTGCCCTTAAAGGTCCAACATTCCGAGAACCGTGGACTCATGAAGCTATGCGTAGCTCCCGTGTCAAACAAGGTATGGGCGGATATTGCCCCAAGAACTCCTCGTCCATGTTTGAGTTATGTGGTGAAACTTGATCCAGGCTCGTTTGTACAGTGCACAACCTGCATTTTGAACTGTTGGAACACACAACTTGTTGTTCCAATATGGTAGCTATTTCTCATTTTTGAGGAGCTTTCACACATGCTGATTCAACATAGTTAGTCTTCACACCAACATACCCTTAGAGCTGACTTTGAGACGAGTGTGACTGGAGCATGGGAGTTGGAGCGCAGACTAGAGAACACCAAAACTTACCCAACATCTTGTTTTACACATAATTGTTAAACAAGCTGGCCAGTCTCTGATGTCCTTGTGATACACTATTGGATTCACATGAGGACTTATTTTTAGCCTCAAACATTGATTCTGCTTCTTCATTTTTAATCCACATGTCTTTTATTAGATAAGTTCAACTTCATCTTTTGAGATGAGATGTGTCTTATTGCTCCTTTCTACAATCTCATCCCTTTATTTGCAAGAACCACCTGAAGGTTTTGTGTTCATCCCTCACCACTGATCTTTTCAGTCACACTCTTATTGATCAACTCTTGAGGGCATGGATGGTAGCTATTTTCGATGATGAACTTTACAACAAGAAATTTTGAAAAAACATTTTCAGCTCTTTTGAAAAACCAAAAAATGTTTCACTGCACATCTGATTCCTGTCTCAACACAAACACTCATCAAGAAGATAGTTAGAGTTCACAACTTGTTATGGTACACGGATTTCATAAAAATGTCAACAAGATAAACACTCTTTGGATATTGTTCTATCACCACTTATTGACATTCAATCATTCTCACATGAATGAGGATGAATAACAACATGCATAGTTATTATGGGTGGTACAATGACTATCAAGAAAAGAACCAGAGAACATACCTTAATCATATGCCACCAACATAAGTTAAGTGCAATGACTTGGTTTCTCAGCAGGAAAATGAGACTCTTTTGAATTAGCTTGACATTTTGCACAGTCCCTCTGAAACATCCATCTCGATCATAATCTCTTTTGTTTTTGGCTTCTCCAATGATGTCCATTTAATATTTTGATTTCCTTCTGCCGGGATCTTCCTTGGACACTTGACATATGTTTTGAACACTCACATGTACAACACACAAACTTCTTTAACTCATCAGATGTGGACTTGCAAGATGCATCATCATATAGACCACCTTTCTTGATACAAACCTTTTGTACCCTCCTTACATCTTGAGCAACCTCCTTTTGTCTTGTTGCACATCGCACTTTTGATTATTTTTTCTGGATTTTTTCTCAAACACGTTCTAACGGCTTCCTCATTGTTGCAACAGACATTGATGTACTTCCTTGAACAACCTTATTTGAATTTGACGACTCTCTACAAAACCCAAGACCAAATTTTGACTTCCTTGTCAAATCTCCTTTTCCTTTGAGTACCTTCTGCTCTACCATCAAGAGTAACTTTACTTCCTTTGGCTTGAGGAAAATTAAGATTGTCTTGGGATCTAGTCATGTATCTAGAAACCCCACTTTCAAAGCACCAAGATTTCTTTGAAGAAGGAAAACTAGAGGTATGTGCAGCATTGCAGTTCAAATCTGATTTTAACATCCAGACTTGAGATTTTCTTCTTAGATTTGGGTAGTACCTCCCTTGGCTCAACATTTCCTTGACCTTAGCAGCAAATTTGTAGCAGTGCCGCTTGATATGACCTAGTCTTCCACAGAAATAGCATCCTTGTTTCACTTCAACCTTCAATTTTTTACATGACTGAAGGTTATTGGAACAACATGCGTATTGTTCCCACATACAAAACGTGTTTTTCCACTTGTCTCACCTCCTTGATATCCAAGACAAAAAGTGGTATTTCCAACTCTTCCAACTGAGATAATCTCGTCCAGGTCTTTAGTTCCACTATTGAGCATGTGAATCCTCTTTCTGGTTTCAAATAAATCATGATAAAGAGATTTACTTTTGTCTCTTTCAACAACTAGCAACTCACTTAAACTCTTGTTCATCTCTTGAAGATCCATCTTTTCTTTTAGCAAAATGATCTTTTCTTTACCAAGAACCAACCAAATTTCATAAATTTTTTGAAGCTCAGCTTGAGCATCAACCTCAAAATCTTCTTCTTCTTCTTCACTCTTAGATGAATGATCCACTTCTTTGGTTTCAGCTTCTAAATCTGATAAGTCTTGTTTAGTCTTAACATCTGTCTCACTGTCAGAGGAGTCACTGGTATCTTCAAGTTGTTTTCGATGGATCATCAAAAAAGAAGCCTTCTCTCTCCTTTTTACCCAAGACAAGGAGACAAGTGCTTTTCTTTTGACCATTAATCCTCCTCTACATTCTTTACTCTTTTCCTTCTTTATTCTTATCAAAGACATAAGGCATCTTCTTTTCTTCCTTAAACCCACACTTGCTTTTCTATGAGAAGACTCCAAGATGCTTATCTATGTCTTAACAACGAATCCTCTTGTGGAAATATCAAACATATTGTTAGTTTAATATTCGGTGCCTGTTCCAACGCCACCTTGTTGTTCCAAAGCGTGCAATTTCTTTTTCATAAAATCTGACACTTTCATTGATGACTTTCTTCTGGTTGGGTTTGAGGACTTAATTCTCATATTGTATAGCAGTCAATATTTTGAACAAGAGATTTTTATGCTCTTTTGCTCGTAGAGATTTCTCTAAGTAGGAATGATCCTGTCATGTATATTTTTGGCTGGTCATGGGATGTTTGCGACTGGATAACTAGTTTTTAAGACTATTGAATGCTTTTTTCTATTTGGGAGGAGATACTTGAAAGAGTTGATGATGAAAGTCTGTATGTTTGGTGTTTAGCTTGTGCTTTCAGAGTGTTGGAAACGGACGATCAGAAGGATTTGTCTTCAAGTTTAAAGGCAGATCGTGTGGTCAAGGCTAATGTCTCTTTATCGATGGGTTGCAATAAATGGAATAGATCTTGGATCTTTGGATCAAAAGATTACAGTTTCTTATATTATGGTCACGAGGATGCAAAAAAGAAAGAAGATTTAAGGTTTGGAAGACAAGTAGGGATTTGTGTTCACTTGTGAAGGAGGTTATTGTCAAGGGTTACAAAAGGGTCTTTTATTTAGGGTTGTACAAACAGATACATTACTGCCAATATGGCATGTGGCGGCCCTATGGTTATGTAGGTTATCTAGGTGCACTACGATGGTCTGCGTTTTTTTATATGAAATTCATTTTTTAAGCTTTTATATATATTTATTATGGCTCTGATGTTGTGGTTGCACTCGTTGTAATATCATATTTTATAAGCTCAACATTCAGATGTCATGGTCAACAGAAAACAATTTCTAAAACATTGGAGGTTTTCTCTCAATGTAAGTTTGGAACATGTGTTCGTTATGAGACGAAAGACCGGAATTACATTTTCGAAATCTTAGCGGCTTAAAAGGACCCGCGACATATTATCTTGGTTATTTTACTAGGTCAGGACAAAAGGAAAAGAATTTATTTATTGGAGAAATTATATGATTACTTCATTTATGGTATATGGATTTTATCAGATCCAAGTTTATACTCCGGATGAGATACCAAGATATGGTTTTAATATACAGATCATCAGATGGAATTTTTAAGGAGTAGAGAGAAATTAGACAATAACCTTTCTGCGTGAAATAGTGTATAAGAATAAACTAGAACTTTTGTTTTTTCTGAAACCGAAAACAATACTCATTCACCAAAAAATTTATGGGCCATTTTGGATATGATAAACTATCTACGGTGGAACCAATATGAACTAGGGGGGGGGAGGGGGGGTTAATGCTATATTATAATGACACATCAAATGTGAATATCATATATGCCAACAATAGGATTATTGATATCGAGGCGTATATACAGGAGAAAAGTGTATCAATATCTTTTGTGCACGGTGACCCAATATAAAAGTTACGGAATCATGTCTGGGAGCGATTGACTCGTATCGGTGTGATCAGGACGAGTACGTGGTTTATTACTGGAGATTTAAATGAGATTATCAGAAATTATCAGAAATTATGATAAACAAGGGGGATCTTTACAGCATGTGTCGATGTTCATTTCTTTTAATAACATGATTCGGGATTGTGGTTTACTAGAATTTTCGTCACTGGGGGATCCTCTCTTATGGAGGGGCCACAGAGTAAAATAATTTATTAGGTGCAAACTGGATAGGGCACTAGCTAATGAGGAATTTTACACAATTTTCACTTTTCATTTGGAGAATATCTGGGGATGATAGGTTCGGACCATCGACGAATTGTGTTAACTATTGAGGATAAAATACAAAAAAACAGAATCAGTTTACATTTGATAAATGATGGGTAGGACAAGATGGTCTAATGGATACTATTAAGTTAGGATGGAAAGGACCGGAGGGTAGCAATAGTACAGATTTCATCTTCAAGATTGGCAGATGTAGACATGAGTTATCAAAATGGAAGAAAAATAATCTTTCATATGGAAAGGATAAGATAAATGAGTTGCAAAAAAGCTCTGCATGAGGTCCAAAAAAATGATAAAACTCAAACGGAGGTGATGAAAATTACAACAAAATTGAAGGAGGCTTATAGAGACAAATATTTTTTTTGGTAGCAGAAAAGCAGAAAGATGTGGCATACCGCATATATTAGGAGACATATATACACATTTTTGTTTTGCCTTGACTTAACAAAGGTGTGCGAGTAATCATATTGTAGGGCTCTATAATCCAATAGGAGAATGAGTAACGAAAGAGCAAGATGTTGGACGGGTGGCAGTAGAATACTTTGAGGATTTATTTATGTCTAATAACCCGAATATTTTTGTGGCGTTTTTACAGGAGGTTCCAATATCAATTACAGCTCAAATGAATGAGAGATTTATTGTATCAGCTACAAAAGAGGAGGTTAGGAGAGGACTGTTCATGATGCATCCAGATAAGGTTCTGGGACCGGATGGCATGGCAAATTTATTTTTTCAACAATCTTGACCAATCGTGAAAAATAATATTACTCGTTTGGTTAACAGTTTTCTACAACATGGGTAGCTAGATCCAATAATTAATACGATGAATATTTGTCTTATTCCAAAGATGAAAAGACTGACTCAGATGACGAAATTACGACCTATTAGCCTATGTAATATAGGTTATAAGATCATCTCCAAGGTTTTGTGTCAACGTCTTAAGGGGATTCTCCCAAAACTTGTTTCGGAAACACAATCGGCTTTTGTTGCATGGACATTGATTTCGAATAATATTCTTATAGCCCATTAAATTTTCCATGGTGTAAGAAAAAACCCTTAGTGCAAAGGTAAATTTATGTCAATTAAGACGTATATGAGCAATGCTTATGATCGGGTCGAATGAGCTTTCATTGAAAACCTTCTAAGCAAATGGGCTTTTCGGCGCAATGGGTTGACCGGAGAATGTGGTGCATAACCATGGTTCAGTATAAAGTTCTTATAAGTGGTCAGCCACAAGGTCTTATAGATCCACGAGGGGACTTCGACAAGGATAGCATTTGTCACCATACTTATTTATTTTATGTACGGAAGCCCTAATCGCAAATATAAAGAAAACAGAGAGAGAGAGAGAGAGAGAGAGAGAGAGAGAGAGAGAGAGAGAGAGAGAGAGAGAGAGAGAGAGAGAGAGAGAGAGAGAGAGAGAGAGAGAGAGAGAGAGAGAGAGAGAGAGAGAGAGAGAGAGAGAAACAATTAACATGACTAAAGGTGGAAAGAGCATGTTGTCCAATATCACACCTTCTTTTTACTGATGATTGCCTATTTTCTACAAAGATAAGAAGGAGGAATGTTAGACAATCTTACGGATCCTTAAAAACTATGAGGGAGTTTATGGGCAACAGATAAACTTCTCAAAATCATCACTCCAATTTGGGTATAAGGTTGAGGCTGGAGTTCGTGATGAGATGGAAGTGATTTTGGGGATCACAACGATGCATTGAATGAGATCATACATGGGCATTCCACAAAGCATTAGTAGATTAAAGACACAAGTATTCATTTTTTTACAAGATAGACTCCATGGGAGGGTAAATGGTTTGACAGTAAAGCTTCTCTCACGGGGAGGTAAAGAGGTTATGATAAAGGCGGTGGCTACGACCCTGCCTAATCATGTAATGTCATGTTATCAGTTACCAAAATTAGCTACTACAAAATTGACGAGCGTAGTTTTTAGCTTTTGATGGAGTTCGGGGGGAACAAGTACATGTATGCACTGGATTTTTTGAGATAAACTATGCAGAGATAAATGAAATGGTGAGACTGATTTTTGGGCTTTTCAGGATGTCAATACGGATTTCTTAGCAAAAAAATTATAGAGACTAATTGATAAACCATATGTTCTTTTTTTTTTAAGTTTTAAAGGGCGGATACTTTCGGAATACGGATCCTTTAGCTCCGATAAGTTCATATTCATCATCCTATAAATGGAGAAGTATCACCTTAACTAGGTCCCTGGTTAAAAAAAAAAGACTTGTCAAGAGGGTGTGAAAATGAGAGTCCATTTCAATTTAAAATGACCTGTGGATACCAACCTATCTCCCGAGACCAACATAACAAAAAATGAATATAATTAAAAATTTGGTTAAGGTTAACCAGCTGATTGATCATCAAAACATGATTTGGAATAAACAACCGATGGAGATAATCATGGAACCCGAGGATGTGGCTCTGATTGAGTGTATTTATTTTAGTCATCTAAACATACATGATTCGTTGGGACGTCATTAAACAAAGTCTGATAAATATACGGTAAAATCATGTTATCATACGGAGAGAGATATCCCAGATAATGGCGAGATCACTCCTTTCTTGGGAACAAGTGCTAAAAGTCTCCACGTTTTTTCGTGAAAGATAAAATGTCTCTCTAAAATAAGGCACTTCATTTGGCAATCACTTTAAGGATGTTTACATGCACTGGCGGAGGCACGTTCAGTAGGAGGGGCATATGCCCCCAGTGCTTTTTTCATATAAATTCTATATAATTATAGTAATGCCCCATTAATTATTTGCAATTTTATCCTTAATTCTTTAAGCATATTCAAAATTGTCCCCCATGAAAATTATCTCTCCCTCCGCTACTGTTTACAGGTAATAAAAAAGTTGAAGGGACGAGGGATAAAATGTGATACACGGTGCGTTCGGAGTGGAATAGAAGAGGATTCGATCAACCCTGTTTTATTCGAATGTCTTCCGGCTATTCATACTTGGGCACTTTCTCAAATACCAAAAAATCCAGAGTTCTTATCTTCAGCATTTATCTACACGAATATGGATTATCTGATTTGGAGACTACCATCGGACAATAATACCAATATCTACCTTTGGATACTATGGTATATCTGGAAAAGTAGGAACAATATGGTTTATGATCATATCGATAGGTGTCCTCATGAAACATTACGGATGGCAGAAATATAATTTGTGACATGGAGGAGATGCTCATTTACTTAAAGGTTAAAGAACATATGCCACACTTATGAGGAGCACGAAGCACGAGAAACGATCTGGTTCAAAAGGGTCAATGGTGCTTTGTGGACAGATCATGGAAGGAGGGGGAACAATGTTCAAGTCAAGGGTGGTATAGCTTCTAAGAGAGAGGTGTTTATGTTATGATGGGATCAATCAATATTAGAGCAAGTTTGTCCTCCTTTCATGCGGAATTCGAAACCCTTATATAGGCTATGGAGTTCATGAAGTTTCAACTGACTATTTAGAATCGGTTAAGATAGTGTCGGAACCAGAAGAATGACCAGCTTTTCCGATACACATAGAGGAATTCAAACGAAGAAAGATTACTTTTCGACATTCGACTTCATTTACATATTTCGTACAAGCAATTTGATAGCAGATAGGTTAGTATATGAGGCCGTCAAATACTATTCATGTTGGACTGAAGCTATCAACTTGGATTAGCGAGAGATATGTTCTTTTATGTATCTTGTTGATAAAAATAACAATTTAATAACTAAAAGTTTAATTATCGCGAATATATAATTATAGAAAATTATATAAAATTTACACTTTTCATACTGTGTAATTAATGTATATTTAATTAAAATCTGTAACAATAGAAAATGCTAGTTAGATAATTTAAAAGATATTAAATAAGTGTAATTTTAAAGTAACAACAAAAATAAAAATAATCCAATAAAAAGTTAGGATTTCAAAAGATTTTTTTTTTGTTTAAAAAGCCAAACCGTTAAAAGGAAAATAAATCAGCTAATATAATCTTATAGAAATGGAATTAAAATCAATTTTGGGAAGGTGTGGAAATATAAAAAGAAAAGGAACTAAGATCTTAGTAAATGTTTTTCTTTTTTTAAAGTATTTGATTTAATTCTTCTCTATAATATAGTTTGCCCTTGTCAAAAACTGTTTTCGTATTTTAAATGGAGAAAATATTCTTATATATAATAAAATAATTTTTATTTTTCATTTAAAATGTATACATAATAAAAATAAAAATTTAAAGTATACTGATCAGGACATCAAGTCATCATCAACCAAGGAGCATGGAGAGGACATAAATCAACCAACCAAGATCCTTGGAGAGAAGCAGTTGAGACCACCAGAGACATATGGGCATGTCTTGGAGCATATCTACCCAACCAGGAAGACTTAAGCAACAAATCAACCTGTTCCAGAGACTTAACTCATCAAGGAATCATCACGAAGTGGAAGTGTTTCAAAAGCTTTCCAGATGAAGAAGATATGCAAGTTACAACTCAGAAGATTTCCAAGGAACCCGCTGGAGACCAACTATCACTTATTGGAGAGTACAGATCGGACCAGGATGAATCAATCAACAAAGTGAATTGTTCTGGAATCTTGATTCATCATGGAATCCAGGAGAGTTGGAATCAAGGTAATCCCATTTTGGATGTAGAAGTTATTCAACTTTTAAAGCAGATGATGCTCGGCTTGCCTTATTTGGAAGCTCACGAATTCAGTACACTTCAAACCCATATATGGCGACCCGGAGAGACATATAAGCATTCCGGAGACACATCTAACTATACAGGAGAGTCAGATATCATCTTTATATACACTAGAAACCAGAGGATCAAGCAAATCTTATTGTTCTTAAACTTACCATATTTGGTAGATGCATTCACATTGGGAGCTTTAAGTGACCAACGGCTCTTTTGTCCAAGATTCTGCATTTTGATGATCAAAAACATCAATCTGGATGTCCTTATGCACCATGGGTTCGAGCCAAAGCTATTAAGACTTAAGAATCATCACAACTTACCAATTTCGGTTTATTTTGCCATAAAGTTTCCAACGGCTAGTTTTATTTAATTCCTGCGATTTCTTTCTTCATAACAGATTATTAGCAGTGTACTTGAGCTCCTATATAAGCTCAATTTCGTTCTCTTTGTAAAGAACCTTTCAATCATTTTCAGAATTAATCTAAGTATTTCTTCTTTTCAAAGTGTTTGTTCTTTGAGAGAGAGTTGTTCCTTCTTAGAGTTTAGTGAGTGATTCACCATACTTTAGGAGTTTCGGTTCAGACTATTTTTGAGTGATTCAAATAGTTTGTTCTTAGATTGAGAGAGTCAATCAAAGCCACTGAGCAAGAGAGTTGCTCAAATACCTCCTCCATTCTTCCGCACATCAAGCTTGTTGATCACTTTGATAACCATTTGTGAATAAGGTTGTGGAGTGATTTCTGATCTTACATCATCTGGTATCAGAGCTTCAAAAGCTCCTATCCATCAGGTTGTGTTCATCCAACCCTTATCTTTCTCTTTGTTTCATTAAAATCGAAAAACCCATAAAAATTGTGTTTCTGTTCTAAATCTGTTTTTGCATCCTGTTCTGTTTTTATTTAGATCCATTCATTCTGTTTAGTTTGCTATTTGATTCATTGCATTCAGAAAAAAATAAAATCCATAAACAAAAGTGTTTCATTGCATAGTAGTTTTTGTTTCTAGTTCTTTCCCTTTCTAGATGCTTAGTTCATTATGTTCTGCATATATCTTTTGCATCCTTAAACCAAAAATAAAAAGAAAAGTTCCTTAGTTTTGTGTTCTTGTCGATTTTTGATTTTTCAGAAGTTCAACAAAAACCAGAAAACAAAAAGAAAAAGTTCTTTAGTGTTTGATTCGATTTTCTTTAATAAAACCAAAGAAAAAGTGTTATTTCCCTTTCTAGAGCCTTATTTTCGAAATTTAAATCAAAGAGTAGCTCCTCTTTATTTATTTGTGATCACATAAAGTATACTTTCCTTTTTAACCAAACCGTGTAAGTCTTTTTGGAAAGCCATATACTTGTTTCCAATCTTCTCATTCTGTGCATTCGAAAATCAGTTGCACCGTGCAGCATTAATACAGCTTGGTTTATAATTTAAACTAAGGCATATCAGAATATATTGAAACAGTCCAAGTTAACTTCTTAAGGTACAAAACATGGAAGAAGAAGATCCATATGAGGAAGAAGTCATGTCAGAAGAAGAAGGTTCTTATGAAGAGGATCCTTGGTCTGAAGATTTCTCCAATGCTGATTACGAGGAGGATCCAACTGATGCAGGCCCTGGCCCGGAACCACCAGACAATGATCTTGAAGATACAAGTCATGGAGAATGGTCCGTGGAAGAAGAAGAGGAAGGCTGTGAAGAGGAGTATGATCATGGTTCAGAAATAAAAGATGGCTTCAATGGAGAGATTGGACCAGAAGAACCAGAACCATGGGAACATCAAACAGATGAAGAAATTGAATCCGAAGAAGAGCCAGAACCATGGGAGCATCAAACGGATGAATTGATTCATTTCCAGCATGAACAAACCAGTGAGGAATCATGGGAGAATAACACCACTTCTGCAACTTATCAAGAACATGAAGAATGGCAGGAGGAAGAAGAACGTTCGGAGTATGATTCCATAAATGAAGATGAACTTCAACAAGGCTATGACTTCAGAAGTGAGCTTGAAGAAGAGGAGACCAAGCAAGAGTCATACCACATCTGTTTTTCAGGTCATGGGCAAGGAACAGAAGCATACCTAAGATGGGAAAGAGATTTAGAGGACTGGTTTCAATCCAACCAAATTCCAGAAGAGGAGAAGACATCTTATGCTGAAGAAACTCTCACTGAGGATGCCTTCATGCATTGGGATCAAGACGCCAACCTCAGGCTTAAGTATGAAGCACCAAATTGTTCGTGGGAAGAAATGAAAGAGCTGCTGCACAAAGAGTTTGTGGAGGAAGCTGAGATCAACCGGCAGTACTATGTGAAGATTTATTCTAATCCAGAACCAAGAAGATGGATCTTAGCAAGCAGACCAAGCCCAAAGGCTAAGCCAAAGAGGGCCACGTCCAACACTTCTGGAAAGAGAGCCAATACTAAGGAAGTAATTGCACTCAAGAACAATACACAACAATTGAAGATGGGGCAGAAGAAAGTAACTCAACAAAGGATCAGTTTAAAACAAATGATCAAGCCTCAAGCAACATGTCAGTGGTCTAAAGGAGCTCTACAACTAAGTAAAGTGAAGGCAGGGGCACGAAGTGCATCTCAAGCAAAGAAAGATCAACCCGAACCAGATCATCAAGCAGAAAAGTACAAGCAAATCCCTAAACCATTTCTGAAACAACAAAGCAAAATAGAGCAATGTAAGCCTTCTAAACTTTTAAAAAAAGCTAGCACAATATGTTATAGGTGTCATAAGAAAGGTCATTATGCTGTAGTTTGTCCAACTAGAACAATAGATACTTCCCATTCACTAGAAATGAAACCGGATTCATCTAGTGATAGTCTAGTTCAATCAAGTTCTGAAATGTCTATTTCTAGTATAATGCACTTGTCTTTGCCAAAAGCTGTTGGTGCAGGACACACTAAGGATCAAAGAGATCAAGAAGTTGGAAAACACATTGAAGATCAATGTTCAGTCTTACTCCAAACAAACCGAGACAAGGAGCTTGAAGAAACAGCCCTCACAACCTGTGTAGTGAACAAGTTTCATCCAACATCAGCTAAATTAGTTCCTAAAGTCACCCATCTCAAATCAGAGATGTTATCAACCCCCACACTTGGTACTCTAGTAAGTGAAACATATGAACTTGTTCAATATTGGAATTCAATCTTAATTGGTCATAGTTTTAAATACTCTATTTTTAATGATTCAAGTTCAAGTATGATACACTTTTTCTTTCCCATAAGTGTCAAGGAAGAAGCAGGTACCAAAGGAGTGGACAAAGACTAGAGAGAAACCACAACTAGTCAGACCTTAGCTCTGAAGCAAAAAGAGAAATCAGTGAGGTATGAAGAAGAACAACAAGTTATCACCAACAACATATTCATTCAAAGAAAGCCACCAAACAAAAAACCAGCCACCAGAGCTACAGAGAAAAACATAGGAGTGATCCTATCATTCCTGCTCAAAGGAGATCCACCAGATGTGCCAATCATCATCAAACCGCAACTATACCAAGGTAAGGTTTTAAACTCCCAAAACAGAATGAAAGCTAACTTGCTTTCTCTTGGTGCAGATTGTATAGTTTCGAGGTCGAAACTTCTTCAAGAGGGAGATTATGATGAGGATATCAAGTCATCATCAACCAAGGAGTATGGAGAGGACATAAATCAACCAACCAAGATCTTTGGAGAGAAGCAGTTTGAGACCACCAGAGATATATGTGCATGTCTTGGAGCATATCTACCAAACCAGGAAGACTTAAGCAACAAATCAACCTGTTCCAGAGACTTAACTCATCAAGGAATAATCATGAGGTGGAAGTGTTTCAAAAGCTTTCCAGATGAAGAAGATATGCAAGTTACAACTCAGAAGATTTCCAAGGAACCCGCTGGAGACCAACTGTCACTTATTGGAGAGTACAAATCGGACCAGGATGAATCAATCAACAAAGTGAATTGTTCTGGAATCTTGATTCATCATGGAATCCAGGAGAGTTGGAATGTAGAAGTTATTCAACTTTTAAAGCAGATGATGCTCGGCTTGCCTTATTTGGAAGCTCACGAATTCAGTACACTTCAAACCCATATATGGCGACCCGGAGAGACATATAAGCATTCCGGAGACACATCTAACTATACAGGAGAGTCAGATATCATCTTTATATACACTAGAAACCAGAGGATCAAGCAAATCTTATTGTTCTTAAACTTACCATATTTGGTAGATGCATTCACATTGGGAGCTTTAAGTGACCAACGGCTCTTTTGTCCAGGATTCTGCATTTTGATGATCAAAAACATCAATCTGGACGTCCTTATGCACCATGGGTTCGAGCCAAAGCTATTAAGACTTAAGCATCATCACAACTTACCAATTTCGGTTTATTTTGCCATAAAGTTTCCAACGGCTAGTTTTATTTAATTCCTGCGATTTCTTTCTTCATAACAGATTATTAGCAGTGTACTTGAGCTCCTATATAAGCTCAATTTCGTTCTCTTTGTAAAGAACCTTTCAATCATTTTCAGAATTAATCTAAGTATTTCTTCTTTTCAAAGTGTTTGTTCTTTGAGAGAGAGTTGTTCCTTCTTAGAGTTTAGTGAGTGATTCACCATATTTTAGGAGTTTCGGTTCAGACTATTTTTGAGTGATTCAAATAGTTTGTTCTTAGATTGAGAGAGTCAATCAAAGCCACTAAGCAAGAGAGTTGCTCAAATACCTCCTCCATTCTTCCGCACATCAAGCTTGTTGATCACTTTGATAACCATTTGTGAACAAGGTTGTGGAGTGATTTCTGATCTTACATCATATACCCCACAAAAATTCACTAATATCAACTTGTAAAATCTATTTAAAATCTCAATTTATTTTAAAAACTGTTAAATAAGAAAACATTAAATCTAGATTCCTACACGAATAAGTCTCCATTAATTTCACTAATAACATCCTATAACCATTAGGCAACAATTTTTTTTTTTTTGGTAAAGAAAAGACCTTTTTCATTTTAAATATGAAGGCAGCTGCACTCTGTATAGGTTGCCTACATACTTTTCGAGGAGAGATCAAGCCGATCATAATTCTTTCTTTTACACACTTTGAGCCGTAGCTCGATTACTTGTACTTATATATTTAAGCGAAGTTTTTAGGATTTTCTTGTGAAGGTGATGCCTGCTGGGGCGATTTTTTTTTTAAATCAAGGGACGAGTACTGCCCGTCCTCTTCCAAATCCGAAGCGGTGATCACTTGCTCAGATACGAGGCACGATGTTTGTCTTACCTTGCGTTCCACTGTGAAGCAGTATCTTGAGACTTTCTGGCTGCCTCGGAGCGTGAAGATCCCTCCTGGATTCGGGAATTTTATGCATTGATGATACGTTGAGGGTACTGCTCTCATGGCGTGAATCCATGGGGTTCCCAAGATCACGTTGTAGATTTCGGGTCGGTTTATGAAGACGAACTTGACGAACTTACTAATGCGTCCGACGTGCACTGGTAACTTGATCATCCCGATCGTGGTGGTCGTGTCTCCGACGAACCCGGTGAGGGGTTTTTCCAAACGCTTCATTATGTAGTCGCGCAGCTCCATCCTCTGCAAGCTTTCTTCGAATATGAGGTCAACCGAGCTTCCTGTATCAATCAGGACTTTGGTGACTTCGCAGTCGCCGATCTGAAGTTCGACGACAAGCGGGTCGTTATGTGGCTTGTCGAGGCCTTCTTCGTCTTCTGGGGTGAAGGTAATTTCCGTGCCTGGTTTCAGTTCTTCCGGGGCATTCCTGTTTCATTGCTGCCGCGTCAAATTTTTGGTTGTAGGCTGTTATCGATCGTACTGAATCGTTACAAGCGGGAAGCCCTCCCATGATCATGTTAATCCATTTTCTGGGTGTGGGCGGGTCCTCCTCTTCGTCATCGCGGGTTCGCTTTGGTAGTTCTGCGTCGATGTCACTCTGCTTTGCTCTTTGTTGGTCTGCTTGCCTCGCCTTTTCCTCTTGGACGAGTTTGAACCGTTCTCCCTCGTTTTTGGTTTGTCGCGGTGTCTCTCGATTCTTGGGGGGTGCTGCCGAAGCGTTGCGGTTGGTTATGTTCGTCACTCCTTTTTGGCACTCGCCGAAAAAGAGGATTTGGAGATGTCGGTATTCCACAGTGCTGTGCCCGGAGCGTTGGTGAAAGTTTCAGAAAGCCTTTTCCTGATTGTCAGTTCGCATATACTTGTTCCATGACCTTCTTTCCTTTTTCGTTGGGGCTTTCGGACGTCGTATCTTTGCCCTTCTTAGCTAAGGCGAATTTATTGGCGAGTAGGTCTTTCTCCTCTTCTATATCAACGAAGACGGCCGCTCAGTGGAGGGCATCTTCGAGGGTTGGCAGCTTTTTTATGGCCAGTCGTTGCGGAATGGTGATTCGTACCAAAGCCCATTTCGAAGTGCCGAGAGTCCCTCGTTATCGGATACCGTGATTTTTCGAGACGATGACCTTGAATCTGTCGATTTAGGATATGAAGGGTTCTTTTTGTCCTTGGCTTACGGCCCAGAGTTCGGCGCTCGAGGCTCCCTCTTGGATGAAAATTGAGTAGTGCTTCAGAAAGGTGGTCGTCAGCTGGTGGTAGTTGTCGATGGAGTGCGCCTCTAGGCGCGAGAACCAGTTGAGGGCGACACCGCTCAAGTCTCGACGAATAACTGTCAAAAACCAGCGCCGCGCTCCTCGGGTAAGAATCGAGCTCGTCCCATTGCAATACTAAAGGCCGTCAGGTACTGTCGTGGATCCGAGCTGCCGTCGTATGTGGGTAGTTTGATCTTCCTAGGGTGTCTGATCGGCATTCCCGTTATGATGCTCGTGAATGGTGTGTTCTGGGTCTCCTTCAGACTCGATCTATTTCAGGGGCTGAACTAGTCACTTTGTGAACTTTCGACGTCATGTGATCTAACTGAATCTTGAGTGACTCGAGCTCGCTGTTTCCGCTAGCTCCTGCCAGGCTTTGAATGAATCCGGTCTGCAATGGTCCCGAGCGGATAAGCGGTCGTCTGCTCGATTCAGTATTTAGAGGTGGTGTGTCACCGAACAGAACCCTTTGGAGTCGCGGAGTGGGGTTGTCGGTCGTTTGAGACGCTTGAAGCCCAGTGGTTTGTAGGTACTTAATACGTTCCCTACACGTGTCTTGATTGCTCGCGAGCATGTCGAAGCGAGCATTGTTATTCCTGGTCAGCTCGTCGTCTTGCGCCATTAGAGTTTTTATGAGAGAGGGAATATCCTAGTCATGCCCATCCGAACGTGCTCCGTCTAGGCGGGCGTTGGTTACCCTAGCTTGGTTAGTCCGGACGCTGGTTGGTGAGATTGGTGATCGTGCTTCGTTTGATGTACTTGGTGACTCCGAGCTCGGGGCAAGCGGGCTCCGAGTTTTCTCAGGCGATTTTGGGTTGTTATTCGTTGGAAGAAGTCTTGTCATCTCGGCTTTGACTTAGAGTGTAGAAAAGTTTCTCGCTCTCCACAGACGGCGCCAATTGTTTTTATGGAAATTTGATCTAGTATAAAAGCCGTGCTACGATCTGAAATGTCCGAACTACGAGGTGCGGGGTAAATTTAAATGAGGTCGAAACTTGTTTTTTATTAATCTTAAGGCCGAAGTCGAGCGATGAACATGATGGTACGGTGGGAGTCCGTCAAATGACGTGCTCCCTAAATATTTCTTGAGGTCGGAGCTTTATAGAAGTAGCTTTGCACTCTCACAAGTTACAATGTGTCTAAAATATGAAGAGTGAAGGATGCTGACTTCCTTTTGGACTATTGACTTGTTAGCGGGCTTGTCTTCTTTGGCCGAAATGATCTTATTAGTTTAACAAGATTTTTAATGGGCTTATGGATGGGTGGTAAACCCATATCCAATAAGCAATTGCCAGAGAAAGGAAGAGAATAAGATAACATGGAGAGAAAGAAGAACAAGAGAAGAAGAGAGAAGGAAGGAGAAGAAAAAGATATGTTGCTAGGTTAGAATGTTGAGGGAGATGTATACATTGATATACATATACACGACTTAAAAAATAATAATAATTGGGACTATAATGGGCCACGAAAGAAAGTTAACATGGATGGGGTCGTTACAATAACATCCACACACATAACAAGCCATTCGAATTTACTATAATTTTCCCAGTGGGGACTCAAGAGCATGATCATCAACTAGCCATAGACCAAACTCACGGAAACGTTTCATCTTGTTGTCAAAACCGACAATGTAATTGTTGTGGATTATGACTTGTTTCCTCTTTGTCTCTTCAACCCATGTCTCGTTCTTGAAGTACAATCCTCCTGTTGGAAATGCTGCTTGCGAAAGCAAGTAGAGATCTACCTGCACAAGGGAAGATATAGTTGGTAATGAATTCAAACAAATAAACTGAAACCGGACTTATGAGAACTGAGAAGTAGTTAAAGATAATACCAAAAGGTTCAGTCTTTCAATATCATTAAACCTAAGAATACCTGATTAGCTGTTTTGTTAAGTGCCCAATTAAAAGCAGGCTGATCATTTCCTTCATATGCTTTAGACCCAGCTTGAAGTTCTTCAATCCAAATCTTCATTAGAAGCTTTGCGCCATGAGTGGGACGCAAGAAAATCATGCAGCTACATATATAAGTCACTCCTTTTCGATCCGGTGATGGTAAATCATGGGAGTGATTCAGAGGCTTAATCTGGCAATCCGGAGGATTATAAGATGTAATAAAAAAAAAGTCTAAAATGTTAAGGAGGTGTATGAATTGAATGTCACATACCGTAGTCATGTCATCGGTGAAATATGCGTCATGGCTTCCTTCTAAATACTGAAACGGATCTTGCAACCACACCATATCAACATCGTTGTACATAACATTGTAACCTAGCTCCAAAAGTTGCAAGAGATGCCGAGGCCTCCGTGATGTAAATTTGAAGAAACCCTAAGATTCGGATATGATCAATTATTTAAAAGATACTCTTATCTCTAAAAGTTGCAATGATAAGATTCACCATATTTTGTTATTCATAGGATGTACTAAACACAGTTCAATATCAAAACGGAAAGATCATGTGACTAGTCAAACTTATGATCCGCGTTAAATGTGACACAAAATATAATTTTGAATTGGATGTAAGGACTGACATTTAAAGAATAGTGGGGTCAATTGACACTTGATAAAATTTCATAAATTAAATTTGTAAATATATTTTGTTTAAAAATGTATCAATGAACCCAAAAATATGAGTTTGGAACTCTTCAATGACTTATGTATTACTTTTATTTGTATTTGAAAAAGAAAAAAATGTATCTATATTATATTATCACTCTCGTAAATTTGTTTATGATCTGCCACAGGTTGGTTGGAAACACATGATTGCTAATTAAGTTCCTAACAAATACAAACATAACCTGAGTTTCTGAGCCAGATTTATGTCGGGAAAGGATATCTCAAGAAAAAATTATACCGGGGAACCGAAATTGTGTGCTGTATGAGAATCGAGTGCAGGAGGAATGAGAACGGCATGACCAGGCCACTTCTTGTTAACCATGTACAGTGTAGCGTAATCCTCAGCGATCACTAGGACTTTGTCTTGATGCCTTTGTCTAGAAACGCTAATCAACCAGTTATTGAGGAAAGGTATGAAGGGATAGCTAACGGCACAGACGATCACAGTCCCGTCCTTAGCGACGAAATCGGCCGCTTGAGAGAGGGAATAGTCTCTCCAGTTGGAGGGAAAAGAAGAATAAGAAGAGCTTATGTTAGGAAAAGCGAATAAGGGAGATCCTGTCCACGGTAAGAATACACCAAGGAGAAGGAGGAGAGAGACTAGGAGGAGGATCAGACCATTGCGGCTGAGGAGAAAGATGGGACGGTCTGAGACTGAAGAATAAGATAGAGGAGACGAAGAGACAATCCTGTGCTGCTTCATTGTTAAGACAAGGTTTGCTTGTGGTCGGATCGAACGTGGGAATAATATATATAAGAAAATGGTCAACTCATCGTTAAGTTATACGTTAAAAAAAAGGTTTGGAATCCAAATTAAAGAACTACGTTATGTGACTAGTCAAACTTAGAGCGTCCTCCATGGTTGAGTATCTAAACAATATAATAATAATAATAATAATTATATTGTTGCCTAATATTAAGAAACTTGGTGATTTCTTAACTCTATTGGTGAGATATCTTTTTGGTATTTTATTAATAAATATATAATATTTTTATTGTAGTTTAAGTTGAAAGCTTTATTTGTAATTATATCTAAAAATATAGGATATTTAAACATACTAAAATTCATCTTAAATCTATTTAATTCTCTTATTTAATTATATATATTTATATAACATTATTTAGTAGTTTTAGAAATATTAATAATGAAAATACATATTATATTAAATAATACAATTAAGATTTAATATTTAAAATATTATTAGCATATAATTTGAATATATAGTTAGTGAAACTCAATAGATAGATAATTTAAAATAAAAAGACTAACATATAAACAATTAAATGGATTTTTTAAAAATATGATATTTGATTTATCACAATATATTAAACTTATAATATATTGTGACAGAAATTCTTATTCGGATGTCAAGGGTTCTTAACCGTTCTTACATTCAGCCCGGGGTTAAATTTCTCGATAACCGCGTAAGGCGATTCTAAGGCGATTTAGGGTTCCCGAGTGCTTCCATCACCGGCTGCCTCCGCCGGAGGTGATTCTTCTTCCCAGTTCTTGTAAGTTCCTTCTGTTCGTTCGTCGAGATGGGGTCTTCTCCTGAAAAGCTGGAACCTCCAGATCCACAAGCGAAAGTTCAGATCTCAGTAAGCTCAGCCTCTCAAATTAACTCGCCTCAAAGTAAAGAAGAGAAATCATCGATTCCGTCTGCCATACCTTCCTCCGATGTGCCGTCATATGCCGATCGATTTAAAGCGTCTTTACGTAACCTCAGGAAAATTTCGTCTCCGACCACGATTGTCGATGGCGTTCCCGTCGTGCAAGCACCCCCTTCGGTGCTGTTGGAAATGGCAAATCTCTGGAAAGATCATATTGTTGCTCAGTTCCACGGTTTGGTTCCTCCTCCAGCAAAAATATTTATGGATCTGAATCGAGCGTGGGGTAAGTATGGGGATATCACCATTCGGAAGGTCTCGACTACTTCGTGCCTCATTTATGTCCCGTGCATAGCAACTCGTGAATGGGTTTTGCAGGTAGGTTACTGGCAAGCTGGAAACTGTGCCTTCTCGGTATTCCCTTGGTCGCCTGAGGGTTCTCTGGAAATGCCTGAGCTCAAAACTGCTCCGACTTGGGCAGTATTGAAGAATGTTCCACCTCAGTTATATTCTCTAGATGGAATCAGTGTCATCGCGAGTGCCATTGGAGAACCGCTTCATACAGAAAAATCAAAGTTGGACCCATTTCATTTTGGGGATACTAAGGTCAAAGTGGAGATAAATCTGGATGCAGCACCTCCTGAGTTGATTATTGTCCGTGATTCGCAGGGCAACTCGGTTAGAGTTAGGGTGGAATATCCTCGCCTGCCGCCGAAATGTTGTAACTGTGATAAATTTGGGCACTTGCTGAATCGGTGCCCAAAGCCTCTAATGAAGAAAGTGAAGAATAAGGAGAAGGTGCCTCAACCGAGTATAGCTTCAGCTTCTACAGATATCCCCTTGGGTGAGAAAGCAGAAGTAAGGATGGAGGAACAATTAATTGTGACTGAGGATTCTAAGTCACTGTCTTCAGGGAAAGAACAGTCAAGCAAACCACCTAGGATGCGTCCTCGACCGCAAAGCTTACCTCCACCCTTGAAGAGAAACATGGATGAAGGTTCAGAGTGTTGGAATTGTGTCCAGTAATCTCGGTACTGTCTCTAGAAAGTAAGAGTATGTCAATGATCAGACATAAGTCATATAATACTGGGGGTCATGATGGCTTGCTAGAGTCCGCTCATGATCTATAAGTCTTGGACTTATTGCCTTTATTATATGATCCCATATGGGTCACACGCCTAAGCTAACAGGAAAACGTGTAGGAATGGTTTAGCAGAAGTACGGTAAAAGTGCTAGGCATTTACTGTACTTAGAGAGAATAAAACGGTTTAGGCACTGTGTGTCGATCGATGCACAAGGCGTGTCGATCGACACAGTGCGCGAACGCCTCGGAGTAAATTGGCATTTGGGCCAAATGGCCCAAAACGAACTGAACGAGTTTTATATAAACTTAAGACGAGTTCAGGTCGAAATAAGTCCTAGCCGCGAGCCTCCTCTCTCTCTCTGCGCCGATTTCCTCCTGGTCTAGCAGCCTCTTCCTGCTCGGTGTGCGTGTGTGAACCTCTGGAGGAGTTATCTCTCGGTGGCTCTCTGATCTCTGACATACCATCCCTTTCCGCTGCATAAACATGTATAAGGTGAGATCAACAATTGTTTCTTTTCAAGAGAACCTAGATCCGCATGTTTAGGAACTGTTGAATCTGAGAATTAAATCTGGATTGACCCCTAAACATTCCTTCAGTGGTATCAGAGCTATTGGTTCTGGTTTTTCTTGTTTAGATTCAAGTTTAGGATTGTTTTTCTTGTTTAAAAGTGTTTTGAATCAACTACTGATAAGAGAAATCACTTAAGCAACAAGGAATTGAAACCTAAACACACTTAAAATCGCAGAAACCAAGCTATATTGATTTGGTAGAATGCGATTTTCAAAAGTCAGTATCGACTGCGATCGCATGGATCGATCGATACGATCGCATGGATCGGTCGATACAGTCTATCGGCTAACCCTGTTAACGCGTGAAAGCATCGATCGATGCAGGATCGATGCAGGTTCGATGTTGGTGCATCGACCGATGCGGTTGGTGCATCGTTCGACACGGTTAGGGTTTTGGCTCGGTTCCGTGCATGCGTGAGAGCATCGATCGATACAGGATCGATGCACGATCGATGCAGGATCGATGCTAAGAGCATCGACCGATGCGGTTGATGGATCGATCGACACGGTTGGTTCATCGATCGACATGGTTGGTTTAAGGCTCGGTTTAATATTTTGATTAAAATTAATTCGTCCTGGTTTAATAAACAGATTTAATAATTTTATTAAGTCTGGTTAAACCGGGACAAGAAATCCAATGTCGAAAGAATTATTGGATTTAGTGCCTAAACCAGGATTTTCTAATTTGATTTGGTTGGACCAAATAAATTGAGAAAATCCGGTTTAGTAAATAACCGGTTGACAATTGTGGTCGTCGTAGTAATTAATTTTGGTTAGACCAATTTTAATGAACCAGACCGGTTATGTCATCTAATTGGACGATCGGGTTATGTCTCGGACATAGACCAATTCTTCGGCCTCGGGCCAAGAAGTTAAAACGATTGGGCCAATTATTTGAGTCTTTCTTCAGATTTAATTTAAAATTTATTTTATAAAGAATATAAATCGATTTTAAATTAAAGTTTCCGATATTTTGAAATTAGAAAGTTTCTTAATTTATAGAAGTTTCTAGATTTGCATGATTCGGATTTTAAGAAATTTCTAAAGTTAGAAAGTTTCCGGTTTTAGAAAGTTTCCAATTTTAGAAAGTTTCCAAAAATAGTAGGTTTTCTAAAATGGAAAGTTTCCCGAAATAGTAATCTTCTATTTTGGGAATGAGATTTTAAAATAAACCTACGAACCTCAAATAATATCAAGCGTTGGATGTCTTGTCCAGGCTATGTCAGCTGTCGAAGCCCATTCAATTGTATTCATGGCCTTACAGTGTGAGGGTGTCTGCTTTTGCGTGGGTAAGACGGTTTGTGATTCATAAATGTCATTGGGAGTCCCAGACATTAATGATTACATGACTGTATAGTCTGGTTTTCTTGACTAGGCCATCGGGAGTCCCGGGCCTTGAGACATCAGAGTGGATTGGGCCTCGGGCCCAGATTCACAACCAAGAGTTATATCACGGATATAATTAGCCGATATAGGGCTTACCGATATAAGCTAATATTAGGTGACGGCCAGTGGCCCACTTTAATCTTAGTTATATGTGGATCTTGGAATCATTATATTCTATTGAGGATAACTGATGTTATTGAATATAATGCATGATTAATCATATTAAATTTAATACGAGATTAATCATATTGAACATATTAACTAAAATCCTTTTATCTTAATTTTCAGTTATGACTAGCACAAACATTTTCTCGATCCGGTCTGTCCTTAAGATGGACAAGCTGAACGGATCAAATTTCTTGACTTGGTCGCGGAACCTGAGGCTAGTTCTCAGACAGGAGAGAAAGGACTATGTCCTTGAGAGAGCTCTCCCCGTGAGGATCGGGTCTAATGCTTCTCATGCAGTATATGATGCTTGGAATAAGCATTATAATGATGCGGTAGATGTGCGTGGTCTGATATTGGCTACCATGGACTCAGACTTGCGGAAGCAATATGAGAACATGGAGTCGCCAATAGAGATGATCAGCAGCCTGAAATTGAAATTTCAGGAGCAGATAAGGGTGGAGAGATACCAGTTGGTTAAGTCTCTCACTGGCTGCAAGCTACCAAATGATCATCCAGTGAGTCCTCATGTCAGTAAAATGATGGGTTACATTGATAACCTGAGGAAACTGGATTATCCAGTTAGCCAAGAATTGGCAACTGAGATCATACTACAGTCACTGCCGTCAAGTTATGATAAGTTCAAAAGGAACTATATCAAGAAAGGCTTAACGAAGACGCTGACTGAACTGCATGATATGCTCAAGACAGTTGAGCCAAACGTGAAGAGTACCCTGTACAATCTCATGAACGAGAAGGGTAGGTTTGATAAACCTAATGCTGACAAGGGTGAAGGCAAAGTTGTCCAGATTTTGAATCATGGCAAGCGTGTGTCTTCTGAGCCCGAGTCAGATACCTCTTACGTTGGTAAGTGCTGCTACTGTAAGGAGACAGGGCATTGGAAGAGAGATTGCATTAAATTCATGGAAGATGATGAGGAGTTAAAGTCGATGTATGCGACTACTTCCTCAGGTATTCATGTTATTACTTCAAGTTCTACCTTAAAGGTATTGGATACTGGTTGTGGCACTGATATTTGTGATAATATGCAGAGCCTAAGCAACAGTAGAACGTTGAAGGAAGGGCAAGTGAAACTACATGACTGGAAGGAGCTTAGGATGCTGCCTCAGCCGTAGGGTTTTTCACTTATAGATCCCTTTGAGGCTTGGTTTTGTATTAAGTAATTGCTACAATGTACCTGCTTTAAGCAGAGTTGTCTTTCATTTTCTTGTAAGAATTTGAATGTTTTTCATTTTGATAAAAGACAAGTTTTGTTCTTTTGATCTTAATGAAATATTAATTGTAGCACCCTATTCATGGAATGGGTTTTATATCTTAAACCAAAGAGTGCCTAAATGTAACATAAATACCGAATTGGTTTAAATCTGATGAATTAAACCTGATTTTTCTTGGCATAAAGTCTTGGTCACATAGAGTAAGTCGGATTCAGAAATCCCATAGTCATGGACTGTTGGGCTCATTTGATAAAATATCTTATGAGACTTGAATTCTGTTTACTAGACCAAAAGGTAAAGGCCCTATCTTAGCCGAGCTAGAGAAAGGCCCAAAGGCTTATTGGACCTAGAACATACTCATGTATGTGGCCCAATGAGCAGTAATGCCAGAGAAAATCTCCTGTACTTCATTGTCTCTACTGATTACTTCAGTGAGTGTGACTGTGTTCATTTGATGAAACACAAGTCGGAATTCTTTGACATGGTCGAAAGAGTTCCAGAATGAAGTATAGGATCTGAAATGACAAAAGTATTAAGACTCTGGATTAAAATCACGAGTGAGAATACTTAAGTCATTGATTGTGTGATCATCTGAATGAGTGTGAAATCGTTTCACAGCTCATTTCTCCTGAAAAACCTGTAGGTGTTTTCTGTGAGAAAGAATCAGATCTTATTAGAAATGATTAAAGATGAGTCACACGAATCTTCCATGATATTATTGAAGAATAACGCTCTAAAATATCTAAGTTTACGCTGAAATAGTTCCACCAACATCAGTTGAAAGACACCACGTAAATGTGGATTGGAATCGATCCAAATTCGTCTTTACTGAGTATTAGTAGTTGAGCTACTTCGCTGGTTGTCCCAGGGAAACCAAGGCTTATTACTTTTACGTCCATTCTGTTTTCTAAGAAAGGAAGTTATTTTCCAAGAAGAACAGTGGGAGTAAAAGTATAACTCGAAGTTTTCTTAGGGAAACCAAGGCTCGGTACTTTTACGACCATTCTGTTTTCTAAGAAGGGAAGTTACTTTCCAAGAAGAACAGTGGGAGTAAAAGTACAACTCGAAGAAATTCGAGAAATACAGGAGGCTGCTTAACCTATTGAGGGAGAGCAGCGGAAGGATTTACAGATTTCTGTAGAATCTACACCTGTGGAGCCTGAAGTTCGCAGATATGAAAGAATCAGTCACTAATCCGAGAGTGAATTCTCGTCATTAGTTCAGCCTGATGATCATTGAATGTTCGCATGATCTGATGATCATTGAAAGCGACGAATCTGCGAAATTCAAGGAAGCGAAAGTGAGCCCAGACTCCGAAGAATTACATTTTGTGTAAGTTGGCTTCATCGATCCATTCATGGATGGAAGCAAACATATCGGAGTTGGAATCTTCGTTCTGTTGAAGTAGTCAAGGTTTTGACTTAAGCAGGAACGAAATGGAACTGTGCGTTTACTAATAGATAAGTGGGAGCAATATTGCATTTCTCAAAGTGTATGTCGATGACATACTGATTCTCGGATATAACGTCCCAACGCTGTAGTCGGTAAAGGACTAGCTTGGGAGTTGGTTTAATGATTGACATTGGATTTTGGATCTAAAGATAGAGATCCAAAAGAGCTGGTAGGACAAAGTCAGGATTCTTAAATTGACAAAGTCCTACACGTTTTGAGCAATCCAAGAAGGGTTTTATGCCAATGTCACATGGCATTAAAGTTAAGCAAGATACAGTATCCTACGATAACTGCTGAGCTTAAATGCATGGATGAGATTCCATATGCGTCGGCAATTGGATCTATCATGTATGCCATGAAACATACTTGTTTGATGTTGCTTTAATGTTAAGCAAGACAAATAAAGACCAGTCAAATCGAGCAAAGAATCAAGTTTCCTAAAGTATGTCCTAAAGTATTTGAGGAATACTAAGGATAAGTTCTTGATTTACGGAGAAAGTGAGGTGCTATAAGTCGATAGAGTCTGAAAGGCAAGTTTCCAACAGACAAAGATGATTTCCGGTCACAGTCCGGTTATATCTTGTGTTTGTCTGGCGGTGCACGGCACTGTTGCTGACTCCATGACTTAAGCTGAATCTTTCGCAGCTTGGGAAGCGGCGAAAGAGTTTGTTTGGAAAGAAGAGTTCATCACTGAACTTGATGTGATTCCCAGCATAGATGAGACTAGCTGCACATCAGAGGTCCAAACACCTTGAGATAAATGACAGAGATGTTAAGTAGATCAGCAAGTTTCAACAAATGAGAACGTTGCTAATCTATTAACGAAGCCACTCCTTAGCCCTAAGCACGAGTCACGGACTGTAGCTGTAGGATAAGTGAAGTTAAGATATAGTCTTAATTTCAGTGGGAGTTAGTAAAGGGCTTTATTTAGTTATTGATATGTTCTTGTAAAATATTTGAGATGTTTAATAATGAAATTATTATTTCAAGATTATTTTAACTGTGATGAAATAATCGTTCCAAAATGATATGAACCATTTTATAGGTCATCGAAGTAAATGACTTGATCTTGAGTCATCGAAGTCATTTAACTTGATCATGAGACCCTATATTTGATAGATGGCTTATATCATCCTGTCCCTAGTCGAAGGTTGTTGAAATTGGAACACCAACAACCGTGTGAGACTGGATTGGTACGTGACTTATGACAAAGTCTCAGTGTGTCATATATGCGCGGCATCAAAGTCAGTACATAGGTGTATGTTTGGGAACATACGACCGGACAAGACCCGCTTATGAGAACTCTTCAGGATATTTATATCAGTGTCATAAAAGATTCTCACTACGACTATAGAGTATAGTCCTTAGACCTGAGTTCGCATGCATGTGACTGCACATGGACTGATGCACTTTGATCATTGTCTAACGCTGTCGTTCTGCGATAGTTATAAGGACCTTGTTTGGGTACATTATGAAATGAGTAGTTTACAGTGATGGAACAAGACGGGATTTGTCCCTCCAATATAAATGGAGTGAATATCTCTAGGCCAATCGGAGATTTGAATACTGGAAAATGCATGGCCATGCTCAAACGGACTGTCCCGAGTCGTTTGGATTGTCAGTATCAATTCAGAGTCCGATGAACAAGATTAGGCTTTATAAGGATGACACTAATCTTGCCTTATGACTAATCGAGATATTGAGACAAAAGGATTATGAATACAGAGATTCCAGTACAAGTGGGAGATTGTTGGAATTGTGTCCAGTAATCTCGGTACTGTCTCTAGAAAGTAAGAGTATGTCAATGATCAGACATAAGTCATATAATACTGGGGGTCATGATGGCTTGCTAGAGTCCGCTCATGATCTATAAGTCTTGGACTTATTGCCTTTATTATATGATCCCATATGGGTCACACGCCTAAGCTAACAGGAAAACGTGTAGGAATGGTTTAGCAGAAGTACGGTAAAAGTGCTAGGCATTTACTGTACTTAGAGAGAATAAAACGGTTTAGGCACTGTGTGTCGATCGATGCACAAGGCGTGTCGATCGACACAGTGCGCGAACGCCTCGGAGTAAATTGGCATTTGGGCCAAATGGCCCAAAACGAACTGAACGAGTTTTATATAAACTTAAGACGAGTTCAGGTCGAAATAAGTCCTAGCCGCGAGCCTCCTCTCTCTCTCTGCGCCGATTTCCTCCTGGTCTAGCAGCCTCTTCCTGCTCGGTGTGCGTGTGTGAACCTCTGGAGGAGTTATCTCTCGGTGGCTCTCTGATCTCTGACATACCATCCCTTTCCGCTGCATAAACAGGTATAAGGTGAGATCAACAATTGTTTCTTTTCAAGAGAACCTAGATCCGCATGTTTAGGAACTGTTGAATCTGAGAATTGAATCTGGATTGACCCCTAAACATTCCTTCACAGAGTCCTTTGGCGATCCCAAAAACCAGTTTGAGGAGGGGTCAGGAGGAGTGAGTGCTCAGTTGGATAGTGTGAAGTCTGGTGCATGTTTACAGGTTAACTCTGTCAAGGTTAAAGATTCAGGATTAGTCAAAGCGATTTTGGACAAAGCGGTCAGTGGAACTTCTATTACAGAAAATGCGGAGCTTAGAGGAGTTTCTAGTACTTTGCCTCAAGATCCAGGGGATGGATTTGTCCTCTCAAAGTCTGCAAAGAAACGGCTTAAACAGAAAGAGAGGCAAGCCTTTCATCAGAAAGCATACAATATTAAGAGTTTGCTAGGTAGTCACGGCTCATTGGGTTCTTTCCATCTGACTCGAGGTGTGTCCTCGAGGAAGGCGGGCAATCTCTGAGAGTTTCTCTCAAAACTTTTTTTGTGTATATAATGAAGATTTTTGGCTGGAATATTAGAGGTTTAAACAGTCTACCTCGTCAAAGATTTCTCAGGAGTTGGGTAAGTATTAATAAGCCTGTTATTGGAGGCATTTTAGAGAATCACGTTCGTGAAGAATGTGCTAATAATATTGTAGCCTCTGTTTTCCCGGGTTGGAGATGGGAAGGTAACTACAATCATTCAGACAGTGAGAGAATTTGGGTGGTATGGGACCCTGCTGTCTCAGTCATAATTTTGAAAAAATCGGCTCAAATGATGTTATGTGCGGTTTTTGATCAGCAATCGGGGAATTCTTTCTCGGTGGCATTCGTGTATGGATTTAATACAGAGGGCCAGAGGAGAGTTTTATGGGAGGAGATCGTGGATTTGAAGCAGAACTCGCCTGTGGGTTTTAGGCCGTGTCTCATGGTGGGAGATTACAATCAGATTCTAAACGCGGATGAACATTATTCAATGCTTCAGTATGACCTGCCTCTACGAGGTATGACTCTGTTTAGGGAATGCTTAGATGCTACTGGTTTTGCTGATTTGCCAGCCGCAGGTGCTCACTTCACTTGGTCTAACGGGCGACCATATGATCCGATTTCTCGTAAACTTGATCGGGCCTTGGTGAATGGAGAGTAGTTGGAGAGTTTCCCTAACTGATGTAGCCCCAAGGCGGAAGCTTGAGCGATGGATTGACGTAGGCGCAAGCACTGGCTTAAAAGCTCTCTTACTTGACCGAGATGGATGGATGGATGGATGAGATGAACAACTCACTTGTTCGATGGGCTGATTGACTCTCTCAATCTGTGGTTGAACTAGTTCTGCTTGAGTCACACAAGCAATCCTAATCCAATGATCCTTGGAGACACTTGAATCACACAAATGAATCCTAAGACAAGAAACTTCAAAGACACTCTTTGAAAAGAAGAAAACGAATTCTTTTGTATAAACTTAGTTGATTGAAAGGGTGAATAATACAATAGATGATACTGAGCTTATATAAGCTTTTTACAACGGTCCTATTGACCTTGAACAAGAAGGAAATCGAAACTTAATGAAAAACTAGCCGTTAGGCTGAATATGGCAAGGCTTCAATGGCTTGGATGCTTTCTTTGTATCTGGATGGCTTTAGGGGATAAGTGAGGATCTCTGGAACATCTTTAATGGCATAGAATTCGCAGCTCTCATTCTTGGAAAGGAGCCGTTGGATGATCTTCTCCTTGAATGTGCTTGTGTCTGAATAAGGAAAGTTGAACAAGCTGAACCTCCAATTGATTATGTGCCTTCTGGCTGAGTTGGGGACGTCTTCTATCTTATTTTGCTTGTGGTAAATGTCTCCTGGTCGCCAAATCTTGGTTTGAGAGGTGGTAAACCAATTGGTCTTCATAGCTTCCATAAATAGCTCGGGTTGAGTTGGCTTAAGTTCCAATATGATCCGCCTGATCCAGTGTGGGCTGGTGCTTCTGAGAGTGTTTTAGAGTGCTTCTAGAAGTGATAATAAGTCTCCTGGACGCCAAGTTCAAGTTTGGCAATATTTGAACTCATGATCTTCCAAATAAGGCAAGTGTAGCATCTCCTGATTTGGAAGTTGAATATCTCTCAAACCATTACTCCTTTTGGTTTGAATCCAATTCTCCTTGGTCCTCTGATGAGATGGAAATCCAGAACAATTGGATTTGTTGATTGGTTCCTCCTGGATTGGTCGGAGTGCTTCATTTTCTTATTGTTGGTCTCCATCGGGTCTGGTTGCGCTGACTGACGTAGTGGTTGAGTTAGTCAGCGTGCTGACTGACGTAGTGACTGGCGTAGTGCTTGAGTTAGCGAGCACCTGGTCTAGTATGGTTTTGATGACCACATCATACCCTCCCTCTTCAAAAAGTTTTGACCTCAAAACTTGATAACCTGCACATAGATAAGTCAAGTTAGTCCAGTGAAGTGAATGAGGGTTTAGAAGATTACCTTGAGAATCATTTTGATTCTGATGTAGTGGTTGAGCATCCGGTGGTTCTTCTTTGAGTAGATAGGATAGCGATACTCCTCTTCTTTGAGTTGGTGTGACGCCTCATTTGCTTATCTTGCTTCTGCTCTCTTTAAGACCTGAAATATTCTCAACACTTTGGCAAACAAACAAGTGCATTATGGGCTTCTTATCACATAAATAACGGTTTAAATCATTTTCCTTAGAGTCATATTCATGTGCTACTGATATCTCATCCTCTTGTAAGCTTAACAAATCCTTTAACACAGCTGTTGAGTCATGGGAAATGAAGTGGATCAAAGAAAGACTTACCATGCTAGTAGATGTAGTGTGCTTGCTTTGGTCTGGTGGATTTTCCTTGATCTCCCATTTGGCTTTATCTTTAGATCTAATCCTTGTCTCAACACTTGACTCAAGAAACAAGTGCATCATACCAGTGGATTGATAGTCAAGAATACTCATTCCAAGTTCAGAAATAACCTCATGTTTGGTTGAAGTATGATATACTTCAAGCCTTTGATTCGCTTGTGGCTCATGTGTGGAAACATGGCTCGGTTTTGGTCTCTCTTTCAAGACTCCTTCTGCCCTTGGCTTCTTGATCTTTATCAGACCTGTACCTAAGTCAACTCTTAAGGGAAAGAGCAAGTGGATTATATCTGAGTTTGAGACTTTTAAAACAGGTTGCACAAGGTTGGAGCTTACCATTATGGATGTGACAAGCTGGTTCAGAGTCGCATCTCTCCTGGTGCATGTACTACTAGAGGTTTTATGCTCTAGTCCATCATTGGTTGAAGCTCCCTGATCTTTCTCATCTTGATTCCTTTGTGTTGATGGTTCTGTCCGAAACTTGACTTCATGACCTATATCTTTCTCAAGTTCTCTTGGACAAGACAAATGCATTATCATATCCTTGGAATCATTATAAACTGTTTGAGTAAGACAATTACTCACCTTGCCTTGTTCATGTCTTGGTACATCAGTCATGATGGTACCTTGAATGTACTCTTGTCCTTCACTAGCTTGTAGCTCATGACATTGGTGTTGCTCCACTTCTTCTTTAACACCTAAACTTTTATGAACATTTTGGTCCAGACACAAGTGCATCATAACAGTGGTTGGAAAAACAAGTTTATTCACTCTAAGTTCAGAATTCACCTTGTTTGCTTGCACTCTTCTGTTGTTGTCTTGCTTGGTTTCCTCTTTCTCGGCCTCCTTTGAACAAGTAAGGTGTAGGAATTGATTTTCTTCACCTTTGCTTGTATGCCATTCTCCTTGTCTTATTCCTGCATCAAAGCTATTTGGCAAAGACAAGTGCATGAGTCTTGAATTGGAAATTAAAATATCAGATTGCACAAAATTATCATTTGTGTTAGTTACTTCCAATTTCAACTCTGATGTTATATCTTTGAACAACTTCTTAGATGGACAATTTGCAGCAAAATGCCCTCTTTTATGGCACCTATAACAGGTTAGCTCTTTGGAATTTACAAGGTTAGAACACTTACCTTGTGTTGGCATGTCTAGGAGCTTGAGTGAGGCATCAAAGCTGGATCCGGTTGCATTGGGTGAAGCTTTGTGGCTCTGCTTCTGCTCTTGCTTCTCCTTCAGGATTTCGTGAGTGTGTTCTGCTGGTGCAAATCTGAAGGTGGGAAACTCATTAAATGGTTTAGAGGCTGTTGGTTGCTTTTCTCCTCCTTTGGCCTCTTGTGGTACTAGCTTTTCACCATTTGATGTTGTGGCCCTCTTTCTTGGACAGTCCTTAGCAACATGATCCCTGCTCTTACACTTACAACACATTAGTTCTAATGTATTCTTAGAGACAGAGAACTTACCTTGATACTTTGTTTGAGAGCTATTGGCATCTTGCACAAGTTTAGGAGTTGATGATCTCTTCGGTGGATAAGTAGTTTTGTTCTGTGAACAATACTTCTCCCACATGCTCAACTTTAAGTCATCCCATGTTCTGATCTTTGGCTCCTTGTAGTACCATCTCTCATACTCTTCCTTGTTCCACCATCTTAGAGCCTCTTTGGTGAGTTGTCCAAGTGCTATATGGAGTCCCTCTTCATCAGGAACACAATAGTAGCTAAAGTACTCTTCCATGTTGCTTTCCCAATCTATATAGCTTGCTTTACCTCCTGGATATACAAAGAATTCAGGTCCATAATAATAATATCCATCACCCCAAATTAACCTGACTTTTGACTTGTAGGTGGCTTTGAATGTTGCACGGCTTGAGTCACTCCCTGATTTTCGTTGGGAAGTCCTTGGTGGATGTGACTTTGTCGTTCTTGTTCTCCAAGGTAGGTCTGGTGGTTTAGGCTCCACATAAGTAGTTCCTGGTGCATTCCCAAGTCCATTCTCTGCTTGTTGTTGTGTAGGATGGGACTTCTCTAGCTGGGTCAAATGCTCACTCATGCCTCTCAAGACTTCAAGAAGCTGATTCATGGTGATCTGATCAGCAGCTGCTCCTTCTCCCATGTCTGATTCAGTACCTGACACAATAAACTCAAAAGCGTATCAATGGATTCTAACACAAAGAAGTAAAATTCAAAGAATTGCAAACTTTCTTTAATTAAAAAGAATCCACACGATTTGGTGCAAATATGGAAATAAAATTCTGCACAAAAGAAATGGAAACAAGATTTGTGATACAAAGATTTAAGGAAACTTTTTTTTTTTTTTTGAATTTCAAAATGACACAAAACTAATATGGAAATAACACTTTTTTGTTTTTTTGTTTTTTTGGTTTAAAGGAATTCAAATCAAACAATGAAAACTTTTTTTTTTTTAAACTTTTTGGAAACAACTAAAAACAAAGAAATAGAAATCAAAAGAAACACAAAACAATTTTTTTTTATTGATTTAAGATGCAAACAACAAAACACAATTGAACTATGAATAAAATGCAATCAAAAGATTTTTATGGGTTTTTCTTTAAGGATGAAAACAAAATCAGAGAATAAAACTAAGCAATATGATGAAACAAACAATTTTTATGGGTTTTTGATTTAAGATGAAATGAAAAGAAACTAGATGCAATAAAAACCGAAAGGTAAAGGATAGAATACACCTGATGTAGGAACCTTTCGGCTCTGATACCAGATGATGTAGCCCCAAGGCGGAAGCTTGAGCGATGGATTGACGTAGGCGCAAGCACTGGCTTAAAAGCTCTCTTACTTGACCGAGATGGATGGATGGATGGACGAGATGAACAACTCACTTGTTCGATGGGCTGATTGACTCTCTCAATCTGTGGTTGAACTAGTTCTGCTTGAGTCACACAAGCAATCCTAATCCAATGATCCTTGGAGACACTTGAATCACACAAATGAATCCTAAGACAAGAAACTTCAAAGACACTCTTTGAAAAGAAGAAAACGAATTCTTTTGTATAAACTTAGTTGATTGAAAGGGTGAATAATACAATAGATGATACTGAGCTTATATAAGCTTTTTACAACGGTCCTATTGACCTTGAACAAGAAGGAAATCGAAACTTAATGAAAAACTAGCCGTTAGGCTGAATATGGCAAGGCTTCAATGGCTTGGATGCTTTCTTTGTATCTGGATGGCTTTATGGGATAAGTGAGGATCTCTGGAACATCTTTAATGGCATAGAATTCGCAGCTCTCATTCTTGGAAAGGAGCCGTTGGATGATCTTCTCCTTGAATGTGCTTGTGTCTGAATAAGGAAAGTTGAACAAGCTGAACCTCCAATTGACTATGTGCCTTCTGGCTGAGTTGGGGACGTCTTCTATCTTATTTTGCTTGTGGTAAATGTCTCCTGGTCGCCAAATCTTGGTTTGAGAGGTGGTAAACCAATTGGTCTTCATAGCTTCCATAAATAGCTCGGGTTGAGTTGGCTTAAGTTCCAATATGATCCGCCTGATCCAGTGTGGGCTGGTGCTTCTGAGAGTGTTGTAGAGTGCTTCTAGAAGTGATAATAAGTCTCCTGGACGCCAAGTTCGAGTTTGGCAATATTTGAACTCATGATCTTCCAAATAAGGCAAGTGTAGCATCTCCTGATTTGGAAGTTGAATATCTCTCAAACCATTACTCCTTTTGGTTTGAATCCAATTCTCCTTGGTCCTCTGATGAGATGGAAATCCAGAACAATTGGATTTGTTGATTGGTTCCTCCTGGATTGGTCGGAGTGCTTCATTTTCTGACTGTTGGTCTCCATCGGGTCTGGTTGCGCTGACTGACGTAGTGGTTGAGTTAGTCAGCGTGCTGACTGACGTAGTGACTGGCGTAGTGCTTGAGTTAGCGAGCACCTGGTCTAGTATGGTTTTGATGACCACATCACTAACGCAGTAGCGCGCTTTGATCCTCCAGGAGACTCGGATCACTCGCCCTGCCTAGTGATCACAGATACAACTATTCAGGATGCTAGAATGCCTTTCAAGTATTTCTCATTCCTATCAACTCACCCGTCGTTTATAGCTAGACTGTTGGAGGCTTGGAACGCTTCTATTCCTGTTGGTTCCAAAATGTTCTCGCTTGGACAAAGAATGAGGTTAGCTAAAGAGTGCTGTCGAAAGTTGAATAAAGAAGGTTTCGGCAACATTCAGCAGAAAGCAAGAGATGCTTTGGCAGAATTGGAAGCGATTCAAGAAAAGCTCCTGTCTCAGCCATCTCAGAATCTCTTTAGACAGGAATTTGTGGCCAGAAAAAAGTGGTCATTTTTCGCAAAAGCTCAAGAGTCCTTTTACAGGCAGAAATCGCGGGTCCGGTGGTTGAGTAGTGCTGATACAAACACTGCCTTCTACTATAGGGTGGTGCTAGCTCATCAAGCAAAAAATGCAATAAGGTACCTTATGGATGCAGAGGATAACAGGATTGAGGATATAACTCAGGTTAAGAGGATGGCAGTGGATTATTTCAAGTCTCTTTTGGGTTCAGAAAATGCAGGAGTTCAGCAGTTATCAGTGGACAGAATTAAGGAGCTACAACCTTTCCGTTGTTCAGGGGAGCTGGCGGGTTTACTTATTGCAATCCCTTCGGATGAGGAGATCAAACAAACTCTTTTTAAGATGCCAAGGAACAAAGCACCAGGACCCGACGGGTTTCCGGTGGAGTTTTACATCGAGGCTTGGGAAGTTGTGGGTGCGGATACTATAGCTGCGGTTAAGGAGTTCTTCACATCAGGTTATCTGCTGAAAAGGTTCAACACTACTGCCATTGCTTTTCTACCGAAGATTCAAGGTGCAGATAGATTGACCCAATTCAGACATGTGTCACTATGTACTACAGTATACAAAGTGATTGCTCGCATTTTGAAGAAAAGGATAAAGTTGTTTATATCTCAGGCAATTCAGAGTAACCAAGTGGGGTTCGTGAAAGGGAGGTTACTCTGTGAGAATGTGCTACTTGCATCGGAATTAGTTGCTGACTTCCACAAGCCCGGTCCGGTTTCGAAGGGTTGTCTACAAATTGATCTATCAAAAGCGTATGATAACATCAATTGGACCTTTCTGTTCAACGTCCTTCAAGATATGGATTTGCCTCAGATTTTCATTAATTGGATCAAGCAATGCGTTACTTCTCCATCGTACAGTGTTGTTGTTAATGGGGAGTTGGTGGGGTTTTTTCAAGGAAGGAAGGGGATTAGACAAGGAGATCCAATATCTTCCTTGTTGTTTCTCTTTGCGATGGATATTCTGTCAAAGATGCTGGATTCAGGAGCTCTAGCTGGTACCTTTGGTCCTCATCCTCTAGCTACTGCGCCTCTAGTAACGCACTTGAGCTTTGCGGATGACGTGCTAGTATTTTTCGATGGAGCAGAGAACTCTTTGAGAGAAGTGCTAAATATTCTGGATAATTTCAAAGAGGTTTCTGGTTTAGCTTTGAACAGGGATAAAACCGCCTTATTTCTGGATGGAGGAAACTTTCAGTTAAATCAAAGTCTGGCTGAGGTGTTAGGTTTGAAGAATTGCTCCTTCCTGGTTCGTTACTTTGGCCTTCCGTTAAGCTCAAAAAGATGAAAAAGCAGGACTATCAGCCGCTATTGGATAAGCTTTCACAACGTTTCTCTTCCTGGACGAATAGATGTCTGTCCTTTGCTGGCAGGCTTCAATTGATCAAGGCCATAATCTACTCTACAGTCTCCTTCTGGGCATCAGTCTTTATTCTGCCTAAACAGTGCTTGGAGGAGATAGAAAGGTTGTGCAATGGGTTCTTGTGGAAAGGAGTTGCTGGATCGGCTCGGGGCGCCAAGGTAAGATGGGACTCAGTTTGCACAGCTAAGGAAGATGGAGGGCTTGGACTGAGGAAGCTCACGGCGTGGAATAAGGTACTATGCCTCAAGCTTATTTGGCTTATATTTGCATCTGGTGGTTCTCTGTGGGTTTCTTGGGTTAGGAGGAATCTGATTGGTACAAGTAATTTTTGGGAAATGCTCACTCCAACCTCGGGTAGCTGGCTTTGGAGAAGTTTGTGCAAACTGCGACCGCTGGCTAGACCTTTTGTGTTCTGTGAAGTGAATTCTGGTATTACTGCTAGCTTTTGGTATGATGATTGGACAGGGTTGGGGCCATTGATTTAGGTTACGGGTGCTCAGGGTCCTAGTAGGTCGGGCTTACCGGAAAGCGCAGTAGTGGCAGAAGCAATTAGAGAGGATGGTTGGTGGATTTCAGCAAGTCGTAGTATAAATCCAATCATTGGTCTGCTACGGGATTGTCTTCCATCAGTGGAGATGATTGATACTCAAGGACCTGACGATTGCTATAAATGGAGAATTGGTCAGGGAGTTCCATCTGATAAGTTCTCTACGGCTGCGGTGTGGAACTTCTTAAATCCGCAGGGGGTAAAGGTCCTTTGGTTTAAGGCAATATGGTTCAAACAGAGGATTCCGAAGCATGCCTTCATATGTTGGTTAGCGGCCAGGAATAGACTAACAACGAAGGACAGGATGCGGTCTTGGGGTGTGGATGTATCCCAGGACTGTGTGCTATGTGATGGAGGGTTAGAGACGCATCAACATCTTCTCTTCGATTGTTCTTATAGCTCTCAGGTCTGGTCTTTTTTTGCTTCAAAAATCAATGTTACTCCGCCGGAAAATTTCGACAAGCTCTTAGATGGGTGGAAGATCATCCAACAAGCCATAAGACACTACTGTCATATTACGATTAGCGTTCCAAGCTTCTCTGTATCTGATATGGAAAGAAAGGAATGGAAGAATCCACTCAAAACCTCCAAAATCTCCTGCAATTATCATTGAAGAAATCAAAAGGACTATCAAGTATAAACTAATTCCCTTATCAAGGGATCAAGGAGACTCTTTAGGTGAGGTTTCTTTTTTGCAAACTTGGATTGCGTTATTCCAAGCCGTGTAATCTCCCCTTTTTCGGTAAGTTTCATGCTTTCGGTCTGTGAAAGATGAACGTTCGGTTAGTTCACCTGTTTTTGTGCAGTGATCACCAATAAAAAAAAAAAAAAAAAAAAAAAAAAAAAAAAAAAAAAAAACCGTTCTTACATATATTTTTAATCTTAATTTTTTAAATTTATTACTGTAAAAGTTAGATACTCCTTTATATTTCTCCATTGAAAATTGTCTTATGATCCGCTCATGTGACTAGTCAAACAAACTTATGGTGACTAGTCAAAATAACTTATGGTCCGAGTTAAATATGACACAAAATAATATAATTAGTCTACTCATTTTCAACACCAATTAATTTTGAATTAGGGCATGTACATGGATGATGTTTAGCACAAATTCTTTAAAAAAATAATAATAAAATATATGTGGGACTCACGTAATAGTTAACAACTCAATTTTTAAAATCCTTGTTTAAGGATCGATCTTTACAGTGTAGCTATTACGTGGCAGATTGTCATTCGTTCTTTTTTTTTTCAAATTTTTTTTTTTTAAACTTCCAATAGGGGTTCATGGATGTACATGCCCTTAAATGTACAGATTGACACATTTTTGCCACTTGGTAAAATTTCATAAATTAAATGTGTAGATATATTTTGTTTAAAAATGTATCATTGAACCAAAAAATATAAGTTTGGAACTCTTCAATAACTTAGGTATTACTTTTTGTATTAAATATATATATATTATCACTCCAGTAAATTTTTTCGATCTGCCACTGGATGGTTGGAAACAAATGATTGCTAAGTTCCTAACAAAGACATACATAAAACCTGAGTTTCTAAGGCAGATTTATGACCAGAAGGATAAGGATATCTCAAGAGAAGGTGAAACTGTACAGGAGAACTATATTTATTTTGTAACTATTATTATTTAATTCAACTTTAATCTATAAACAAAAATGAAAATAACATATATACTTCATAAGCATAACTAAATTATTAAAGAAAATAATAAATATAATTAAATAACTCAAAACACTAATTATTTTATAAATTATGAAATCAAATTTTATAAATTACAAAATCAAATCTAGGTAAGTATGTACATAAAACAACACAAATTCATATATTTAAATACTATGATTTTATAAAGTGAATATTATAAAAAATATTCAGATTAATATATATATATCTGAGTTCCTTCACTCTCCTAACTGTTGCAGTGTTGTTTATTCCACAACACAAGCCTGAGATTCTCTTCTTGATGGAAACCAAGAATGCAGACGACATTGTGATGAAACAACTTGAAGGACTGAACTATGAAAATATGTGTCTAGTTCCACCGCATGGAATTGGTGGAGGAGGCCTTGCTCTGTTGTGGGAGAATACAGTCAACCTGGAGATTATAGAGAGAAATCAGAATTTCATTCATACAAGGATCAAACTCCGGGACCAAACCTTTAAAGCAACTTTTGTTTATGGTGAGCCAGACAGGTCAAAAAGGAAAGCAATATGGGAAAAACTCTCGGAATTGAACATGACAAGGGAGGAGCCATGGTACTTGACTGGAGATTTTAATGACATAACAGGAGAAGATGAGAAGAGAGGAGGTCCAACAAGAGGAGAAGGGAACTTCACGGATTTTAGAGCCTTCATGTCAGAAAATGATTTGTATGATCTAAGATTCTCAGGAGAAGCACTGTCTTGGCGTGGAAAAAGAGGAAACCACCTGGTGTTCTGCAGGTTGGACAGAGCAATGGCTAATGGGGAATGGGCGGAAAAATTCCTACAAAGCAGAAGCAAGTATCTGAATTTCGAAGTGTCAGATCATAGACCTCTGCTCACAAACCTCTCGCTACCAAAAAAGAAGAAAGGTCGGATGTTCAGGTATGATAGAAGATGGAGAAAGAACAAGAAGGCAAAAGAGGTAATCAAATTAGCCTGGAGAGAAAGAAATTACAAGACTGTGAGAGAGAAACTGGAAAACTGTAGCAGGAAGCTAATGGATTGGAATAGGAAGAATCACCTGAACCACCAGAAGAAGATTATCAAACTTAAGGAGCAACTGGATTCTGCCATGGCTGATCAAACTGGACCGGAAAACAGGATACATGATTTGAATGTAAAACTAAAGAAGGAATACCAACAGGAGGAGGAGTTTTGGAAACAGAGAAGCAGACAGATTTGGTTGGTCCTAGGGAATAAAAACACGGGTTTCTTCCATTCATATACCAGAGGGAGAAGGGCAATCAACAAGTTTACAGTCATTGAAAACGAAGAAGGACAAGAAGTGTTTGAAGAGGATCAGATAGCTGAGGTCTTTGTCAACTACTTCTCAGAACTCTTCCAGTCAAATGGGAATGATCCAAGAGAAACCGTAGAAGGAGCTCTAACAAAAAGGATCACAGAGGAAATGAATGAAAATCTAGCAAGGATACCAGACGCAAAGGAGATTAGAGAGGCGGTTTTCTCTATTCATCCAGACAAAGCGCCTGGTCCGGATGGACTATCCGCATGTTTCTTCCACACACACTGGGATCTTATCAAAGAAGAGGTCATTAAAGAAGTCCAAAACTTCTTCAAACAAGGAAGACTTCCTCAACACATCAATGAAACTCATCTGAGACTGATACCGAAGATCAGCAGCCCAAAAAGTGTCAAAGATTACAGACCGTTAGCCTTGTGCAATGTGTTCTACAAGATCTTTTCAAAGATCATTACCAGAAGGCTGAAACCGATACTGAGCACCATAGTGACAGAGAACCAGTCAGCTTTTGTATCGGAGAGGGCTATCACGGATAATGTGCTAATTACACATGAGATGTTGCATTATCTGAAGAACTCAAAAGCTACCAAGCACTGTACTATGGCAGTTAAGACGGATATGTCTAAGGCGTACGACCGCCTTGAGTGGAAGTTCATAGAGAGAGTGCTACAAAAGCTGGGATTTGCAGGAAAAATCATCAACTGGATACTTCAGTGCGTAACAACAGTGAGTATGTCAATTCTGATAAATGGTGAGGCGAAAGGATCCATCAAACCAAAGAGGGGGATCCGCCAAGGTGATCCATTGTCTCCCTTTCTGTTCATACTTTGCAGTGAAGTGCTAACAGGTTTGTGTGGAAAAGCTCAAAAAGAAGGAAGATTGATGGGAATTAGAGTCACAAGAGGGGGAGAAAGGGTTAATCATCTGCTCTTCGCAGATGATACCATGTTCTTCATGAAAACAGACAGCAAAAGTTGTGACACCTTGGTTAAAATACTGCAAAGCTATGAGGAAGCATCTGGACAAGCAATAAACAAGGAAAAATCAGCTGTGACCTTCTCAAGACTCACTCCATTGGAAACCAGAATCAGAGTGAAGGAAGAGATAGGGATTGAGAAAGAAGGAGGACAGGGAAAGTATCTGGGCCTTCCTGAGCTATTTGGAAGAAAGAAGAGAGATCTTTTCACTTCCCTGGTTGATAGAATCAAGCAAAAGGCTCTAAGCTGGACAACCAAGAGGCTATCCAACGCTGGGAAAGTTATTATGCTAAAAGCAGTGTTGTCGGCAATCCCAAACTATACAATGTCGTGCTTTCAAATACCAATTAGCCTATGTAAGCGGATTCAGTCTGCTTTAACAAGATATTGGTGGGACTCCTCAAACGAGAAGAAAGGAATGTGCTGGACAGCCTGGAAAACTCTAACAAAATCAAAGAGGAATGGGGGACTGGGATTCAGAGAGGTGAAGGCCTTCAATACTGCTCTGCTTGGGAAGATCAGCTGGAGGATAATCACAAAGCCAAAATGCTTATTAGCAAGGATTCTAGTTGGGAAATACTGCAAGAAGACAGGTTTCTTGGAAGTGGAAGCATCTAGCACAGCCTCTCATGGGTGGAGAGGGATTCTAGAAGGAAGAGATCTGATTAAACGGAAGATAGGAAGAGTGATAGGGGGCGGGAGCAACACTGACATTTGGAGAGTACCATGGCTGTCAACAACGAAACCCATGGCCTTCATTGGACCGGCACCTCAGGAAGTGACACTGTGGAGAGTTGAAAGACTAATAAAAAGGAACTCTAATGAATGGGATGTGGAGATGATTAGACGCTTAATGCCAGACCTTGAGAAGGAGATTAGAACCCTACAACCAAGCCATAAAGGAATAAAAGATAAGTGGATCTGGACGGAGGAACTGAATGGAGAATATAGTGCAAAATCTGGATATCATGAAGCTCTGAATAGAGAGGAGGAAGAGGAGGAAAACATGAATCACCAAGAGCAAACGTTTAACTGGGAAAAACACATCTGGAAAAAGAAACTGGATCCGAGAATTGAACTCTTCTTATGGAAGACAATGAGTGGAGCATTGCCAATTGGAGTAAACCTGAAAAGGAGGAACATTACTGAAGTGGATGAGTGTTGCAGATGCGGAGCAAAGGAAACAGTAGAGCATGCGTTGTTACACTGCGAAGCAGTCAAGGACATATGGAAGAATGCACCCTTCCACAAGCAGGTTATACCAGAAAGATGGCTAACTTATAGAGAGGCTTTAGAAAATGCAGAGAAGATGATTGCTTTACCACCGGTTGGAGTTTCAGGAGGTATACTCTTTGCCAATCTGTGCTGGGAAATCTGGAATAATCGAAACAAGCTGGTCTTTGAGAAGAGGAGAACATCTTGGGAGGAAACAATAACAAAAACCACTGCAGAAACTCTAGAGTGGACAAAAGCTAATGCAACTGCAAAGGAGAACATGAGAGAAGACCATGGAAGAAAGGATGGTCACCGGGAACCGAGATTTCAACCAACAACAATGGTATGCTCTGACGCAGCATGGAGACCAAACGATGATGAAGCTGGACTGGGCTGGTACCTGACAGATATAAATGGACAGGAACTAGCTAGGAAATCTCAAAGAAGAAGCCATGTAAGCTCGCCATTGATGGCGGAAGCTTTCGCCCTGTTTGAAGCCTTGAAAGAAGCAAGGAGGATGCAAAGGAACAAGGTAAGGATGTCTTCGGACTCGCTTATACTGATCCGAGCAATCAACATGAAGAACTATCCAAAGGAGCTATTTGGAATCTTGAATGACATCAATGATTTGGCTCTCTCTTTTATTTCAATTTCGTTTGTTTATGTATCAAGAAAGCAGAATGTGCTTGCGGACTTATTGGCCAAAGGGGCTTTGAGAACCTTTGGACCAAACTTGTGTACTGGCCTTGGGCTCTAAATTTGGAATGAAAATTTCCCCGACCAAAAAAAAAAAATATATATATATATATATATAAAATTTGTAATTTATAAAATGAATATTTCGAAGTTTATAATATTAATTAGATCAACACATTTTAACATGATAAAAATAAATAATAAAAATTAGTCAATATAATATACAAATATATAATAGATCAGATTATGGTTGGTGTTTTTGTGATTTAAATTTTTGACGAATTGTTCCACTAAATCAAAATATTATACCACTATGAAAAAAATTAAAATTGGATTAACATTTTGCTTATATAAAACATAAAATGATGTAACTACTGCAAAATAGGTTAAAATATATTATCAATTGCAATTATAAATATTAAAATAATTAAAACTAATGGAAGATATATTAAGGATTATCATATTTCAACTTTCATAAATTAGTTATATTTATCTAAATTTTCAAATTATATATAAAAATATTAAAAACACAAATAAATTCTATAAATGAACATATGTCGTTCCACAAAAATATAAATATTTCAAATCATGCATACATATTCAATTTACGTCACATGATTTTTAAAATAATTATTTTATTAAAAATAAGATATTTTAAGATATTTTAAAATTATAATATCCCATTATAGGCAAATTGTTGAGGAAAGGTAAGAAGGGATAGCCACCGACGAACTTAGCTGCTTGGGAGAGGGAATACTAGCGCCATTTGTAAGAGCAAGGAAGAATAATTAAGAAGAGCTTATTTTTTGGAAACGTGAATAAGGGAGATCCTTCCCAGGTTAAGAATACACCGAGGATAAGGAGGAGAGAGAGAGAGACTAGGAGGAGGATCAGACCATTGCAGATGAGGAGAAAGATGGGACGGTATGGGACTGAAGAATAAGATAGAAGAGAGGAAGACACAATCTTATTCTGCTCCATTGTTATAGGAACTAGCTTATGTTTTTTTACTAAAGTAGATAAATACATAAGATAACATATATTTTCCCATTGCATCTTTAACAAGTTTGATCGTGTTAGCATTTCCATTATCATTTTCAAAAGTCGACATGTGATAAAGTATTTTACCATCCCTATTCAAATCCTCATATCTAAACAAAAAATAATAATTTAAAATAATTATTTCAAATATTTACTTCGTGCCATATTTAGTTATACCGATCAATTAAGCTCATAATTAGTAAAATTAGATTAGGCACTCATTTGATCAAAAAAAAGAAGATTAGGCACTCATTTTTTTTTTTCCTTTTTTATATTTATTTTAGAAATTCCATCCACTTGTTAATAACTTTGAATAGTAGTAGTAGACTTCTAAAAACATTTCTCCAGTTGACATTTTCACAAACAATAAGTATATATAATAGTATATCAATAAATCAATATGGTCTTTAGATTTTGACTTGTGCACAATAATTTTTTTTGACTTGGTATACAACAGTTTTCTGTCCACATGATTTTTATTTCGTGCATAATTTGTAAATTGGTTGTTTTTTCCTTATTTCAGAGATAGTGATACTGCTTTGAAGTTTGATCTATGAATTGATTAGATTCCACAACTTTTGGCAACTTCCACTGACTTTTCAGGATAATCCATAAACTTCAGTCTTTTATAATCTTATACTCAATGAAAAAAATATATAGAATTGGTAAATCATGGGAGTGATTCAAATCTTAACCTGCGACCAAAATCAACCGATTCAAGATTAAAAAAAAAAAAAAAAATCTAAATGCAAAAGTTGCAGACATGTCAAGGACACGTGAAATTCACATACTACAACCATGTCGTCCGTGAAATGTACGTCGTGGCTTCTATTCTATCAAACTACTGAAATGAAAATATAATTTAGGTAAATGATACACTTTTCCAACCAATAACTCGATCGATCAAAATCATGCAAGAATGTATTCAACATCGTGCAGTCGCAAAAATAGCCTCTGAACTCATTTGGGTTCATTCGTTGCTCACATAACTTGGAATTCACCTACAATCGATACGATAATGTCAGAGTAACTTATCTTTGTGCCAGTCCTTCACTCTCACATAACACATTTAGCTCATGATTATCATTTTATACGTGACAATGTCTAAAGTAGATATCTTCAATAGTCCATATCTCTATTAAAGATCAACTACATGGTTTAACCAAACATTTGCCAATGCCTCGGTTTAGGAAGCTTTAGGACAAGATTGGAGTATACACTTTTCTCCATAATAATATAGCTTAAGGATAGTATTGTAAATAAAATTTATCAAAGTATTGTGTAGATAAGTTGTACATCTCTAAATCAATAGAATCAATTCAGCCTCATCTACAGCGAATATTATTCACTCTTAATTTTGGTTGTGCATTTGTGCGTATGAGCTTTGATTTTCTGAAAAGGGAAGTACTTTTTGTATTTTTTGTATTTTTTGTTATGGTTTGTAAGTATGTATCTTGTCCATGACATTCTCAACTATTCTTGTCAAACCGGACCGGTATGTACTGGTTTTGGGCCCAACGCAATTCGAAAGTTATGAATTTTACGTCTAGACATTTGTTTTTTTCGGATTTTAGACTTTTTGGTTTTGTGAAAAGTATGTCCAAACCATAACCATTTCACTTTGGATCTATAAACGGAACTGAAAAAATTGGTATGGTCTTTTGTAATTTTGATTAGTGGCTTCAAATGCATCAACAGCTCACTGGCTTCATTGATAAAGCAGTTAAAAACCGATTACTGCCGATTCGAACAAAAGACAGAACCCTGAATGAAGGATTACAATGCTGGTTTGATTCACGGAAATTGTTGGATATAGGTTTAGCACCTCATTCATAAGCCCATTGAAATCGGTTACCTCACCAAGAAGCATCTCGGTCCAAAGACTAAAACCCGTAAGGAGTCAAAACCCCAACAAGAAGTCTGGCCATTTTAACTATAAATAGACCATCTACTGTTCATGTCACGCATCTAGTAATTTGCTAAGCTCCGAGCTACACTTATAACCGATGAGCCCAAGCAATCTTTAAGAATTCGTCTACCGACCTCCCATCCCTTTCATTGTTTGGCTCCGGCCTAATCATCAAATACAAAAAGTTTCCGACTCCAATTTAATTATTCTTTCATTGTTAGTTTGGATCCCTTTTGATCGTAACCCTGAATCTCTCGGACTAGATCGAAATCCCGTAACAACAATTGACACCGTCTATGGGGACAAAAAACTCTTCTACACTTTAGACGAAGTCGAAAATGACAGGACCATCTTTGACCAGTGACAACCCGGGGTCACTAAAACAGACTTTGAGCCCATCACCACCGAACATCATCACCGATCCAGCAACATCAACGATGTGGAACTCCCACGCTTCATCCATCAGCGATCCAGCCAGTCTAACTCAGACGAGTAACATGATCATGGGAGGACTCCTGACCTACAACGACTCGGTGATGTTGATGAGAACATCAGCTTGACCGACACTGAGCTGGACGAGCAAGACGGACCAGGCTCGACCAAGAAGCTAGCCGACCTGTTTCCGACCATGCGAGATGTACCAAGGACACGTTCATGACAAAGACAGGTGCAAGCTGAATTCAACAATGCCATGAAGCAGCTGATCTCGAGGACAAGCATAGAAGACATCACGACCCAGCTAGGCCAGCTTGATCAAGGACAACCTGTCCTGAACCAGTTGGCCCATAGGATGATCCATACTGAAGCTGCCGGCCCATTTGATGCGACCATGCCCTGGCCCATACTCCGGACGAACGGACCGACCATGATTGTGATACCCCGTATCCAAAAATATGGTCAACGGGCAGAAGAAAAGTCAACAGGGGCAAAATTGTAATTTTGCCAAACCCAGGGGTAAAATGGTAATTTTGCCAAAGTTCGAGATGGAAGATGTGACGGGCCAAGTGTTCTTCTTTTTGTCCATAAAGAACATTTATAAGACCAGACGTGGAAGAAACGGAGATTAAACAGGTTTTACGGACTATCGGGAAAGGAAACCGATAGAACCATTCAACTTGTAAATTCCATAACCGGAGCTACGGGTGTCCAAACGGAGTGATTCGAATTGCTAAATTCATATAAGATCATATAGAATCTTAAAATGAGGATTGGTGGATTTATAGAAGCAGCTAAGGAGTTTCTAAAATATTAAACACGAAAACAACAATATCGGTACGTCGGAGCGGTTCGGGATTGATTGGTACAATGTTTGAGATCAAAACACTCCCTGGAGTGACATTTTTAACTTTCTCTTCTGCCCTTGGCGCCACATAGCAAAAGATTCATCACCTCTTTTTGTTTATTCACATGGAAGGAAAGAAGAAGATTCATTGAATCTTATCTAATTGCTACATGTGGCATGAGGAGAATTAATCTTTAGGTGAGTTGAATTATTCTCAGACCCTTCTTGGCTACGTGGAGGGAGGAGAAGAGATCCAATGAACCTCATATGCTCGCGTGAAGGAAGAAGAGAATGGATCCAATGAATCTCATTTTACAACACATGGTGAAATGTATTCACTTCCCTTTTGGTTTGTGGTATCGTGGCATTAGAGAAAAGGAAGGACTGCCACTTGTCCCCATTTTGTGAGTCTCTATTCTCCTATATAAACAGCCCTTCATCCTCCCATTTTACACACACCAAAACAAACAAGAAAAAGAGAGAAGAGAAAGAGAGAAGGAAGAGAAGAAGCGTGAGGGAGAGGAAGGAAGAGGAGAAGAAGAAGGAGAAGAAAGAGAAGAAGAGAAGAAGAGCGTGAGAGAAGAAGAAGGAGAGAGAGAAGAAGAAGATAGAGAGAGAGAGAAGAAGAAGCCGGAGAGAGAGGAGGAGAAGAAGAAGCCGGAAAGAAGAGGAGATAGAAAGTAGAGAGAGAAAGAAGAGAGAGAAAGTGGAGAAGAGAGAGAAAATGAGGAGCGAGAAGATGGTCCGGAGAAGTCGCCGGAGAAGCTTCCTCGCCGCCGTGTCTTCAGCCGGTTCTTCAAGGAGTTGGTTCAGATGGGTTATTGCAAGATTGAAGTTGGTTTGGGCGGTTTTGGATCGGTTTAGGTTAACCGGTCAACTCTCGGTCAACGGTTGACTTTGACCCGGTTTAGGCATTGGGTTATTGGTTCATTGGTCAACCGGTTCAAGAGGTGGAGTCAACCGGTTCAGCTGGGTCAACGGTCAACGGTCAGTGGTCAACGCCGGTCAACGCCGCGGTCAACGCCGGTCAACGCGTTGACTCCGGCCGGTTTTGGTATTGCGGTTCAGTTTCGGGTGTTCATGACGCTTTGGAGTTCGCGTTCGTGTGTTCGGGAGGTTCGGGTTTAGTTCGGGGTCTCGGGAAGCTGTATCCGCATCCGTGCCGTTCGTTCCGTCATATCATTGTGAGTCGGCTCAAACACCGTAGTTGCATATAGACGATAAATGGGAAACCGTAGAGATAGGATTGCATACCCGTTTGAATTAAATTGAATTGAGAATTGATTGATTGATTGAATTAACGTTAAACCGGCTAGGGTTAAAGATGCATGTTAGACTTAAACGGATTAAATCTGTTGAGTGCCGTTAGGTTGGTAGTGACGTTGCGTGATGCATTCATATAGTCATTGCATGATTAGGGCCGTATATGCATATATATGTAAGTAAAGAACGGTATGAAATGAATCTATATACGGGAATTAAGACGAGTTAAAATACGGAAGTTAAACCTAAACGAACGTATAGAATATGAATGGTATCGGGGTTCCCGAGGTTAAATGAATTAAGTAATGAACGATGAGACGTCGGGGAGTTAGTAAGTTTACTAACTCTAAACCGACGGATCGAGGAGTTGATAAAAGATGATTAGGATTGGTTAAGAAAAGTGAAGTGTTGTGATTGGTGAACCGTCAACGGGTTAGCAAGCTGCTAACCCAAGGTAGCGGGCGTAAATTGGTTAAAAGATGTTAGTAACCCTAATAGGCCTGTTTGTGTGTTGTTGTGTGTTGATTGCGTGGTTGTGGTTGATCTGTTGTGCATGCCATTAGATTGTCTCGGTGTTGGGCCGAGCAATCCGTTTAGATACTTAACCTGGTCATGGGACCGGTTAAGTCTTAACCGCTGACTCGGTACGGTGCCGAGTCAGGGGGCGGTGTGGTGTGTGTGAGTAGACTTGCGGGAAGCGGTGTTGATTTGACAGTTGTTGTGATTGAGATTGATTGTTAGAGTCCAAGCGAGTCTGCGTGTTTACATTTATGCACTAGGACTCTAGGGTGCGTTAGATCCCGCAAGTCTAGGTGTTTGATTATGTTCTGGTACTTCCGACCCAATTGGATCCTCGGGTAGTTACCTAACCAGGTCATGGTGATTCTGGTTATGGTGTTAACCTACTGGGTGACGCAGGTAGGTGTGTAGTCCGGAGAATACGGGGTCATGTCCTAGGGCCGGATTGCATGGAAACTTGGGTTATCTAGGGGTAGCCTGAGTTACCGCGTATCGATGGACAGAGAACGGTGTCCTAGTCGTTAGGCCTTGTGTGGATGGCTAGGAGTCGTGGGTTAGTTGCCATATCGGTAACGGTGGAAACCCGTGGAAGTTACCAAGATAGTAGGGGCCCAGCGTGTGGTTTTGTAGTTGGTAGTGCGCGGTAGATAGATCGAGTCTCAATCGGGGACATGTGCCGCAGTGCTCCCGATTTCCTCTAACCGCCTTCTCTTCCTTTTGGTAATTGATTGTGTGTGGGCTCGACACGACGTGGTAGTGCGTGATCGGCTATTTTGTTATGATTGATTGTTATTTTGGGGTTTCGGGCGGGAATCTATAGATGATAGATAGATTAGAAGCCTTAGTGGGGAGCCGATTCACTGGGTGATCTTAGATCGCTCATTAGACTCTTTTTGTGTTTTCAGGTTCAGCAGCGACAGACGTGGGAGGTCCTCGGTGTAGTTTCAGGATGGCTTGTGGCGGGGTTTTTGATTCGATGGTTTTGGGGTTTTCTCTCGGTTCGGCTTGGCGCCACTCTTGTATTGATTTGCGTGTTGATTGTTTATTGATGAAAACGATTTGTAAAGTGACGGTTAAACGTTGTGCTGAACGTTTAATTGACTCAGAAATGAATATGCTTTCCTGATATTGTGTTTCGTCCGAACCGACACAACTTGCAGAAGTACTACAAGGCGATCGACTTGTACTATGGAAACGAGGATAGCAGAGTCAAGGATAGGTTAGTGCGAGCCTTTGTCTCAAACCGATCTGTCTCTGGCTTCGTCCTGTGACGAACTTTTCCTGTTCGACTTACTCGGGTTCGATCGGTCATGTTCTTGTTTGATTGTTGACCGGTCAGCTCAACGGTCAGCGGAGAATGGGAAAGGGGCGTTACAGAAAGGTGGTATCAGAGCATGGTTCTGCATGGGTTTTGAGGCTGTTCATTTCTGAGTGTTTTCCGTGATTTTATTGAGTCAAAATTTTGTCTTACCCAAGCATCCATTAGGAAACCGAGCCGCGTCTGTAAAATCCGGGGTTGGGATGGGATAGGAAATTTGTATTATGTGAACTAATGTTTATTTGTGGTTTTGATTGCAGCCAGCAGCAGCGTGTCCCTGGACGGATCGTGTGTGGGTGTGTGCATTGGGTGTGAGAGATTGTAGCGAGCAGTATGGGTGAGCGTCGGATGACACGGGCGGAGTATCATGCTTTGGTAGACCAGCATCAGGCAGGTCGGAGGGTAGCACAGCAGGGACAGTCGCAGGGTTCTCGGGTATCAGATCGACCGCCAGTTGTTCCCCGAGTGCGTCAGGGAGTGAGAGCCGCTGCTGTAGATTGGAGGCCCTTACCTGATCCGTTACCGCTTTCTCTACAGGACAACGCAGGTACCGCAGACCCGACCGCAAGAGTGATGTGATATTTGGGATTCACAGACTATGGGCTGCCGCCATTGCCATCACAGTTGGAAGCGCCTATAGTACCATCGGGGATGCAGCCGCCGATGCTTGAGGCACGTGAGGTGTCGTTACCCTTCAGTTTGCATGAGTCGGACTTCTTTCCACTTGGTGGAGGGGATTTTCAGTTGGATCCGTTACACCCAGTTTTGGATATGGACATGGAGCCGTTGGATCCGGAGCAGCATGCGCAGTGGGCGCAGCAGATGGACGAGCAGATGGCGATACTAGAGGACGTTTTGGAGCAGCCTGTTGGGCCGCATCATCAGCCAGGATCGCCGCAGAGGTCAGGAGCTCCATCACCCGGTTCCACCGAGCCACACTCAGCGATGGAGTCAGCCACAGGAGTTGAGACGATGTCGACGGCAGGGTCGGACTTGCAGTTTGAGTCAGTTACATCACCAGAGGCACCGCCGACCGAGCTGGTTGCACCACCGGAGATTCCACTAGCCGACACGCCAGATTCAGTGCCGCCTATGCCTGTGTACCGGACATGTAGCGCCTGCGGAGTTCTGGGCTTTCATTTGTATTGGTGTACACGACCAGTTGATCCGCGCTACCGTGAGACGTATCAGCTAGTGCCGAGTCCGTATTATTGTCAGGTGTGTGGGATGGACGGCCGATCGCGGGGCCCGGACCTCGTATGTCAGATTGGGAGCCGCATCGTGCCCCATTGCTTGAGGAGTATCGACCTGGTCCGAGTCGCCGAGACGGTGGGCTTATTCGACAGTCAGGTATTCAGCAGCCAGCCGCGCAGTCACCCTTAGCGCAGCCACCGAGACCATCGAGGAGTTGCAGGAGGTGCGGAGAGGAGGGACACAGAGCATCCGCTTGTTCCCGTCGATCCAGTTCTCGTCGGTCCCGCTCAGCGCCAGTTGTTTGTCAGATTTGTGGAGGTCAGGGACATCGAGCAGCCGAGTGTTTTCAGGAGCCTTCTTCGGGGTCTGTTTCTTCCTGTCAGCTATGTGGAGCGACAGATCATCAGGCAGCAGCTTGTTACCATGGGCCACGCCCAGCGCCCATTCCGGTTTGTCAGATTTTTGGACGCAGAGGTCATGTAGCGCAGTTGTGTCCGATGGCAGAGCCGCAACAGGTCGGACCGCCGACCAGAGATGCATACCCACCACACCCTCCCGGCGCACCAGCCAGTGGTTACCAGCGCGAGCCACGATGCCGGTTGTGTTTGGCATTTCGGTCGTGTTGGGGCTGTTAGGTTAGGATAGTTAGGCCATGTAAGTTGGGCACTAACTATGTTGTTGTTGTGTGTATCTAGATCGGCGATTCTCGCATGTTGTTTCAGACATCTCCGGGTTATGACGGTGCAGTTTGGGGGTTAGGGTATGGATGACGGACGCCTCGTGGTTGTATTTCTGTTTTACTTATGTATTTAAAAACCTCGAAACATGTGTGTGTTGTTGTTCTTATGTATGTATGTGATGCAGAATTGTTCTACTTATCGTTCTGGCTTACGTAGTAATTGTTTGCATGCGTGTGATGGTTTTGGATGCAAACGAATTACCACGTGAAGTCTGATGATGCGCGGAACTGACGACCGTTCATCATAACCTAAACCCAGACTGACGGCATATCCGGAGCGATCTAGTGATTGCTTGGCTGTGTGTGGTAATTGGTTGCTTTTATTTGATTGCTTGTGTGTTTTATTTAATGCTTGAGTGGTGCATCGGTTAATTAGGGTTGTGTTTCAGTTGTGGTGTAGCACTGTGAAAGTGCTAGTTTTATGGCATACTTAGCATGCGCGGGGTGTGGATGGTAGTGGTAAGTTAATCGGTTGAGTAGTTTAAATTTTGTTGCAATCGTTAAGTTGTTAGAATTGAAAGTATTAGAACCTTTTTGTTTACGGTGTTGAGCTAACTCGAGTATGGTTGTAATCGACTATCGATTCGTGAGAGAGCGGAATTATAGAAGATCGTTACTTATCATGGGTAACCGTTGGGTACATGATTAACTAACTATATCTATATGAGGAAGTGATATCGAGGGATGGACTGGTTTGAGTTTCACCGCTCCAGTGAAAGTTGTTGTATGTAGGACGGAATGGACGATGCGATACGAATGCGAGACCGAACCCGAACCCGAAAGCGAGATGAAATGGCAAGACGTCACGGAACAAGAAGACCGGACCGTGAAGCAGTCAGTATGGATTGTTAGTGGGAATGTGTCAGTTCAGAGCAGCGGAAAGAGCGAAGTGGTTGGGATGATGAGTTAGCAAAAAGATTTGAAGGAATGTCAGCGACAGAGTGAAGATCAGAATAAAGCGATTGATGTGAAGTGGAGAAGTCTTAGAACCGTCGGAATCAGAAATCCACACTTTTGGAGAATGTTCAAGAAGGGGAATTATCGTATCGGAATCAGAGTGGAGTTATCGGTATGGAAGGAGTTAGAATCGTAATGACGCTGGGGTTAGAAAGCAGATTCTTGAAGAGTGTCTCGGGGAGACAAACCAGTATCGTAAAAAGGATGTAGGGGTCAGAGCAAAGTGGGGAAGACAGAAATGGGAATCAGTGTAAAGTTAAAGGGAAGGTACGGAAAGAGTGCAGGAAGGCAAGAAGTCAGAGTTATACAACAGTGTTCGAGTAAGGAAGCGTTGGAATGGAGTAGCGGAGCAACTTGCAGAGTTTGGAACCGATTCAAAGTCTGGTAGTGACGGAGAATTCGGGGACCGAATTCCTGTAAGTGGGGAAGAATGGGATACCCCGTATCCAAAAATATGGTCAACGGGCAGAAGAAAAGTCAACAGGGGCAAAATTGTAATTTTGCCAAACCCAGGGGCAAAATGGTAATTTTGCCAAAGTTTGAGACGGAAGATGTGACGGGCCAAGTTTTCTTCTTTTTGTCCATAAAGAACATTTAGAAGACCAGACGTGGAAGAAACGGAGATTAAACAGGTTTTACGGACTATCGGGAAAGGAAACCGATAGAACCGGTCAACTTGTAAAATCCATAACCGGAGCTACGGATGTCGAAACGGAGTGATTAGAATTGCTAAATTCATATAAGATCATCTAGAATCTTAAAATGAGGATTGGTGGATTTATAGAAGCAGCTAAGGAGTTTATAAAATATTAAACACGAAAACAACAATATCGGTACGTCGGAGCGGTTCGGGATTAAGGATCTTTTAGATATGGATTGGTACAATGTTTGAGATCAAAACACTCCATGGAGTGACATTTTTCACTTTATAATCTGCCCTTGACGCCACATAGCAAAAGATTCATCACCTCTTTTTGTTTATTCACATGGAAGGAAAGAAGAAGATTGAATCTTATCTAATTGCTACATGTGGCATGAGGAGAATTAATCTTTAGGTGAGTTGAATTATTCTCAGACCCTTCTTAGCTACGTGGAGGGAGGAGAAGAGATCCAATGAACCTCATATGCTCGCGTGAAGGAAGAAGAGAATGGATCCAATGAATCTCATTTTACAACACATGGTGAAATGTATTCACTTCCCTTTTGGTTTGTGGTATCGTGGCATGATAGGTCTAAGTTTTAATCCCTATACTAACTGAAAGTGCACAGTAATGTCAATGTAGTATATAGGGTATCGAATCCATAGAGACTCTGGTCTCGATAGATCAGAACCGTAGAGATTAATACTAAGAATAAAGCAGGTGGTGAATGAAATAAAAGCAAGGCAATAAAGTAAATCAGTAGCAGGAATTTGTTGTGAAAGCAATTAACTAAAAGCGCTAAGTCTAGGGAATTCTCAGGAAATCAGACAAGCAGACAAGTTAATCAGTCAGGATCAAATTAAACTCAGTTCTAGAACTCAAATCACAGAATTAGAATTAACCAAATCTCTTTGCGAAAATCTTCTAAGTCTAAGTACAGTAATCCAAATCTCTTTGCAATTACTAACAGATTAAACCAGCATTAATTTCAAGTTCGATATGTTCACAATTAAACTAAACCAAATCTCTTTGCGAATAATTCAATTGCTCAACCTAAATAGTTCAGAGTCTAAACCACACTCTCGTGTCGTATTTAGCAACCTAAGATCTAGATTCTAATTGATCAGGTTAGAACTAGCATTAAGCACAATTTAGTTTGAAGAACATTCTAATCATGTGAATCCTTAACTGAATTAAACAAGTCTAGCAAGTCATAAAATCCTTAATGAGAATCCCTAAACCTAACTATGAATCTACTTAGACATGATTAATGAAACATAAATCATAGAATAATAGATTGCATATAAGAAATTAAATAGATAAAGGGGTTCGAAATCTTCTCCAAAATAGATGAAGTACATGATTAGATCAGCCCCAAAAGCTCTAAAAATCTCTTAGCTCTAAGTATGAAAGTGTGTATAAAATAAAAGCCAAAACTCTAAATATATAGGCATAATCTCGGCTAGGGCTTCTGTGTAAATACTGGAACTTTTCTGGGCTTTTCTGCAAATCTTCATAACATTATAAACCGCCGTATCTTGGCCCATCTCGCTAGTGTGTCGATCGACACCCTTTGGTGTCGATCGATGCATGATCATCAAATCGGGCAGTGAGTTTAAACTTTCGGCCAAAATGCTCCAAAACTCCCAAAATGCTCCAAAATCTCCACATTGGCTCCAAATCTGATTAAACCTGTAAAAGACTCTAAAATAACACAAAAGACACTAAAAACACAACTATATCATGGCATAAAACCGGTAAAAACCATGATATATCAACTCCCCCACACTTAGCCTTTGCTTGCCCTCAAGCAAAACAGAGAACTAGAATGTAGTGAAGAGGTTTGAAAACTCTCCAGAAACTCTTTTCATCCTAGAAGCAGTAACACTCAGATTCCCCTTAGTAATCCACATGAAAGAATCAACCTGCAGACATCAAGACCAACATATACTTCCCCCACACTTAGCAACTGTCCTAAGTAAACTCCACAATCACATTCAAACATTCAAATTCTCCCTACTGACTTCTGCAAGTATTTAAGTGCGGTCTCACCTAAAGAGTATCGATCAAAGGCACATGGATTCTTACCTTATCAGCTCTAGACCACCATACTATCTTTCTCTAGTCCCTTTCTTCTCTTTTCCCTTCCTTAGCATTCTGATTTTTCCCCATTGGGTATCATTTTTTTTTTTTATCAGTGCTCTTCCCGTTAAGGGGTGTACTTTGGACACATTTCATGGATGCACAGGATATGAGAGTTTTAGCTACCATTCCCATGACCACTTCGGAGTTACTAACTCATCCTCAGTTTATTATATATATATATTTTTTATTTTATGGAAGGGGAGAAGGGAACTAGATAGGACATGTTTACAGGCCGTGTCAGAACTAACAAGGGAGTCCGACACAAAGTATACCAAGCCCTTAGGTGAGAAAATCTAAGTCAGTATTAGGGTGAAGTCAGTAAAAGATCCTCTGATACCTGAAGTGATTGTGGTGTCCTCAGTAGGTTGATCCATGTCTGGGTTTTCTAATAGTCAGAGATAATCTGCAGCTTCATCCCAATGGTTACTTAAGTTCCTGCAAGTGCTACTAATCTTCTCAAAAAATAATTGTTTCTTACTTAAACAAGTTTTGACTCAATAAAACAAAAATTTTGAAATATTTAAATGACTCTAAGAAAACAAAAGAAAGAAGTTAGTAGAACCTCCCCCACACTTAAGACACACTGTCCACAGTAGTGTCAAGCGAAGGATTGGCAAAAGAAAAATAAAAATTTGTTTAAGGATGGTTAAGTTCTCTCGGGTTTTACCTCTGTCGCAATCAGGCATCGATCGTTGCACTAAGTGCATCGACCGTTACTGTGCGATTTTTCGTTGTGGGTCGATCGTTGCTCAGGGCCGCAACGATCGCTGCAGTGCGATTTCGATCGTGTTGTGACGATCGACACAATGGTGTGTCGATCGACGCACTGCGTACATCGGATCAGTCAGCAAGTTAGCAAGTTAGTCCGTCGGTTTTTGTCAATTTCGAAACCTGCAAGCTGAAAACACTAGAAACAGAGTAAAACCGAAGCAACAAGTGTATCTAATCAAGCATAACCATCCAAACATAGTAGCAAAATAAAGAAAAAGTGCAAAAGAAAAGAAAAAGAAAATCAGAGTACAGAACCGATAATCAAGAGATGACAGCTACGCTCACTCACTATCATCAATTCCACCATATCTCTCAGTGTCACTGACGTCCGTAGGAGAACGCTGTCTACGTCGTGAAGCATGGACGGGCTGATGAACTAGTGGTTGTCTCCTGCAAGTGCAGCCACGCATCCACTCCCAAACGGTCTTCCAGATCCCATCACTACGCTCTCTCCACTCAGCCTCAGAATAATCACCGTAGGGTACTGTGATCTCAGGATAAGGGCCAATATCAACCGGGGCAGCAGCAGGCGCAGGCACAGGGGCAGAAGAAGATGAAGCTTGTGTGGAAGGATCTCCCAGCGGATGAGCCATAGAAGGAATCCCACGCTGCTCAGTCTCAGGAGGCTGAAATCTCAGAGCCTCCAATGTATCAATCTGTGTCCACCTAGCAGCAGGAAGCTCTATACCACACATCCCAGTGGTCGGGTCCTGATAAACCCAAATGCGCCCCTCCTTGAGCCAGGTAGCGCTCTGCAAATGGCTGAATTCCAGGAACTCCTTGTCTGTATCACGCTCTGTGCTCTGTAGAGGAATCTCGCAATGCATAAAAATGGGAGTAAGCAAGCTCCCTACCGTCTCAGTACTGACTCCATCAAAAGGCTTCATCTGCAGATCACATAAATGCAAAGCGAAGACATCTCCCAAGTTGAGATCCTTAGTAGGATCTCTCACACCAGACTCTGCAAACTGATCTCTCAGCCCCATAAACAGCATCTCAATCTCATACTTGCGCATCTTGTTGGACTCAAACTTGCATAGCAAGCTCCAACACAAGATACGCGAGACATATCTCAGCACAGGATGCCTCATCATCTTCACCGGTGTTGTCCTGGAGTTGTATCGACCACTGCCAATACACTCCCAGAATGATCGAGCCTCATCTGGATCCCACTCAAGTGGCATAGCAATGCGCCTCGGCTCAATACTGAACCCGTAGATCCTGCAGATATCTAAGAGAGGAATCCGATACCTGACTCCCCAACTCATGAAGGTAAAGATACCTCCTGTAGCGCTCCTGCTATCGGGATCTGGGTAAACCACTCTGCAAGTGGCTAGCAACTGCCTGACCAGCTCAGGATAGAGATCATAAGGGCGCATTGGCATTGTCCCTAGACCAATGCCTCTGCACACAGCAAGTACCTGCTCTTCAATCCCCAGACTATTGCAGGTAGAGTAGTCAGCGAACTTGGTTGGCTTGATGGTCATACCACACCAACCACTGTAGAGAAGCGAATCGTACTCATCCCACGTGTTAAGCAGTGGTCGCTCTGTAAAGTCTACAGTCTTGAGGAATGTGCGAATGTTCTGTGGCCACTGTCTGGCTGTCGGGATCTCTGTAGCGTCTGCTCGGGGCCAAGGCAGTGCTACTGCTGGACCCACTCTAACATATGGCTCAGGTGGCTGAGAGTCTCTGTGAAACCACTCTGGTGGTGGGATGTACTGTCGTGTGGCTGCTGATGCTGTTGCTTGTTTCTTGCGGGGTTATTTGCGAGATGCCATCTGCATAAGAAAGAAATTTTTTTTAAACGATTAGTCTTGACAGACTCTTTGTGAAACCGCGAAGCAACGACTGTTTCATCTAAGGCATCGATCGTTGCAAGGCGATTTCATTCATCGAACATTTCCCAAAATCGCAAAGCAACGACCGTTGCATAAATACAACGACGGTTGCAAGGCGATTTCGCCGCAAACAATCAACAAAATTCAGTCCAAATTCATGCCACATTATCCCAAATCAGTCTAGAATCACAACCTACATCCTAAAATCAGTCTAATTACGCACGCAAACATCAAATTCAGTTCAAAATTCTCAAACCCTAAAACCCTAAAATTGAATCCGAAAATCGAAAAATAGAAGTACATTACCTTGGATTCTTGAGATATGAGCTATAGAAACGAGTTTAGAGCGTAAAATAGGAAGTATCAGTGATTGAATCAAAGAAAAATGATGAGAAATCGGGATTTTTAGGTGTGGAGGTTCGATGTACGGACGGCGAAATGAGGAAGAAAAGAGAAGAGAAGGGTTTAAGGCCACTTACCTCGATCGTGTGTGCAACGATCGTTGCTTAGGGGCAACGACCGATGCTGGTCAAATCGAAATCGATTTTCGGTTTAGCGCATACTTTAATTTTGCAATTAAACCAATTGCAACGACCGTTGCGTATGAGCAACGATCGTCACAATGCGATTACCCCTCTTCGTCAAATCTCCTTGCAACAACCGGTGCACAAGTGCATCGATCGTTACACATCTCCAGACTCGAGTTCTTTATCTGAAACTTAGCAAAAACAAAAACGAAAACGTGAAATCCTAAGAAAAACACCAAAAATAAGAAAGAATAACAACTAAACCTAACAGTGGGTTGCTTCCCACTCAGCGCTTGTTTAAGGTCATTAGCTTGACCGGACGAACAAGATCTTTCAGGCACCACGAGATCTTGACAGAGACTTTTTCTGTCTCTGTTCAAGTCTCCTTATCCAAGGTGGCGAGTAGGCTGTTGCAGAATGTTCATGTCCAAGAAAATAAGGAGTAAAATGTGCTCCAGGATCTAGAATCACGGTGTCATCCAGCTGCTCATCATTTGCATCCATAAGTGTGGGGGAGGTTTGCCCATCTATCAGTGGCTTGCGCAGCTTGTCCATCTCAAAATGCAGCGGCTCATCTCCTAGATGGAGGTCTATCAGACTGTGTCTAACATCTATCACTGCCCCCGCTGTAGCCAGGAATGGTATTCCAAGTAGCAACGCTTCATCCGGATCACAGTTATATTTTAGCACTAGGAAGTCTGTTGGAACCATATAGTTTCCAACTCTCACCGGGACGTCCTCAAGGAGTCCTTCCGGAACTCGTATAGACTGATCAGCTAGGACAAGAGAGGTCCTAGTATGAGTAAAATCCAGCATACCCAGCTTCTCTGCCACAGAATATGGCATAAGACTTCCAGCAGCTCCCAGGTCACAAAGAGAGCGCCTAAAACTATCCTCAAAGATAGAACAACTTAGCACAAAAATCCCAGGATCAGGCAGCTTCTTTGGAACCTTGGTTAACAGAACATCACTTATCTGTTGAGGGACAATAATCACCCAATCTTTCAGCTCTTCCTCCAAAGGCAACATCTTGTTCAAATACCTCTGCACACATGGGAACAAGCGGGCAAGCTCTAAATCAGCATCAACATTGTTATCATCCAGCGAGTCTGTCTGTTCATGACCTGCATCGACCGACACTAGATGTGTGTCGATTGATGCAACACTGTTTTCACAGTTTTCACCCGAGAGATTTTCTCCAAAATCCGAGTTTTCACTCTCCTCCACCAATTCAGCTGTACTTAGATTCATTCCTTCACATAGGTGAGATCCATCATCAATGTATACAGACCAGGCCTTAATATGAGTGTCTGCTACCCCTTTTCCCTTCATAGAGCTGGAAATCTGATTCACCTGAGTATCCAACTGCTTCATGTGAGTGTTCAGGGACTCAAACTTCCCATTGAGGTCCTCATAGACAGCATCCAACTTCTTATTGCAGTCCACAATACTCTTGGTCTGACTCTCCATTAGCTGTTCCATCATTGCTTCCATTCTACTCTCATGAGCTGTAGGTGCAGGAGGAGTCTGATAAGATGAAGATCCATAGGTTCTCTGAGTACCTTGCCCAAAAGGCTTCTGAAAACCACTACACTACAAGAAATATGGGCATTGGTAGCAGGCCGTTGTAGCACTAATTCACGAACTGCTACTAAAAGTACCAGAATCGGATTACAACTCTATCGTAGCATTAAATTTGCGCTAAGAAAGATTTACATTAAGCGGGAGAATAAAAATACATTGTGGAGACAGTTTTATTTACAATAACACTTTATTGCGCCAAGAGTTATCAAAATTTGGTTTTGGCTCTTTCTATTTTTTTTTTGTTAGGCTAACTTTTTCCCCCTTTTATTCATCTTAAAAATCATTCTCGTCTCTGACTCTCTTTCTCATCCTCACCCAACCCCTAAATTGAGTTTCACATTCTCTGGTTCTTTCACATCCTCTTTGATTTCTCAGATGCTGGCGTTCTTCTCCTCCGTCTTCGACTTCTCAGATGCCGGCGTTCTTCTCCTCCATTAAAACATGAAAATTTCTTAGAGGAATCCCAGGTCGAGCGTGAGGCTATTGACGTGTGATTCCGTGTTTTGACTCCTGAGCCATCTCCGACCCACCGGTAAGTCCTTCCACGAACTCATCATATCAGTTAGCCTGTAGGGTACACGTGGGTGAAAACATTTGTCGTCTGTCTGTTGAGTGTCGATTTGCTTAAGGGATAATCACAGCTTTTTTCTTTCGACAATATTCAACCGTTTTATTCCTCAATTCGCGTTCGCGAACCTTAGATCCAGGTGATATCTGGAAACATTTGAGGAACCTTTAAGCCAAATCGAGAATTAGGTCGCATAATTCGATTCATCGATGAATCCTAGAAGGTTAAATCGATAAACTCAATTCGATTTTGGAAATAAAATGATGTAGCTAGCGATTCTGATGATTTTGTATGCTTTCATTGAGTTATGTAATTTGTAAATTAGGGTTCATCTTGCGGATCTGAAGCAGCAGCGAGTATACAAGTCGATAGAGTAGAACTGTTACTCTGTAGTTCTGGTAGATCATGTAGATCAGTCCCAATCCGTCTTGATTAGAATTCGCTTCTAATATTCAAAATCTGGATTTGAAATTGGCTGGAATCAGTGTCCACTGCGATTGAAGCAGTAATTGGTGTTCCATGATAACAGATAAAAGAGATTATAAGAACACACATCATAGCTTCATGTGGTGTTTGCATAATCTTAGAGTTATTTATTTTGTCCATCTCGTAGAATCATAATCCGAGTTTTTGCAGGGAACCTCGTGGTGGAAGAAGTACGCTCTTTGATGGCATTGAAGAGGGAGGAATCAGAGCTGCTTCTTCTTACTCTCATGAAATCAATGAACATGAGAATGAGCGTGCCTTGGAAGGATTACAAGACAGAGTCATTCTCTTAAAACGAGTAAGCCTCATTCATGTTCACACTGGTGTTGCTAAAGTTAATGAAATGGCAAGCATGATCAACAAAGCTTCGTAGATGGACAGCCATAAACGTAGTAGTAGCATACTATCGCAATACATATGGAGACAAGGGCATGCTCATAGTTGTAGAATAGAAACCGTAACATAGCTTCACATTGCTATATGATTCTGATTCCTCTCTTTTTCATGAACAGCTTTCTGGCGATATAAACGAAGAGGTTGATACTCATAACCGTATGCTTGACAGAATGGTATTTCCCAACCTTTTCTGCTACTTTTTATTTCTTCTTTTGGCTCAGAGAGATGCCATTGTTACTGAACATTTTGCGACACCTTCGAGCCCTTGTCTCGGCTCTGCCGATTCTTTCATCAAGGCTTCTCGTTCTGAAGTCTTGAGTCTCTTTATGAGATCAATGCTTTTGGCTTTGTTGTTTATGTCATTTACTTGGTTGAGTCTGCTCAAGTATGGTATTGATGCAACCGCTGCATCTAAGTCTGTTGAATCTGACCATCATGAGCTATTGCCTTTGCTTCTGAAAGATTTACAGAAGGAAGGTCTCTTTAAGCTTGGAGATAAAGCAATCCTCCTTGATGAGGTCAATGTTACTTCATACTCCCAAACAGTTTTGTATCTCCCAAACGAGACATTTGATTTTGTATCAATCTTGAACCTCATATATTTTCTGTTTTGGATAGACTCCTAGTTGTTGTTAACTGATTTTATATTAGTCTCTTTTCTGTCTTGTGTAACATCTCAGCAAGCAACACTTCCACAATGCAGTCGCACCTCCTTAACGAGAGCGCTCAGCAAGCAACACTTTCACAACATCTGAAAGTGAGATAGAAGATTGCACACGAAGGAGACGGTCAAAGCTAATAATAACCATATTTGGGAGTGATGTGTCCTTATGTGTTTAGGGATCTAAAAAGAAATGGTACATCAAATTGCAATGTATTGTGATCAATATTGCTAATTAGATTATAAAAATACAACATATTTGAGTAATAATTGGAGTAAGTGTGTTTTGGATATTTAATAGAAAAGCATCTCATATTTATGATTTAATTGTGTGTTTATTAAAGTTATCTAAAACCAAAAACTAAAACTTACAAAAGATAAATAGAAAAGTTATGATTTTTTGAAAAAATAAAATAATTTTAGGGTATAAATAGGGTTTAGGGTTTGAACCCTAACCCTATACCTCAAACTTCTAACCATATACCCCAAAACCATAAATCATACTTTAAACCTTAAAATCTTAATTGTATATACAATAAATTTGTCTCTTAATGTATAAATACAAATTTCAAAATTATAAATAAAAGAAGAATTAAGTTTTAAATATTCAATTTAGGGTTTAGGGCATTAGCGTTTAGGGTTTAGGTTATGTAAAAAAAGTAGATAAGATTATTGTTTTGAGGTGTATAATAATTAAATTATTGGTTTAGAGTTTTAAAATTGTTGCTTTGTTTTTTTTTATGATTTAATTTGTACCTTTAAGAGTTTAAACTTTAAGGTTTAGAGTTTATGATTTATGGTTTGGAGTTTAGGTTTAAGGTATAGGGTTTGAGGTTAGGGTTTAGGTTTAAGGCTTAGGGTTTAGGGCATTGGAGTATAGGGTTTATGATTCACACTTGAAACATATTTTTCATATTTGTCAATTAACAAAAAAAAATACATTAAAATTATTGCATATTTGGGATTTAAGTTTAATGTTTAAGGTTTAGAGTAACAATACACAACACAAAATTAAGAGTAAAAATAATTAGAATTATTTTCGAATTTGATTTAGTGTATAGGGTTTAGGGTTAGATTTAGTCTCTATGATTTAGGATTTAAAACATATTTTTTCTATTTGTCAATTACAAAAAAATATAAATCTTAAAATCAAATATATTCATTATTTAAATCTTAAAACCCCAATTCCAAATCATAAATTATGAACTATAAATTTAAGATTTTATATTTAAACATCAAAATTAAATAAAAACTATATTACCAAATGAAAGTTTCTGATTGGTTAATCCACTAGTCACAAGGATTGCACTTTTGTTTTAATATCAACCGTTGATGATATTCAATCCAACGTACATGAATCAACTCCTTCTTTTTCTCCTCTTCTCTTACTCTTTCGTCTCCTTTCTCCTCTACAGCCGCCGTATCTGTACTCCTCTTCCTCTCTTCTTTCTCTCTCGTTCCCTCTCACGGTGGTTCATCTCTCGATCCATCCCATGTCTCTCTGAAGAACTCGTCGTCGTCGTTCCCTCTCACGGTGGTTCACCTCAATTCATGGCCGGATGATTCAATCGCCAGGTTTATGGGGATGAGAGGCACTTTGTTACAGGCCTTGACTATCTCTTTAGGTTCCAACCTCAATCTCTCGATGCTATCTCTGAATTTTTCGCCTGAAGATTTTAAATTTGAATTTTGTGTGGTTTAGATCAGATCTAGCTAAATCTCCGGGTGAAATTCTGATTTCGTCTCAGGTGTCTTTATCTGCATCGATCGTTCAGCTGTCATCCAAGTCTTGGTGTTCATATCAGCTTCATCTAAAGTTTTAGATTATGTGAAACTGGTTACTGTCCTCATCCTCTATTGCTATTTCTCAGCCGGCGGAAACATCTAATAATAGGTTTCCTTTTGAACCTCCAACAAAGGAGATCAAGGAAGAAGTAATTGGTGTCTCCTCTTCACCAGAAGCTTCTCAGACAGTTGTGGCCAGTACGTTTACGAAAACTATTGTTCCAAGAAAGACAGGGAAGACTGGTGTTCTTGGTTCTCATAAGCTTACTGCTAAGGTAAAAGATTAAGTTTACTTAAGAATTGAAGTTTTGCCTCTCTTCTATTAAGTCTGTATTGTTGTTATGCAGCCAGAAGAGAACCTCTATGAGCAGAAGCCTGAAGAACCTGTACCTGTGATTCATGATGCTTCTTCGACTAGCAACACATCATCAGCTGGATCATCATTTACATCTGGGTTTGAGTACTTCGATGAGTAGAAATCTGGTGGACAAAGAAGGACACATGTGCTTAGCCATGTCCCTCTGCCAAATGGTGAAAGACCGATCATGTATCAGGTGGTGAAAGAAATGGTGGACAAGATGGGTTACGAAGTATGTCTTATGGTTTCAGTCTATCTTCCTTTGTGTAATCTCTTTCTCTCAGGATACAATATTGTTCACTGAACAAATTTCCCGACTCTGCTACAGGTTGGACTTGTTAGAGTCACCAAAAGAGTTCACGAGGCCTATTTTGCCCAGTTATATCTTTCAAAGGTTTGCAATTGGAAACTCAAAACATAGTTGTTTGTTCAGTGTCTCGTTTCCTTTACAGAGGTTTATTTTGTGGCGATATCTCAGGTGGGTATTGCCTCGGATTTAATGGTGACTTAGCTTTGCTTGCTTTTTTTGAATTTATTTGTGCAATCATTGGTGTAACTACTGTTTATTAACGAAAATGCAGCTAGTAAAACATCTCTATCAAGTTCTTTGATGCTAGTGGTACATGCTAAGGAAGAAGCCAGGAAAGAGAGATCTAAGGAGTTTGTTTAATTTTTTCTCAAGGTAGTTTAGGACTTGGAATAATGTTATATAAGACTAATGTAAGATTATTGTTTATGTACTTGATGATTTATGGAAATAATATATGTTTTATAAATTTAATGCAATATAAAGTTTATTTAAAAATCAAATTGCAATATATTTTATTTAATACAGCAAAGCTATAATATATACCAATAAAATGCCATGAAAAAAAAATTAATGGCATTTTATATGTGTCATTATAAAATATATTACAACACTAAAAATATGTTAGGAAAAATAGAATAATAGCATGGATACGACGTTAGGAAATAAATTTATATATCATTTTATTAGTGCTATAATAGGTCTGTCTGATGTAGCATTAAAAAAACGCTATGGTAGGAGGGGGTCTATTATAGCTGCGGCTGACATAGCGTTCATGAAAACGCTACCAAAACCCTATGGTAGCGTTTTCAGTGTGCTACTAATACCGATATTTCTTGTAGTGCTAGTCTGTCCAAAAGAGTTCTGATTGCCTGTGAAGGCACTCTTTTGTCCTCCATTGAAGAACCTGTTACCCTGCTGATTACCAAACCTGTTACCTTGGAAACCAGATCCTCCAATGTAATTCACATCTTCTTCCTGAGTGTCCTCCTCAGTCTGAATTACCTCAACATCTTGAGCAAAGTGGACAGTCTTCTTATTAGCCAGGAGATTGCAGATTGTGTCCATCCTAGATTTCAATTCAGCCATCTCTGAATTCTCTACACTTCCACCAGATTTCTTCCTCCTCTCATCCATAGTCTTGCAATTGTTGCTGCTTACTAAGTTCTCAATCAACTGCTTAGCTTGTGCAGGAGTCCTAGTGTTGAAGTTTGCATTACTGGAGTTATCCAGCGCAGATTGATATGGCAGATCTATGCCTCTGAAGAAGATACCAAGCAATTTGACTTCAGTGAATCCATGGTGTGGGCAATCACGCTGGTACTTCTTGAATCTCATCCAGGCATCTTTTAAAGGCTCCACAGCTCCTTGGGAGAATGTGAGTATGTCCTATCTGGACTGATCTGAACGCGCATCATCATAGAAATGACGCAGAAACTCAATCTTCAGGGCTGCCCAAGTATCAAACTGCCCAGGTGGCAGTTGCTTCAGCCATGCACCAGCGTCTCCAGCGAGACTGTGCGGAAAGAGTTTAAGGAACAGATAATCCTGGCAAACTCCATCATACTTCATGCCAGTGACTATGTCCTCAAACGAATCAATGTGATCCATAGGCTGCTCTGTTGGGTGACCATGGAATGCATTCTGTCTCATCAGCGAGTAGTAGATAGTCTTGATCTCAAAATCATTCCTCTCAAAGCCAGGCATCACCAAAGCTGACCGGTTTGCATGAAACTCATCCGGTCTGTTGTAGTCAGCTAAGGTCCTCTCATGTACAACCATCTCTCTACCTTGGGCCTGTCCTTGACCCTGGTTCTGCTCCTGTTGCGGTGGCTCAGGAGGATCAGGGATGACATTCCCTTCAGCATCAACCCTTTGACAAGCAGCATTGTACGGGTTGTTATCTTTGTCCCTCAGAGTACCTTGAGCATCGCGTACTAGAATTAGCTTATGTACTACCATTCTTTCTCTTATTTCTCTTCTGTTAGTCCTCTCTAGACGTCCAAGTTTTTCAAGATCGAGATTGATTGGGTTCGAGTTCGGATTACTTCGAGTTTCACGCTTCTGCATAAACTGTCTGTAATCGTCAAGCAACGATCGATGCTATCAGTGTAACGATCGATTCAATCTCAAATCGCTTAGTGACGATCGACACAAGAGGTGCAACGATCGACGCAAGGCGAAATCGGTACCTGCGACAGAGAGAAAACAGAGAAAAAGTCAGTAAAAAAAAAAAAAACGAAAACAAAAACAAAAAAAGAAAAATTCCTAGTAAAAACCCTAAGTTCGGTCCTATCGAAGATTTTAAGGGTCCCCGGCAACGGCGCCAAAAACTTGATAGGTCTAAGTTTTAATCCCTATACTAACTGCAAGTGCACAGTAATGTCAATGTAGTATATAGGGTATCGAATCCACAGAGACTCTGGTCTCGATAGATCAGAACCGTAGAGATTAATACTAAGAATAAAGCAGGTGGTGAATGAAATAAAAGCAAGGCAATAAAGTAAATCAGTAGCAGGAATTTGTTGTGAAAGCAATTAACTAAAAGCGCTAAGTCTAGAAAATTCTCAGGAAATCAGACAAGCAGACAAGTTAATCAGTCAAGATCAAATTAAACTCAGTTCTAGAACTCAAATCACGGAATTAGAATTAACCAAATCTCTTTGCGAAAATCCTCTAAGTCTAAGTGCAGTAATCCAAATCTCTTTGCAATTACTAACAGATTAAACCAGCATTAATTTCAAGTTCGATATGTTCACAATTAAACTAAACCAAATCTCTTTGCGAATAATTCATTTGCTCAACCTAAATATTTCAGATTCTAAACCACACTCTCGTGTCGTATTTAGCAACCTAAGATCTAGATTCTAATTGATCAGGTTAGAACTAGCATTAAGCACAATTTAGTTTGAAGAACATTCTAATCATGTGAATCCTTAACTGAATTAAACAAGTCTAGCAAGTCATAAAATCCTTAATGAGAAACCCTAAACCTAACTATGAATCTACTCAGAAATGATTAATGAAACAAAAATCATAGAAATAATAGATTGCATATAAGAAATTAAATAGATAAAGGGGTTCGAAATCTTCTCAAAAATAGATGAAGTACAGGATTAGATCAGCCCCAAAAGCTCTAAAAATCTCTTAGCTCTAAGTATGAAAGTGTGTCTAAAATAAAAGCCAAAACTCTAAATATATAGGCTTAATCTCGGCTGGGGCTTCTGTGTAAATACTGGAACTTTTCTGGGCTTTTCTGCAAATCTTCATAACATTATAAACCGCCGTATCTTGTCCCATCTCGCTAGTGTGTCGATCGACACCAAAGGTGTGTCGATCGATGCATGATCATCAAATTGGGCAGTGAGTTTAAACTCTCAGCCAAAATGCTCCAAAACTCCCAAAATGCTCCAAAATCTCCACATTGGCTCCAAATCTGATTAAACCTGTAAAAGACTCTAAAATAACACAAAAGACACTAAAAACACAACTATATCATGGCATAAAACCGGTAAAAACCATGATATATCATGGCATTAGAGCAAAGGAAGGACTGCCACTTGTCCCCATTTTGTGAGTCTCTATTCTCCTATATAAACAGCCCTTCATCCTCCCATTTTACAAACACCAAAACAAACAAGAAAAAGAGAGAAGAGAAAGAGAGAAGGAAGAGAAGAAGCGTGAGGGAGAGGAAGGAAGAGGAGAAGAAGAAGGAGAAGAAAGAGAAGAAGAGAAGAAGAGCGTGAGAGAAGAAGGAGAGAGAGAAGAAGAAGAGAGAGAGAGAGAAGAAGAAGCCGGAAAGAAGAGGAGAGAGAAAGTAGAGAGAGAAAGAAGAAAGAGAAAGAAGAGAGAGAAAGTGGAGAAGAGAGAGAAAGTGTAGAAGAGAGAGAAAAGATGGTCCAGAGAAGTCGCCGGAGAAGCTTCCTCGCCACCGTGTCTTCAGCCGGTTCTTCAAGGAGTTGGTTCAGATGGGTTATTGCAAGATTGAAGTTGGTTTGGGCGGTTTTGGATCGGTTTAGGTTAACCGGTCAACTCTTGGTCAACGGTTGACTTTGACCCGGTTTAGGCATTGGGTTATTGGTTCATTGGTCAACCGGTTCAAGAGGTGGAGTCAACCGGTTCAGCTGGGTCAACGGTCAACGGTCAACGGTCAGTGGTCAATACCGGTCAACGCCGCGGTCAACGCCGGTCAACGCGTTGACTCCGGCCGGTTTTGGTATTACGGTTCAGTTTCGGGTGTTCGTGACGCTTCGGAGTTCGCGTTCGTGTGTTCGGGAGGTTCGGGTTTAGTTCGGGTTTAGTTCGGGGTCTCGGAAAGTTGTATCCGCATCCGTGCCGTTCGTTCCGTGATATCACTGTGAGTCGGCTCAAACACCGTAGTTGCATATAGACGATAAATGGGAAACCGTAGAGATAGGATTGCATACCCGTTTGAATTAAATTGAATTGAGAATTGATTGATTGATTGAATTAACGTTAAACCGGCTAGGGTTAAAGATGCATGTTAGACTTAAACGGATTAAACCTGTTGAGTGCCGTTAGGTTGGTAGTGACGTTGCGTGATGCATTCATATAGTCATTGCATGATTAGGGCCGTATATGCATATATATGTAAGTAAAGAACGGTATGAAATGAATCTATATACGGGAATTAAGACGAGTTAAAATACGTAAGTTAAACCTAAACGAACGTATATAATATGAATGGTATCGGGGTTCCCGAGGTTAAATGAATTAAGTAATGAACGATGAGACGTCGGGGAGTTAGTAAGTTTACTAACTCTAAACCGACGGATTGAGGAGTTGATAAAAAGATGATTAGGATTGGTTAAGAAAAGTGAAGTGTTGTGATTGGTGAACCGTCAACGGGTTAGCAAGCTGCTAACCCAAGGTAGCGGGCGTAAATTGGTTAAAAGATGTTAGTAACCCTTGTGTGTTGATTGCGTGGTTGTGGTTGATCTGTTGTGCATGCCTTTAGATTTTCTCGGTGTTGGGCCGAGCAATCCGTATAGATACTTAACCTGGTCATGGGACCGGTTAAGTCGTAACCGCTGACTCGATACGGTGCTGAGTCAGGGGCGGTGTGGTGTGTGTGAGTAGACTTGTGGGAAGCGGTGTTGATTTGACAGTTGTTGTGATTGAGATTGATTGTTAGAGTCCAAGCGAGTCTGCGTGTTTACATTTCTACACTAGGACTCTAGGGTGCGTTTGATCCCGCAAGTCTAGGTGTTTGATTATGTTCTGGTACTTCCGACCCGATTGGATCCTCGGAGAGTTACCTAACCAGGTCATGGTGATTCTGGTTATGGTGTTAACCTACTGGGTGACGCCGGTAGGTGTGTAGTCCGGAGAATACGGGGTCATGTCCTAGGGCCGAATTGCATGGAAACTTGGGTTATCTAGGGATAGCCTGAGTCACCGCGTATCGATGGACAGAGAACGGTATCCTAGTCGTTAGGCCTTGTGTGGACGGCTAGGAGTCGTGGGTTAGTTGCCATATCGGTAACGGTGGAAACCCATGGAAGTTACCAAGATCGTAGGGGCCCGGCGTGTGGTTTTGGTGTAGTTGGTAGTGCGCGGTAGATAGATCGAGTCTCAATCGGGGACATGTGCTGCAGTGCTCCCGATTTCCTCTAACCGCCTTATCTTCCTTTCGGCAATTGATTGTGTGTGGGCTCGACACGACGTGGTAGTGCGTGATCGGCTATTTTGTTATGATTGATTGTTATTTTGGGGTTTCGGGCGGGAATCTATAGATGATAGATAGATTAGAAGCCTTAGTGGGGAGCCGATTCTCTGGGTGATCTTAGATCGCTCATTAGACTCTTTTGTGTTTTCAGGTTCAGCAGCGATAGACGCGGGAGGTCCTCGGTGTAGTTTCGGGATGGTTTGTGGCGGGGTTTTTGATTCGATGATTTTGGGATTTTCTCTCGGTTCGGCTTGGCGCCACACTTGTATTGATTTGCGTGTTGATTGTTTATTGATGAAAACGATTTGTAAAGTGACGGTTAAACGTTGTGCTGAACGTTTAATTGACTCAGAAATGAATATGCTTTCCTGATATTGTGTTTCGTCCGAACCGACACAACTCGCAGAAGTAGTACAAGGCGATCGACTTGTACTATGGAAACGAGGATAGCGGAGTCAAGGATAGGTTAGTGCGAGCCTTTGTCTCAAACCGATCTATCTCTGGCTTCGTCCTGTGACGAACTTTTCCTGTTCGACTTGCTCGGGTTCGATCGGTCATGTTCTTGTTTGATTGTTGACCGGTCAGCTCGACGGTCAGCGGAGAATGGGAAAGGGGCGTTACAATGATCTTCTGCATTGAGTCAGATGATCCTTTGACCGGTCTGCCTCTAGGATAAAGATCATACTCTTTTTTACCTTGTGAAGTTTTGTCCCAACTGGGTTTTCTTCATAAGGTTTTTAATGAGGTGATCCGAGGCCCATTCATTAGAGAGACAACCCGGCCTCTTCTCTATTTTCGACCAAGACTTTCCTTTCTCGTTTGAAGTCTTATTTCCCTTGTTTTCTTTTTAGTATTTTCGATGGCCCAAACTGTTTCTGGCCCATATGCTTTCAGTTGTAGTTACTTAAACATTCTTTTGGTTTAATGAAACGTCAAGTAAGTTTAGACAAATAAAACCCTAAGTTGGCGATTTTCCTCTCTCCATTGCGCGACTGCCCCCTTGGAGAAGTGAATCTCTCTGTTTCTTGCTTGTTCCTGTTGTTCTAAAGTTCTAAGTTCAGTAGCTCACTCGATCATCCCTTGAAAAGAAGAGAGTGCCATCGGCCAGTTTCTTGTCCCGCCCAATCCCAACCGTCCGCACCACTCTCTCACCGGCCGCCTGCACCGTCCGATCCCTTTACAGCCGGCATCTCGAATCATCTCTCTCTACCACCCACCCCATCTCATATCATCTGGTATCAAAGCTTTAAAGCTCCTGACAAGCTCGGTTATTTCTGTTCTCTTGCTTAGTTTTAATTCTATTTTGGCTCTTTTGTTTCTTTAAAATCGAAAATCAAAAAAATATAGGTTGATAGCATTTGTTCTCTCTCGGCCGAACACTCTTGCATGAACCGATTGTATAATCTGCTAGGTTATTGGCTGCTTTGAACTGCTTTGTTGTCTTGCTTCCTGTTTAATTCTGTTTAGTGTTCTCGGTTTAGTTTGTATTTCTAGGTTGTCGATCTTCAAAAGCGGCCGCAAACTAGGGCATTAGGGTTTTCCTTGTGCTTGCGGTTTGAATTAAGTGAATTGCGGTTTAGTTCTTATTATTTTCTTTACTTAACCTCGGCTTACTTTGCTTTCCTTTTATAGTTCTTAGTCAAAAAAAATTAAGTTTCGGTTTTGTTCTTTTTCCTTTTTTGCTTGCGACCGCCCTTTTCCTTTTCTAATCGAGCGCGTTTTCCTTTTTCTTCTTTCTTCTTTGGTACGTTTGATTTGTTTGTCAAGTGTGCAGGACGAATGGCCCAAGAACAGCCCAACCCACAAGCCGGAGCAGCTGACCTTGAACAGCTAATGGCCGCGATCCAAGCGATCGGCCAAACGCTTAGGGCTCGGCTTGACCGATTAGAGCGTCCCGTTGAGCAGCATCCTCGACCAGATGAGAAGAAGCCTCGGCCCGGAGCTTATCAGCCTCGGCCAGGAGGGTATCGGTACGGACCAGAGGCACAACAGCCTCAGTCCGATCAGCAGTGCCGACCAGGACAGTACCGCGGATGAGTTGAACGACCCAGACGCTTCTAGGACGTCCGACTGGACGATACAGACGACGATATGGATGAGCTTGAGGACGGACGCCACGGACCGCGACCACCATACCAGCGTGATCCTAATCACCGTGGACGCATACAAGAACAAGTGGTACAACATCCATATCCTAATGATATCAAGCTAAAGCCTCCTACTTTTGCAGGAAAGGTGGACCCGAAGGCCTATCTAGACTGGGAGCGGAGGATGGAGCATATCTTCGACCATTACGGATATCCCGAAAGTAGGAAGATATCTCTAGCAGTGGCCCAGTTCACAGGACATGCCCTGTCATGGTAAGACCGAGACGCTGCAGAACGAAGGCGCCATCGGTACGAACCGATCACTATGTGGGCTGACATGAAGTTTCAGCTAAGGCGTAGGTATGTTCCTACCCATTTCCATAGAGATTTGCAGAAACGTTTTCGTAAGCTGATGCAGGGAACCAAGTCGAAGAATATTTCGAAGAGTTCAAACAATTGCGGAATAGACTTGAGTTGGACGATTCCGAAGAGACCCTGATGGCCCAGTTCATGGATGGACTGAACGAGAGGATCGCTCGAAAGGTAGAGATTCAACCTTATTACGATATGACCGAGTTGTTGCATTTGTGTATACAGTTTAAGTATCACAACAAGCGGAAGTCCACGACCATAACCCGGCCTAGGACCAACACACCTTGGACTGCGCCAACTCCACGGCCCGTTGACAAAGGTAAGCCGGTTGAGGTTGAGTCCAGGTTCAAGAAGCCAACCATTGAGACGTCTAAGCCCAACCAACCAAACCCAGGTAAGCTCCCTAGCATATCCCGTTCTAGATATATCACATGTTTTAAGTGTCAGGTGAAAGGACATATGGCTCGAGACTGTCCGAACCGGAGGGTCATGAATCTGAACAAAGCCGGTGAGTACGAATCTCAGGATGAACAGAAGGATGAAGACATGGAGGAACCTGACACAGGGACGCCCATAGAGTATCCCGACTCTGGAGAGCTATTAGTGATCAGGAGAGCTCTCAATGCGCTTGTTGATCCCGAGATGGTGCAACGAGAGAACATCTTCCACACTCGCAGTACTGTGAACATCAAGGTATGTAGTCTTATTATCGATGGTGGATCTTGTACTAACGTGGCCAGCAGGAACATGGTCGATAAACTCCGCCTTCAAGTGACTAAGCACCCGTGGCCGTACCGACTTCGGTGGCTGAACGATGACACGGAGATCCGGATCGCAGACCAAGTAACTGTACCTTTCAGCATTGGACGATATCATGATCAGGTAGTATGCGACGTGGTTCCTATGCAGGTTGGACACCTATTGCTCGGCCGACCGTGGCAGTTCGAGAAGGATTCCTTTCATAACGGACGGACCAACCATTACTCATTCGTCCATGACAAGCGGAAGTACCAGCTCGCACCGCTCACACCGCAGGAAGTGCATGAGATGCAACTACACCTTGCCAAGGACAAAAAGAACCGTAAGACCAATCTTCTTATCTCTTCTCATTCCGTATTTAGAGCTATTGTTCAGAACACGTAGGTTCTACTGATGATCTTTAGAGAGGCTTTACACTCGTGTTCAAACGATGTCGAGCTACCCCGGGAAGTTGTTTCTTTGTTGGACAGGTTTAAGGATGTCTTTCCGGACGAGATACCAGCCGGCCTACCTCCCATCAGAGGCATTGAGCATCAGATCGATCTCGTGCCAGGAGCGGCCCTGCCCAACCAACCTGCGTACCGGGTGAAACCGACCGAGTCCAAGGAACTGGAGAAACAAGTACAACACTGTCGGATTATGTGTGTTCATGGTGTAATTGTCAGGTTACATCCTAGCACATAATAAACTAGGATCTAGGTGATTTGCAGTTGAATCATAAACAGATCAGGATCATTACCTCTTTTAGAGTGTAGCGGATTGATTGGTAATATCGAGATCACTTAGAGCAGATGATTACCGGCTCCTCCTAGGTATCCACACGCTTACAAGCAACTGGATCAGGCTGCTAGACCAAGCTGGAACAACAGAGAGAGAGAGGATGGCTCAGGTGAAAATCGCAGATGGGGTGATGAATTACCCTAGGCTGCGCCTCTGATCCCTTATATGGGCCCAAGGAATTATCCTAATGGCCTATTGGGATTTTGGGCCCAAGACACAAATCAGACAAAAGCCTGTATTTTGTCTGGCCCAATTCTCTGTACTAATACAGTAAATGCCTTGCATCTTACCGTATTAATTCCATTTAACTTTCCCGTTAGCTATGGTGTGTGACCCTTTGGGATCATACAATACTGGTAATAAGTCCTAAACTTATAGATCAAGAGCGGACTCTAGCAAGTCATCATGATCACCCAGTATTTATGACTTATGTCTGATCTCGACACTTATCATACTTTCTAGAGATAGTACGGTAGATTTCAGGACATTCCCAACAATCTCCCACTTGTACTGGAATCCTACATTCCCTAATCCTTTTGTCTCAATATCTCGATCTGGCATAAGGCAAGATGCGTGTCATCCTTATATAGCCAGACCATGTTCATCGGACCAGATTTGATACTGACAATGCAAACGACTTGGGCAAGTCCGTTTGGGAGTGGCCACTCTCTTACCAGCTATCAAGTCTCCGATTGGCCTAGATATATTACCTCCGTTAAACGGCAGGGACAAATTGTTGGGAATGTCCTGAAATCTACCGTACTATCTCTAGAAAGTATGATAAGTGTCGAGATCAGACATAAGTCATAAATACTGGGTGATCATGATGACTTGCTAGAGTCCGCTCTTGATCTATAAGTTTAGGACTTATTACCAGTATTGTATGATCCCTAAGGGTCACACACCATAGCTAACGGGAAAGTTAACAAGGAATTAATACGGTAAGATGCAAGGCATTTACTGTATTTGTACAGAGAATTGGGCCAGACAAAATACAGGCTTTTGTCTGATTTGTGTCTTGGACCCAAAATCCTAATAGGCCATTAGTTTAATAACTTGGGCCCATATAAGGAAGAGGAATGGCGCCTAGGGCTGAGACACATCACCCTCTGCGATTTCCCTGTGCCGTCTTCCTCTCTCTCTGATTCATTCCAGATTGGTCTAGCAGCCTGATCCATAGCTTGTAAGCGTGTGGATACCAAGGAGGAGCCGGTAATCATCTGCTCTAAGTGATCTCGACATTACCAATCAATCCGCTGCACTCTAAAAGAGGTAATGATCCTGATCTGTATGATTCAACTGCAAATCACCTAGATCCTAGATAATTATGTGCTAGGTTGTAATCTGAGAATTAAACCATGAACACACATAATCCTACAGTGGTATCAGAGCCTAGGTCGTTAGGTTTTTGCTGTTTGGATCATATTTAGGTTGTTTTAATGTTAAGAATCGAATTTGGCTTAAGAAATTTGATTAGAACTTGTAAAACCCTAATATGAAATCGCTTTGATTTTGCTTAATCACAAGTGAATCGTTTTTGTTCAAGGTTAATATTTTGAATCGAATGTTGACTTTGTCTACATAATTAAAACGATCGCATGCTTCATGAAACAATCGTGTTGTCCTTGTTTCATAATTAAAACGAACATGTTAGGTTTGTTTAAGAGACGTGATCGATTTTGTTTTGGTAAAGTCGAAATCTCTTATTGAAGATTTTAATAAGCATGAATCGATTGTTTGAATGGAAGAGGACAAAATCTTTTTGTTGTTATGTGAATATCATGATTGTTGAATTACGATTTGTTTAAGGATCATGATTTTGTCCTTTAGTGATTATAACAATCGGATGTTGAATTTGTCCTTTTGTTAATCACATGATCATTTTTTCATGTAAGCAATTATTTAATTAATGTATGAATCAATTAATTATTTAATTAATTATGGTTCAAGCGGTTAACCCAAATCGCGGTTTGCTGGAAATTATTTAATACAATTGGTATTATTTAATTTCTGGTTAAACCGGATTTAAATTCAAAAATTGAATTTTAACCTAAACCGAAGGCTGGTCTAAGTTTGATTTGGTTGGACCAAATAATTTAGAGCTGGTCTGGTTTAGTGAATAACCAGTTGGATTTAGTAGTTAATTTGGTCTTGGACCAGAATTAATGAACCGACTCGGTTATGTCAAATTATTGGGCCAATTGGAATTCTGTGGTCTTGGGCCAAGAATTGGGCCTATAATTTGTGACCCATCCGAAAACTTTAATAAGATATTAAATTAGAAATTTCTATTTTTAGCATGCTTCTAAATTTAGAAAGTTTATAAAATAAGTAAGTTTCCAAAAATAGTAATCTTCTATTTTTGGAAAGAAAACCTAAAATTCTCAAAACCAATATCAAGCTTGGATGTCTTGCCCAATCTTGTCAGCTACTTAACGCTTATTCAATTACAGATATGGCTTACAGTGTGAGGTGTCTGTTTTTGCGTAAGTAAAGTAGTATATAGTCACTAATTTCATTGGGAGTCCCAGACTTTAGTGATTATTTGGCTGTAAGAGATTGGTTTCCTTGACTGGGCCATCGGGAGTCCCGAGCCTTGAGACATCTGGTGAATTGGGCCTTGGTCCCAATCCACAACCGAGAGTTATATGGTTATAACTAGCTATGTGTATGCTTACCAAGTAAAGCTAATTCCGGGTGACGGCCAGTGGCCCACTTTGGTTTTAGTTGAACATGGGTCTCGGAATCATTGCATTCTTATGAGGTTAAACAAAGAAATTTTGAATGCAATGCGAGTTTTCTTATAGGTTTTTAAGATTACTCTTTTATGAGCTAAATAACTAAAAACTCTATTGTCTCATAATTTCAGCTATGTCAAGCACAACAACACAAAACACTTTCTCGATCCGGTCTGCCCTTGAGAAGGACAAACTGAACGGATCAAACTTCCTGAACTGGTCCAGGAACCTGAGACTTGTGCTCAGGCAGGAGAAGAAGGCTTATGTCCTTGAAAGAGTTCTCCCCCCTAGACCTGCGACTAATGCCGCGCAATCTGTGAAGAATGCATATGATACGCATTCTTCAGATGCTAATGACGTGGTTTGCCTAATGTTGGCGACAATGGCTCCCGAACTGCAGATGCAGTGGGAAGGCCTGAATTGTCCCATGGAACTGATGGCAAACCTGAAAGCGTTGTTTCAGGAGCAGGCTCGTACAGAGAGATTCCAAACTGTAAAGAATCTCTTGGACTGTAAAATGGCTAAGGATGCAGCAGTGAGTCCACATGTTCTGAAAATGATGGGTTATCTCGATCATTTGACTAGACTCGACTGTCCTATAAGCCAAGAGCTTGCTTGTGATATCGTTCTGCAGTCTCTTACTCCTGCATATGACCAGTTCATCTTGAACTATAATATGCATGGGTTGATAAAGACTTTGCCTGAGCTACATGGTATGCTCAAGACTGCAGAACCTAATCTGAAGAAGGCCAAGGAGCCATCTGTACTCATGGTGCAGAAGGGCAAGGGTTTCAAGAAATCCGCTGCAGACAAGGGAAAGGGCAAGGCAGTCGAAAAGGCCAAGCCCAAGCCCGTGTCTAAAGCTGGGCCTACTGATATCTGCCACTTTTGCAAAGAGGCAGGGCATTATCGCAGGGACTGTAAGAAATACCAGGAAAGTCTGAAGAAGAAGAAGAAGTCCTTGGAGACTACTGCTTCAGGTATTTTTGTTATTGAAGTAAATACTAATACTTCTGATAATACCACTTGGGTATTAGATACTGGATGTGGGGCTCATATTTGTACTAATATGCAGGCGCTCAGCAACAGTAGAAGGTTGAAGCAAGGGCAAGTAGAGTTGCGGGTTGGCAATGGAGCGAAGGTTCCAGCACTGGCCGTTGGCACTTACTTGTTGTCTTTACCTTCTGGATTGATTTTAGAACTTGAGAATTGTTATTTTTTACCTGCTATAAGCAGAAATATCATTTCAGTTTCATTATTGGATTTGCAAGGATTTGATTTTTCTATTAAGAATAAATTGTGTTCCTTTAATCTCAATAATATGTTCTATGGTTGTGCCCCTCTTATTAATGGGCTGTACATGCTGGATCAATCTGCTCCAGTATATAACATTAATACAAAACGGTTCAAATCTAACAAAGAAAATGAAACGTTTCTCTGGCATTGTCGTTTGGGGCACATTAGTGAGAAACGCGTCAAGAGGCTCCATTCAAATGGACTCTTGGGCTCATTTGACTTTGAGTCTTGTGAGCAATGCGAATCTTGCCTAATGGGCAAAATGACACGGGCCCCTTTCAATAAACCCACAGAAAGGGCCAGTGAACTATTGGGCCTGATACACACTGATGTGTGTGGCCCAATGTCCACAAATGCTAGAGGAAACTATCAGTACTTCATTACATTCACTGATGATTTCAGTAGATATGGATATGTCTACTTGATGAAACATAAGTCGGAAACCTTTGAAAAGTTCAAAGAATTCCAGAATGAAGTACAGAACCAGCTTGGTAAAAGTATTAAGGCTCTTCGGTCGGACCGAGGAGGAGAATATTTGAGCCAGGAATTCCGTGATCATCTGAGTGAGTGTGGGATCATCTCCCAACTCACACCTCCTGGAACACCTCAGTGGAATGGTGTGTCTGAGAGAAGGAATCGGACATTGTTAGATATGGTCCGATCCATGATGAGTCACACAGACCTTCCTATATCCCTTTGGGGATATGCTTTGCTGACCGCAACGTTCACACTGAACAGAGTGCCATCAAAAGCAGTAGCAAAGACACCATATGAGTTATGGACTGGAAAAGCTCCAGCAATGTCTTTTCTCAGAATTTGGGGTTGTGAAGCCTATGTCAAAAGATTAATCTCAGACAAGCTTACACCAAAATCTGACAAATGCTACTTCATTGGTTATCCTAGGGATACCAAGGCTTATTACTTCTATCTGCGATCCGAGAACAAGATCTTTGTTGCTCGGGATTGTACTTTTCTTGAGAGGGAATTTCTCTCTAAGAAAGATAGTGGGAGTAAGGTACAACTTGATGAAATTCAAGAAGGACAGGAACCTGTTCAACCTAATGAGGAAGAACAGCAGGATGAATTACATGAAGTTGTAATAGAACCTGAACCTGCAGTACCTGAAGTTCGAAGATCCGGAAGGATCCGTCACGAACCTGATAGATATCAGGGATTCCTCGTGACTAATAGCCATGATATTTTGATCATTGACGGTGATGAACCCTCGAACTTTGCAGAAGCCATGATGGTCCCTGACTCCTTAAAGTGGCGTGAAGCCACTGAATCCGAGATGGACTCCATGTCTGTCAACCGAGTGTTTTCACTGGTTGATTTACCCGCTGGTGCAAAAGCCATCGAGTGTAAATGGATCTTCAAGAAGAAGATTGACATGGATGGAAATGTCCAGATTTACAAGGCCAGGTTGGTGGCAAAAGGTTTCAAGCAAATTCATGGTATAGACTATGATGAAACCTATTCACCAGTGGCCATGATGAAATCAATTCGGATTCTCCTAGCAACTGCCGCTTATTATGATTATGAGATTTGGCAGATGGATGTGAAAACCGCCTTCCTGAATGGAATCTTGGAGGAGGATGTGTATATGACACAACCTGACGGTTACATTGATCCTAAGAATGCTGGGAAAGTATGTAAACTTCATAAATCCATTTATGGATTGAAGCAAGCATCGAGGAGTTGGAATCTTCGTTTTGATGAGGCAATAAAGAAATTTGACTTCATCAGAAACGAGGAAGAACAATGTGTGTATAAGAAAACTAGTGGGAGCAAAGTGGCGTTTCTTATCCTATATGTCGATGACATATTACTTCTTGGAAATGATATTCCAATGCTGAAGTCTGTTAAAGACTGGCTGGGAAGTTGTTTTTCCATGAAGGACATGGGTGAAGCCGCGTATGTTCTTGGAATCCGAATCTTTAGAGACAGATCTAAAAGGCTGATTGGACTTTGTCAAGATGCTTATATAGACAAAATCCTGCATCGATTCGGAATGGATAAATCCAAGAAGGGCTTCACGCCAATGATACATGGTGCTACACTAAGCAAAGATCAGTGTCCTAAAACACCTGATGAGCTTAAGCGCATGAGTAGGATTCCTTATGCTTCGGCTATAGGATCTATCATGTATGCCATGATCTGTACTCGTCCTGATGTTGCTTATGCACTAAGCATGACGAGTAGGTACCAGTCTAATCCAGGTGAGAGTCACTGGATTGCCGTAAAGAATATCCTGAAGTATTTAAGGAATACTAAGGATAAGTTCTTGGTTTACGGAGGAAGTGAAGTGCTTGAAATGAGTGGATTCACGGATGCAAGTTTTCAGACAGATAAAGATGATTTCCGGTCACAGTCTGGTTACATCTTCTGTCTGAATGGCGGTGCAGTAAGTTGGAAAAGCTCCAAGCAGAGCACCGTGGCAGATTCCACAACTGAAGCTGAATACATCGCTGCTTCAGAAGCTGCGAAGGAAGGAGTTTGGATAAGGAACTTCTTGATTGAACTCGGTGTATTCCCAAATGCTACTGAGCCACTAGCACTGTATTGTGACAACAATGGTGCAATTGCTCAAGCTAAGGAACCGAGACATCATCAGAAATCCAAACATATTATGAGAAGGTATCACCTGATTCGTGATATAGTGAATAGAGGTGAAGTAATGGTCAGCAGAGTTCCCACTGATGAGAACGTGGCTGACCCGTTGACAAAGCCACTCCCGAGACCTAAGCACGAGTTGCATACTGCTGCTGTAGGAATTAGAGATATTCAAATGTAATCTCTTTTTGAGTGGGAGTTGTGAGGGCTTTATTTTAGTTATTTTGATTGGTTCATGTAAACATTTTTTAAATGTTAATGAAATTTTTATTTCTGGATTATTTTTAACTGTGATATAAAATAATCGTTCCAAAATGATTCATGTCATTATATATGGGCCATCGAAGTACATGAGTAGACTTGATCCTGAAACCCCATATTTAACGAAATGACATAAATCATAGTGTCCATAGTCGAAGGTTGTTGAAATTGGAACACCAACAACCACTTGAGACTAGAGTGTGTTGAGACTTATGACCAAGTTTCGAGGGGTCATAGATGCGCGTCATCAAAGTCGACACATAGGTATATGTAGGGGAGCATATGACCGGACATGGCCCGCTGATGAGAACTCTACAAGATATTAATATCTGTGTCATAAGAGGTTCTCATATACGACTATAGAGTATAGTCCTTAGACCTGAGTTCGCATGCATGTGGCTGCACATGGAGTGATGCGCTTTGATCATTGTCTAACGCTGTTTCGTAACTGGGAGCTATAAGGACCTTGGTTGGGTGTATTATGAAGTGTGTAGTTCATAGTGATGGAACAAGATGGGATTTGTCCCTGCCGTTTAACGGAGGTAATATCTCTAGGCCAATCGGAGACTTGATAGCTGGTAAGAGAGTGGCCACTCCCAAACGGACTTGCCCAAGTCGTTTGCATTGTCAGTATCAAATCTGGTCCGATGAACATGGTCTGGCTATATAAGGATGACACGTATCTTGCCTTATGCCAGATCGAGATATTGAGACAAAAGGATTAGGGAATGTAGGATTCCAGTACAAGTGGGAGATTGTTGGGAATGTCCTGAAATCTACCGTACTATCTCTAGAAAGTATGATAAGTGTCGAGATCAGACATAAGTCATAAATACTGGGTGATCATGATGACTTGCTAGAGTCCGCTCTTGATCTATAAGTTTAGGACTTATTACCAGTATTGTATGATCCCTAAGGGTCACACACCATAGTTAACGGGAAAGTTAACAAGGAATTAATACGGTAAGATGCAAGGCATTTACTGTATTTGTACAGAGAATTGGGCCAGACAAAATACAGGCTTTTGTCTGATTTGTGTCTTGGGCCCAAAATCCTAATAGGCCATTAGTTTAATAACTTGGGCCCATATAAGGAAGAGGAATGGCGCCTAGGGCTGAGACACATCACCCTCTGCGATTTCCCTGTGCCGTCTTCCTCTCTCTCTGATTCATTCCAGCTTGGTCTAGCAGCCTGATCCATAGCTTGTAAGCGTGTGGATACCAAGGAGGAGCCGGTAATCATCTGCTCTAAGTGATCTCGACATTACCAATCAATCCGCTGCACTCTAAAAGAGGTAATGATCCTGATCTGTATGATTCAACTGCAAATCACCTAGATCCTAGATAATTATGTGCTAGGTTGTAATCTGAGAATTAAACCATGAACACACATAATCCTACACAAATCCCATCTTGTTCCATCACTATGAACTACACACTTCATAATACACCCAACCAAGGTCCTTATAGCTCCCAGTTACGAAACAGCGTTAGACAATGATCAAAGCGCATCAATCCATGTGCAGCCACATGCATGCGAACTCAGGTCTAAGGACTATACTCTATAGTCGTATATGAGAACCTCTTATGACACAGATATTAATATCTTGTAGAGTTCTCATCAGCGGGCCATGTCCGGTCATATGCTCCCCTACATATACCTATGTGTCGACTTTGATGCCGCGCATCTATGACCCCTCGAAACTTGGTCATAAGTCTCAACACATTCTAGTCTCAAGTGGTTGTTGGTGTTCCAATTTCAACAACCTTCGACTATGGACACTATGATTTATGTCATTTCGTTAAACATGGGGTTTCAGGATCAAGTCTACTCATGTACTTAGATGGCCCATATATAATGACATGAATCATTTTGGAACGATTATTTTATATCACAGTTAAAAATAATCCAGAAATAAAAATTTCATTAACATTAAAATGTTTACATGAACCAATCAAAGTAACTAAAATAAAGCCCTCACAACTCCCACTCAAAAAGAGATTACATTTGAATATCTCTAATTCCTACAGCAGCAGTATGCAACTCGTGCTTAGGTCTCGGGAGTGGCTTTGTTAACGGGTCAGCCACGTTCTCATCAGTGGGAACTCTGCTGACCATCACTTCACCTCTATTCACTATATCACGAATCAGGTGATACCTTCTCATAATATGTTTGGATTTCTGATGATGTCTCGGTTCCTTGGCTTGAGCAATTGCACCATTGTTGTCACAATACAGTGCTAGAGGCTCAGTGGCATTTGGGAATACACCGAGTTCAATCAAGAAGTTCCTTATCCAAACTCCTTCCTTCGCAGCTTCTGAAGCAGCGATGTATTCAGCTTCAGTTGTGGAATCTGCCACGGTGCTCTGCTTGGAGCTCTTCCAACTTACTGCACCGCCATTCAGACAGAAGATGTAACCAGACTGTGACCGGAAATCATCTTTATCTGTCTGAAAACTTGCATCAGTGAATCCACTCATTTCAAGCACTTCACTTCCTCCGTAAACCAAGAACTTATCCTTAGTATTCCTCAAATACTTCAGGATATTCTTTACGGCAATCCAGTGACTCTCACCTGGATTAGACTGGTACCTACTCGTCATGCTTAGTGCATAAGCAACATCAGGACGAGTACAGATCATGGCATACATGATAGATCCTATAGCCGAAGCATAAGGAATCCTACTCATGCGCTTAAGCTCATCAGGTGTTTTAGGACACTGATCCTTGCTTAGTGTAGCACCATGTATCATTGGCGTGAACCCCTTCTTGGATTTATCCATTCCGAATCGATGCAGGATTTTGTCTATATAAGCATCTTGACAAAGTCCAATCAGCTTTTTAGATCTGTCTCTAAAGATTCGGATTCCAAGAACATACGCGGCTTCACCCATGTCCTTCATGGAAAAACAACTTCCCAGCCAGTCTTTAACAGACTTCAGCATTGGAATATCATTTCCAAGAAGCAATATGTCATCGACATATAGGATAAGAAACGCCACTTTGCTCCCACTAGTTTTCTTATACACACATTGTTCTTCCTTGTTTCTGATGAAGTCAAAATTCTTTATTGCCTCATCGAAACGAAGATTCCAACTCCTTGATGCTTGCTTCAATCCATAAATGGATTTATGAAGTTTGCATACTTTCCCAGCATTCTTAGGATCAATGTAACCGTCAGGTTGTGTCATATACACATCCTCCTCCAAGATTCCATTCAGGAAGGCGGTTTTCACATCCATCTGCCAAATCTCATAATCATAATAAGCGGCAGTTGCTAGGAGAATCCGAATTGATTTCATCATGGCCACTGGTGAATAGGTTTCATCATAGTCTATACCATGAATTTGCTTGAAACCTTTTGCCACCAACCTGGCCTTGTAAATCTGGACATTTCCATCCATGTCAATCTTCTTCTTGAAGATCCATTTACACTCGATGGCTTTTGCACCAGCGGGTAAATCAACCAGTGAAAACACTCGGTTGACAGACATGGAGTCCATCTCGGATTCAGTGGCTTCACGCCACTTTAAGGAGTCAGGGCCCATCATGGCTTCTGCAAAGTTCGAGGGTTCATCACCGTCAATGATCAAAAGATCATGGCAATTAGTCACGAGGAATCCCTGATATCTATCGGGTTCGTGACGGATCCTTCCGGATCTTCGAACTTCAGGTACTGCAGGTTCAGGTTCTATTACAACTTCATGTAATTCATCCTGCTGTTCTTCCTCATCAGGTTGAACAGGTTCATATCCTTCTTGAATTTCATCAAGTTGTACCTTACTCCCACTATCTTTCTTAGAGAGAAATTCCCTCTCAAGAAAAGTGCAATCCCGAGCAACAAAGATCTTGTTCTCGGATCGCAGATAGAAGTAATAAGCATCTTGACAAAGTCCAATCAGCTTTTTAGATCTGTCTCTAAAGATTCGGATTCCAAGAACATACGCGGCTTCACCCATGTCCTTCATGGAAAAACAACTTCCCAGCCAGTCTTTAACAGACTTCAGCATTGGAATATCATTTCCAAGAAGCAATATGTCATCGACATATAGGATAAGAAACGCCACTTTGCTCCCACTAGTTTTCTTATACACACATTGTTCTTCCTTGTTTCTGATGAAGTCCAAATTCTTTATTGCCTCATCGAAACGAAGATTCCAACTCCTGGATGCTTGCTTCAATCCATAAATGGATTTATGAAGTTTGCATACTTTCCCAGCATTCTTAGGATCAATGTAACCGTCAGGTTGTGTCATATACACATCCTCCTCCAAGATTCCATTCAGGAAGGCGGTTTTCACATCCATCTTCCAAATCTCATAATCATAATAAGCGGCAGTTGCTAGGAGAATCCGAATTGATTTCATCATGGCCACTGGTGAATAGGTTTCATCATAGTCTATACCATGAATTTGCTTGAAACCTTTTGCCACCAACCTGGCCTTGTAAATCTGGACATTTCCATCCATGTCAATCTTCTTCTTGAAGATCCATTTACACTCGATGGCTTTTGCACCAGCGGGTAAATCAACCAGTGAAAACACTCGGTTGACAGACATGGAGTCCATCTCGGATTCAGTGGCTTCACGCCACTTTAAGGAGTCAGGGCCCATCATGGCTTCTGCAAAGTTCGAGGGTTCATCACCGTCAATGATCAAAAGATCATGGCAATTAGTCACGAGGAATCCCTGATATCTATCGGGTTCGTGACGGATCCTTCCGGATCTTCGAACTTCAGGTACTGCAGGTTCAGGTTCTATTACAACTTCATGTAATTCATCCTGCTGTTCTTCCTCATCAGGTTGAACAGGTTCATATCCTTCTTGAATTTCATCAAGTTGTACCTTACTCCCACTATCTTTCTTAGAGAGAAATTCCCTCTCAAGAAAAGTGCAATCCCGAGCAACAAAGATCTTGTTCTCGGATCGCAGATAGAAGTAATAAGCATCTTGACAAAGTCCAATCAGCTTTTTAGATCTGTCTCTAAAGATTCGGATTCCAAGAACATACGCGGCTTCACCCATGTCCTTCATGGAAAAACAACTTCCCAGCCAGTCTTTAACAGACTTCAGCATTGGAATATCATTTCCAAGAAGCAATATGTCATCGACATATAGGATAAGAAACGCCACTTTGCTCCCACTAGTTTTCTTATACACACATTGTTCTTCCTTGTTTCTGATGAAGTCCAAATTCTTTATTGCCTCATCGAAACGAAGATTCCAACTCCTGGATGCTTGCTTCAATCCATAAATGGATTTATGAAGTTTGCATACTTTCCCAGCATTCTTAGGATCAATGTAACCGTCAGGTTGTGTCATATACACATCCTCCTCCAAGATTCCATTCAGGAAGGCGGTTTTCACATCCATCTTCCAAATCTCATAATCATAATAAGAGGCAGTTGCTAGGAGAATCCGAATTGATTTCATCATGGCCACTGGTGAATAGGTTTCATCATAGTCTATACCATGAATTTGCTTGAAACCTTTTGCCACCAACCTGGCCTTGTAAATCTGGACATTTCCATCCATGTCAATCTTCTTCTTGAAGATCCATTTACACTCGATGGCTTTTGCACCAGCGGGTAAATCAACCAGTGAAAACACTCGGTTGACAGACATGGAGTCCATCTCGGATTCAGTGGCTTCACGCCACTTTAAGGAGTCAGGGCCCATCATGGCTTCTGCAAAGTTCGAGGGTTCATCACCGTCAATGATCAAAAGATCATGGCAATTAGTCACGAGGAATCCCTGATATCTATCGGGTTCGTGACGGATCCTTCCGGATCTTCGAACTTCAGGTACTGCAGGTTCAGGTTCTATTACAACTTCATGTAATTCATCCTGCTGTTCTTCCTCATCAGGTTGAACAGGTTCCTGTCCTTCTTGAATTTCATCAAGTTGTACCTTACTCCCACTATCTTTCTTAGAGAGAAATTCCCTCTCAAGAAAAGTGCAATCCCGAGCAACAAAGATCTTGTTCTCGGATCGCAGATAGAAGTAATAAGCCTTGGTATCCCTAGGATAACCAATGAAGTAGCATTTGTCAGATTTTGGTGTAAGCTTGACTGAGATTAATCTTTTGACATAGGCTTCACAACCCCAAATTCTGAGAAAAGACATTGCTGGAGCTTTTCCAGTCCATAACTCATATGGTGTCTTTGCTACTGCCTTTGATGGCACTCTGTTCAGTGTGAACGTTGCGGTCAGCAAAGCATATCCCCAAAGGGATATAGGAAGGTCTGTGTGACTCATCATGGATCGGACCATATCTAACAATGTCCGATTCCTTCTCTCAGACACACCATTCCACTGAGGTGTTCCAGGAGGTGTGAGTTGGGAGATGATCCCACAGTCACTCAGATGATCACGGAATTCCTGGCTCAAGTATTCTCCTCCTCGGTCCGACCGAAGAGCCTTAATACTTTTACCAAGCTGGTTCTGCACTTCATTCTGGAATTCTTTGAACTTCTCAAAGGTTTCCGACTTATGTTTCATCAAGTAGACATATCCATATCTACTGAAATCATCAGTGAATGTAATGAAGTACTGATAGTTTCCTCTAGCATTTGTGGACATTGGGCCACACACGTCAGTATGTATCAGGCCCAATAGTTCACTGGCCCTTTCTGTGGGTTTATTAAAAGGGGCCCGTGTCATTTTGCCCATTAGGCAAGATTCGCATTGCTCACAAGACTCAAAGTCAAATGAGCCCAAGAGTCCATTTGAATGGAGCCTCTTGACGCGTTTCTCACTAATATGCCCCAAACGACAATGCCAGAGAAACGTCTCATTTTCTTCGTTAGATTTGAACCGTTTTGTATTAATGTTATATACTGGAGAAGATTGATCCAGCATGTACAGCCCATTAATAAGAGGGGCACAACCATATAACATATTATTGAGATTAAAGGAACACAATTTATTCTTAATAGAAAAATCAAATCCTTGCAAATCCAATAATGAAACTGAAATGATATTTCTGCTTATAGCAGGTACAAAATAACAATTCTCAAGTTCTAAAATCAATCCAGAAGGTAAAGACAACAAGTAAGTGCCAACGGCCAGTGCTGGAACCTTCGCTCCATTGCCAACCCGCAACTCTACTTGCCCTTGCTTCAACCTTCTACTGTTGCTGAGCGCCTGCATATTAGTACAAATATGAGCCCCACATCCAGTATCTAATACCCAAGTGGTATTATCAGAAGTAGTAGTATTTACTTCAATAACAAAAATACCTGAATTAGTAGTCTCCAAGGACTTCTTCTTCTTCTTCAGACTTTCCTGGTATTTCTTACAGTCCCTGCGATAATGCCCTGCCTCTTTGCAAAAGTGGCAGATATCAGAAGGCCCAGCTTTAGACACGGGCTTGGGCTTGGCCTTTTCGACTGCCTTGCCCTTTCCCTTGTCTGCAGCGGATTTCTTGAAACCCTTGCCCTTCTGCACCATGAGTACAGATGGCTCCTTGGCCTTCTTCAGATTAGGCTCTGCAGTCTTGAGCATACCATGTAGCTCAGGCAAAGTCTTTATCAACCCATGCATATTATAGTTCAAGATGAACTGGTCATATGCAGGAGTAAGAGACTGCAGAACGATATCACAAGCAAGCTCTTGGCTTATAGGACAGTCGAGTCTAGTCAAATGATCGAGATAACCCATCATTTTCAGAACATGTGGACTCACTGCTGTATCCTTAGCCATTTTACAGTCCAAGAGATTCTTTACAGTTTGGAATCTCTCTGTACGAGCCTGCTCCTGAAACAACGCTTTCAGGTTTGCCATCAGTTCCATGGGACAAGTCAGGCCTTCCCACTGCATCTGCAGTTCGGGAGCCATTGTCGCCAACATTAGGCAAACCACGTCATTAGCATCTGAAGAATGCGTATCCCAAGCATTCTTCACAGCTTGTGCGGCATTATTCGCAGGTCTAGGGGGGAGAACTCTTTCAAGGACATAAGCCTTCTTCTCCTGCCTGAGCACAAGTCTCAGGTTCCTGGACCAGTTCAGGAAGTTTGATCCGTTCAGTTTGTCCTTCTCAAGGGCAGACCGGATCGAGAAAGTGTTTTGTGTTGTTGTGCTTGACATAGCTGAAATTATGAGACAATAGAGTTTTAGTTATTTAGTTCATAAAAGAGTAATCTTAAAAACTTATAAGAAAACTCGCATTGCATTCAAAATTTCTTTGTTTAACCTCATAAGAATGCAATGATTCCGAGACCCATGTTCAACTAAAACCAAAGTGGGCCACTGGCCGTCACCCGGAATTAGCTTTACTTGGTAAGCATACACACAGCTAGTTATATCCATATAACTCTCGGTTGTGGATTGGGCCCAAGGCCCAATTCACCAGATGTCTCAAGGCCCGGGACTCCCGATGGCCCAGTCAAGGAAACCAATCTCTTACAGCCAAATAATCACTAAAGTCTGGGACTCCCAATGAAATTAGTGACTATATACTACTTTACTTACGCAAAAACAGACACCTCACACTGTAAGCCATATCTGTAATTGAATAAGCGTTAAGTAGCTGACAAGATTGGGCAAGACATCCAAGCTTGATATTGGTTTTGAGGATTTTAGATTTTCTTTCCAAAAATAGAAGATTACTATTTTGGGAAACTTACTTATTTTAGAAACTTTCTAAATTTAGAAACTTGCTAAAAATAGAAATTTCTAATTTAATATTTTATTAAAGTTTTCGGTTGGGTCACAAATTATAGGCCCAATTCTTGGCCCAAGACCACAGAATTCCAATTGGCCCAATAATTTGACATAACCGAGTCGGTTCATTAATTCTGGTCCAAGACCAAATTAACTACTAAATCCAACTGGTTATTTACTAAACCAGACCAGCTCTAAATTATTTGGTCCAACCAAATCAAACTTAGACCAGCCTTCGGTTTAGGTTAAAATTCAATTTTTTTTTGAATTTAAATCCGGTTTAACCAGAAATTAAATAATACCAATTGTATTAAATAATTTCCAGCAAACCGCGATTTTGGGTTAACCGCTTAAACCATTATTATTCAATAATTGCTTATTCAACAAAAACGATCATTGAACATTGACAAATCTTAACAAAACGATTCTATATAATATCTTCAAAAAGAGATTTTGACTTTTCAAAAAACAAAATCGTTCACATTAACCACGATTTTGTCCTTTTCCAATTGATAATTCAACAATCACGATTCAATAATGGCAGCAAAGTCAACAACGAATATGACATTACTAAAGACAAAAACGATTATGAACTTTTCCAATTTAACATTAAGAAACAATATCAAATCGATTCATTCAATCTTTCACACAAAGTCAACAAGCGACTTTAAACAAAATCGTTTCTTATAAAAAGCAAAGTCAACATCCGAATGATACAAAGAAACGATGTCAACATAATTAACAAGATTTTCTTATTTCTAGGTTTTCCAAGTTTCAATCAATTTTACTCATTAAAATCGATTCATCAAACTAATAAACAACCTAGTATGATCCAAAAGGCAAAAACCTAACGACCTAGGCTCTGATACCACTGTCGGATTATGTGTGTTCATGGTGTAATTGTCAGGTTACATCCTAGCACATAATAAACTAGGATCTAGGTGATTTGCAGTTGAATCATAAACAGATCAGGATCATTACCTCTTTTAGAGTGCAGCGGATTGATTGGTAATATCGAGATCAATTAGAGCAGATGATTACCGGCTCCTCCTAGGTATCCACACGCTTACAAGCTACTGGATCAGGCTGCTAGACCAAGCTGGAACAACAGAGAGAGAGAGGACGGCTCAGGTGAAAATCGCAGATGGGGTGATGAATTACCCTAGGCTGCGCCTCTGATCCCTTATATGGGCCCAAGGAATTATCCTAATGGCCTATTGGGATTTTGGGCCCAAGACACAAATCAGACAAAAGCCTGTATTTTGTCTGGCCCAATTCTCTGTACTAATACAGTAAATGCCTTGCATCTTACCGTATTAATTCCATTTAACTTTCCCGTTAGCTATGGTGTGTGACCCTTTGGGATCATACAATACTGGTAATAAGTCCTAAACTTATAGATCAAGAGCGGACTCTAGCAAGTCATCATGATCACCCAGTATTTATGACTTATGTCTGATCTCGACACTTATCACACTTTCTAGAGATAGTACGGTAGATTTCAGGACATTCCCAACAAACACCTCATGTCGAAGGGCTACATTCGCGAGAGCCTCAGTCCATGTGCTATTCCTGTCTTGCTGGTTCTTAAGAAAGACGGATCTTGGAGGATGTGCCTCGACTGTCGAGCCATCAACAATATCACCATCAAGTACCGGCATCCTATACCACGACTGGACGACATGTTAGACGAGCTGGATGGAGCGTCCGTGTTCTCTAAGACCGATCTACGAAGTGGATACCATCAGGTCCGAATGAAGGAAGGCGACGAATGGAAAACGGCCTTCAAGACCAAGAAAGGCCTGTATGAGTGGCTGGTCATGCCATTCGGCCTTACAAACGCACCCAGTACGTTCATGCGTCTCATGAACCAGGTCTTAAGGGCCTATATCAGTAAGTTCATTGTTGTTTATTTCGACGATATTTTGATTTATAGTTAATGTTTTGCTGACCATCTGGTGCACCTTGAGCAAGTGATAGATACTCTTTGACAGGAGGGTCTTTACGCGAACCTCAATAAGTGCACCTTCTGCACTGATGAGCTTGTCTTTTTAGGATTTGTTGTGAGTTCGCAGGGTTTAAAAGTTGACCAAGAAAAGATCAAAGCGATTGAGGAATGGCCGACCCCGACCATGATCGGCCATGTCAGGAGTTTCCACGGTTTGGCCAGTTTCTATGGACGGTTTGTGAAGGGCTTTAGCACTGTGGCCGCCCCACTCACAGCCGTGATCAAGAAGGACGTTCCGTTCAAATGAGGCCAGTCGCAGGAAACCGCATTTCATAAGCTCAAGGATTTGCAAACCCATGATCCTATTTTGGTTTTGCCTAATTTTGATAAGACGTTTGAGATTGAGTGTGATGCCTCATGTTTAGGAATTGGAGCTGTCCTGATGCAAGGAGGACGGCCGGTCGCCTATTTCAGCGAGAAGTTGAGTGGAGCCACACTCAACTATCCTACCTATGACAAGGAGTTGTATGCGTTGGTTAGATCCTTGGATACTTGGAAGCATTACTTGCTGTCCAAGGAGTTTGTTATTCATACCGACCACGAGACACTCAAGCATCTGAGAGGACAGACGAATCTGAAGAGGAGGCACGCCAAGTGGCTTGAGTTCGTGGAGACCTTTCCGTACATAAGCAAATACAAGAAGGGAAAGGAGAACATGGTAGCTGATGCACTGTCCAGAAGATACACACTGATCAGCAGCATGGAGGCCAAAGTCTTGGGGTTTGAACTTATTAAGGAAGATTATGATACTGATCCTGATTTTGGTGAAACTTTTCAGGAATGTTGCAATGGACCGAAGGGAGCTTTCAACTTGCACAACGGATTCCTATTCAGAGGAAAACGACTATGCATTCCTCAAGGATCGATAAGGGAGCTTCTGATCCAAGAATCCCATGGAGGAGGACTACTGGGACACTTTGGCGTGGACAAGACGCTGAGTGTCCTAGTCGAGCACTTCTACTGGCCACATCAGAAACGAGATACGGAGCGTTTCTGCTCCAAGTGCATCACGTGCCTTAAGTCTAAGTCCATGTCACATCCTCACGGTCTCTAGTTACCCTTGCTTATACCTAATCGACCATGGGTCGATATTTCCATGAATTTTGTGCTTGGTTTGCCTAACATCAGGAACAAGGATGCAATCTTCTTCGTGGTCGACCGGTTTTCAAATATGGCTCATTTCATACCATGTTCTAAGACGAATGATGCGACCCAGACAGCCGAACTCGTCTTCAAAGAAGTGGTCAGATTGCACGAACTGCCCCGGACTATCGTCTCAGATCGTGATCCGACCTTCCTAGGTCACTTCTGGAGGACGTTGTGGAGGAAGCTTGGGACCAAGCTGCTGTTCTCGACCACTTGTCATCCACAGACAAATGGACAGACCGAGGTCGTGAATTGGACACTCTCAGCCCTCTTAAGGGCCACGGTTGGTAAAAAATTATCAAATTGGCTGGATTTCATTCCTTTTGTTGAATTTGCTTATAATGGTGCCAAACACTCTGCTACTAAGATGTCTCCTTTTGAGGTTTTGTATGGATTTAAGCCAGATACTCCACTTGATCTGAAGCCACTACCTGTACTGGAGTTCATCAATCTTGATGGAGAGCGCAAGGCCAAGGCCGTCGCCAAGCTGCACTAGGCGGTCAAGGAGAACATCGAGAAGAGGATGAAGCAGTACAAGAAGCAAGCCGAGAAACACAAGAAGGAGGTCGACATTAGGCCAGGCAACTGGGTTTGGGTTCACATGCAACCTGAGCGGTTCCGAAACAAGAGGAAATCCAAGCTTTCCCCACGTGGAGATGGCCCATTTCGGGTCCTGAAGAAGATCAACGAAAACGCATACCAATTGGAACTCCCAGGAGAGATGAGCATCTTGTCGAGTTTTAATGTTTCTGATTTGTCTCCTTATTGTGCAGGTGATACCGTTCTGAGGCCAGACCTCTTCAAGAGGGTGGGAATGATGAGGACATCAGCTTGACCGACACTGAGCTGGACGAGCAAGACGGACCAGGCTCGACCAAGAAGCTAGCCGACCTGTTTCCGACCATGCGAGACGTACCAAGGAAACGTTCTGGACAAAGACAGTGCAAGCTGAATTCAACAATGCCATAGAGCAGCTGATCTCGAGGACAAGCATAGAAGACATCACGACCCAGCTAGGCCAACTTGATCAAGGACAACATGTCCTGAACCAGTTGGCCCATAGGATGATCCATACTGAATCTGCCGGCCCATTTGATGCGATCACGCCCTGGCCCATACTCCGGACGAATGGACCGACCATGATCTTCTGCATCGAGTCAGATGATCCTTTGACCGGTCTGCCTCTGGGATAAAGAATACAGATGATGAGCAGACACGTACCGACATTCGAAAGCAAATCACGAACTACGAGCTCAGAAATTAGGATGAGATAGCATTCGCCGAAAGTGTCGAGGGGGGGATTATACAAACTGCACAATGATCCGCTCGTCGTCGAGGTACGAATAGGCGATTGCGAGGTAACTATAGTCTTAATTGACATCGGAAGCACGGTCGATCTCATATACGAATAAACCCTACAAAGAATGGAACTATGTGACTACGAGATAAAGCACTAAGAAAGACCTTTAACTGATTTTTCCAGCGACACGATCACAACCATATGTACGATCAAACTACTAGTTCACATGGGAAGACAACAGTGATAACCGAGTTTGTAATCATCAACCATCCGGCCATATACAACGCCATCTTAGGAACCCATGGATCCACGCAATGAAAGCATTTCCTTTCACTTACTACCGATGCTTCAAGTTCCCAACCTCACACGGTACCTTCACACTTCGGGGAATCCTGGAAGTTTTGAGTACTTTTTTCCTCATTGAGCATAAATTACGAAGAAAATTACGAGCATATTTAGATGCCGAACAAAAAATAGATCTGCCGCCACAGGACTAGCCTCACCAAGACACGGTCGAACAAATTAACATCGATATCAGTGACCCAGAACGATGCATAGAAATAAGCGCAGAACTAAGGAAGGATCTGAAGGACTGATTCGTTGAATTCCTCCCCCGAAATGCTTCGACTTTCTCCTGGTTAACCAGCGACATGACATGTATCGATCATACAGTCACCTGCCACGAACTCCAAGTCGATCCAGTATTCAAATTCATCAAGCAGAAAGAAGGAAACTAGGGCCGGAACACTCCAAAGTAGTCAACGACGAAGTATAGGCTATCCATAGCAGGCTCGATAACCGAGGTGAAATACCTAAATTGGCTTACAAACCCGATGGTTGTTAAAATGAAAAATGGAAAATGGCGAGTGTGCATCGACTTCCCCGACCTCAACAAAGATTTTCCAAAAGAAAGTTTCCCACTACCTCACATCGATATACTTGTCAAAGCCAAGGCGGGCAGTGAACTCATATCATTCATGAACGTGTTTGTTGGATACATCCATATAATGATGCATCCAGACGACCACAAGAAGACGTCGTTCATCACCGACCGAGGAACATATTGTTACAAGGTGATGCCCTTCAGCCTCAAAAAAGTTGGAGAAACATATCAGAGGCTTGTCAATAAGATATTTGCCAACCAACTCGGAAAAAATAATGAAGGTATACATCGACGATATGCTGGTAAAGTCAGCATTAGCTGACGACCACATCGCTCACCTCACTACCTTCTTTGACAGTCTGAATAAATACGAAATGATTGGAGAGATGATATCAAAGCTTACATCCTAAAAGGAACAGTCCCAGAAGATAGGTGGGCGGCCCGGCGTTGAAGGCGAGGTGCACTCACTATGTCGTAAGTGACGGAAAGCTATTCTGAATAAGCATCTAAAGCACTCCTAAGTTGCATCCACGACGAAGAAATAAAGTGGGTAGTGGAGGAGACACACGAAGGAGCAAGAGGAAACCACTCCAGCGATATAGAAATCTTCACAAAAATTAATAGACAAAGGCATTTCTGGCCAACGATGGTATCGGACTGCGAAAAATCCATTGCTCGCTGCGAAAAATGTCAAAGAGACGGTTCGGATATCCATCAGCCCGCCGAACTTTTGACCAGATCCGCCACCCCATATCCATTCATGAGATGGGCTATGGACACTGTGGGCCCCTGATAGCTTCCAAGAAGAAGAGGTTTGTCATCATCATGACAGATTACTTCACTAAATTGGTAGAAGCTGAATCCTGCGTTAACATTCGCGACCTCAACCTGCAAAAGTTCGTATGGAAATATATCATCTGCCGCCACGGCTTGCCTAACAAAACCATCACGGACAATGGCCTGTAGTTAATATCAAGCGTCTGTGAAGGCTTTTGTGCACGATGGAGGATAATATTGAGTAAATCAACACCTCGTTACCCCCAAGGAAACATGCAAGCTAAGGAAAAAAACAAAAAAATCATAGACGGTGTAAAGAAACTACTCGAAAGCAAAAAGGAGTTCGGGCGGATGAACTATACGGATTTATTTGGTCCCATCCAACGACTCCACGTCGAGCAACCGGTCAAACACCTTTTTCATTATAGCACAGAATGGAAGCAATGGCTCCTGCCGAAGTATGCGTCCCGAAAATCGTAGCACCTGAACACGAATACCTTAACAACAACATGATTCTCGATCACCTCGAGTAAGTGTAGGAAAAGCGCGACCAAGCACTCCTCATAATCCAAAATTATCAACAATAGGCTACACGCTAATACAACAAAAAGGTCAAAGGAAGGTACTTCAGCGAAGGAGACCTCATCGTAAGGAAAGTATTTGAAAATACATGAGAATAAATGAAAGGTAATCTCGGCGCCAACTGGAAGGCCCCTACATTATTTTGAGGGTCGTCAAACTGAGAGTTTACGAGCTTGTTACCATGCAAGGCGAAAGAATACAACGATCATGGAACGCAAACATGGTCAAGAGATACTACTACTAAGCGGGCATCGACCCCATAAAAAGGGGGCAGCTCTCTCTACGAGCTGAGGCTAATCTCTCAATATGTAAAGTGAACTACGATCGGCTTGATCCTTCCTCGGAGGGTACGTAGGCAGCATTTTTCAAGGTTCAGCTATTTCAATAAAGAAATTTATAAAAATCCTCCTTAGTACATACTCGTATTCCACACTCATCGGCATTCTTGCCAAATCATCGATGAAAATAACGAGTTTCATTACACAAGTGACCACACACGTCACGTCGTCAAAAATGATTCCAATATTGAATGATTTAAGTCGGTGCCAGTCCTGCACAAGTCCTTAACCTAACAGATAAAATAATCCGAACATTACTTCGCACACCCGGTTAAACCAAGACTTCTACATGATAAGCCGAGCACGTACTTGCACCTAAAAACGATTGATGAAGCACATGATAAGTCGAGTCAAACTCTCCTCTAAAGGTTATTTATAGGGTAAGTCAGAAACAATTCCGCACTTCACGGACCACCGGATAAGCCGAGCATGTACTCGCCCTTAAGATTTATTAACAGGGTCAGCCGAACGCAAATCGGCGCCTATGGTAAAACAGTTTACAAGATAAGCATAGCACGTACTTGCCCCTAAGATTTATTTACAGGGTAAGCCGAACGGAGATCCGCGCCTATGGAAAATAGTTTACAGGATAAGCCGAGCACAGTCTCTCGCACCTAGGAAACAATTACGAGATAAGCCGCACCAAAATCCGCACAAAAAAGCAAGTACAGTCGAACAAAGCAAAAGAAATATATACAAAAGGGGAACAATACATTGTGCAAGAAATCATAGGAGTCTTCGGAAGCTCGTGTCTCTGAAAAAATGGACCATTCATTACGAATTCTCGCGACCTCAACAGCAGATATAACCCCCTCATTCGAACCATGCACGTCCCACATGCGGCGACTCATAGGAGGATTCGTCCATGACTACGATCACCCAGAGGAGTCATATAAAGAACTTGTCAAACAGTTCGGTGTCGTCCATCGAATAGATATCTTCTCTCAGGACCTTTTCATCGGCAACTAGTCGATTGATTTTGGACATTGGAACTCCTAAACCCACATCAACAAGGAGATGGTACGACGCCAGAACATAAACAACTTGGTTCAACTCCAGAAGTTTCTCCTGAGATCGCGAGTCCTCTTTCCTTACCTTCTTGATCTTTGTCAAGTGTGCAGGACGAATGGACCAAGAACAGCCCAACCCACAAGCCGGACCAGCTGACCCTGAACAGCTAATGGCCGCAATCCAAGCGATCGGCCAAACGCTTGGGGCTTGGCTTGACCGATTAGAGCATCCCATTGAGCAGCAGGCTCGACCAGATGAGAAGAAGCGTCGGCCTGGAGCTTATCAGCCTCGGCCAGGAGAGTATCGGTACGGAACAGAGGTACAACAGCCTCGGTTCGATCAGCAGCACCGAGCAGGACAATACTGTAGACGAGTTGAATGACCCGGACGCTTCTAGGACGTCCGACTGGACGATACCGACGACGATATGGATGAGCTTGAGGATGGACGCCACGGACCGCGACCACCATACTAGTGTGATCCTAATCACCGTGGACGCATACGAGAACTAGTGGTAAAACGTCCATGTCCTAATGATATCAAGCTAAAGCCTCTTACTTTTGCAGGAAAGGTGGACCCGGAGGCCTATCTAGACTGGGAGCGGAGGATGGAGCATATGTTCGACCATTACGGATATCCCGAAGGCAGGAAGATATCTCTAGCAGTGGCCCAGTTCACAGGACATGCCCTGTTATGGTGGGGCAGGGACGCTGCGGAACGAAGGTGCCATCGGTACAAACCGATCACTACGTGGGCTGACATGAAGTTTCAGCTAAGGCGCATGTATGTTCCTACCCATTTCCATAGAGATTTGCAGAAACGCTTTCATAAGCTGATGCGGGGAACCAAGACGGTCAAAAAATATTTCGAAGAGTTCGAACAATTGCGGAATAGACTTGAGTTGGACGATTCCGAAGATACCCTGGTGGCCCAGTTCGTGGACGGACTGAATGAGAGGATCGCTCGAAAGGTAGAGATTCAACCTTATCATGATATGCCCGAGTTGTTGCATTTGTGTATACAGGTTGAATATCACAACAAGCGGAAGTCCACGACCACAACCCGGCCTAGGACCAACACACCTTGGACCGCGCCAACTCCACGGCCCGTTGACAAAGGTAAGGCAGTTGAGGTTGAGTCCAGGTTCAAGAAGCCGACCATTGAGACGTCTAAGTCCAACCGAACATACCCAGGTAAGCTCCCTAGCACGTCCCGTTCTAGAGATATCACATGTTTTAAGTGTCAGGGTAAAGGACATATGGCTCGAGACTGTCCGAACCGGAGGGTCATGATCCTGAATAAAGACGGTGAGTACGAATCTCAGGATGAACAGGAGGAGGAACCTGACACAGGGACACCCATAGAGTATCCCGACTCTGGAGAGCTATTAGTGATGAGGAGAGCTCTCAGTGCGCTTGTTGATCCCGAGATGGTTCAACGAGAGAACATCTTCCACACTCGCTGTACTGTGAACAACAAGGTATGTAGTCTTATTATCGATGGTGGATCTTGTACTAACGTGGCCAGCAGGAACATGGTCGATAAACTCGGCCTTCAAGTGACTAAGCACCCGCGGCTGTACCGACTTCAATGGCTCAACGATGACACGGAGATCCGGATCGCAGACCAAGTAACCGTACATTTCAGCATTGGACGATATCACGATCAGGTAGTATGCGATGTGGTTCCTATGCAGGTTGGACACCTATTGCTCGGCCGACCGTGGCAGTTCGATAAGGAGTCCTTGCATAACAGACGGACCAACCATTACTCATTTTTCCATTACAAGCGGAAGTACCAGCTTGCACCGCTCACACCGCAGGAAGTGCATGAGATGCAACTACACCTTGCCAAGGACAAGAAGAACCATAAGACCAATATTATTATCTCTTCTCATTCCGTATCTAGAGCTATTGTTCAGAACACGCAGGTGCTACTGATGATCTTTAGGGAGGCTTTACACTCGTGTTCAAACGATGTCGAGCTGCCCCGGGAAGTTGTTTCTTTGTTGGACAGGTTTAAAGATGTCTTTCCGGACGAGATACCAGCCGGCCTACTTCCCATCAGAGGCATTGAGCATCAGATCGATCTCATGCCAGGAGCGGCCCTGCCCAACCGACCTCCGTACCGGGTGAATCCGACCGAGTCCAAGGAACTGGAGAAACAAGTACAGCACCTCATGTCCAAGGGCTACATTCGCGAGAGCCTCAGTCCATGTGATGTTCCTGTCTTTCTGGTTCCTAAGAAAGACAGATCTTGGAGGATGTGCGTCGACTGTCGAGCCATAAACAATAACACCATCAAGTACCAACATCCTATACCACAATTGGACGACATGTTAGACGAGCTGCATGGAGAGTCCGTGTTCTCAAAGTTCGATCTACGAAGTGGATACCGTCATGTCCGAATGAAAGAAGGCGACGAATGGAAAACGGCCTTCAAGACCAAGAAAGGCATGTATGAGTGGCTGGTCATGCTATTCGGCCTTACAAACGCACCCAGTACGTTCATGCGTCTCATGAACCAGGTCTTAAGGGCCTACATCAGTAAGTTCGTTGTTGTTTATTTCGACGATATTTTGATTTATAGTCAATGTTTTGCTGACCATCTGGTGCACCTTGAGAAAGTGATAGATACTCTTCGACAGGAGGGTCTTTACGCAAACCTCAAGAAGTGCACCTTCTACACTGATGAGCTTGTCTTTTTAAGTTTTGTTGTGAGTTCGCAGGGTTTACAGGTTGACCAAGAAAAGATCAAAGCGATTAAGGAATGGCCGACCCCGACCACGATCGGCCATGTCAGGAGTTTCCACGGTTTGGCCAGTTTCTATAGACGGTCTGTGAAGGACTTTAGCACTGTGGCCGCCCACTCACAGCCGTGATCAAGAAGGACGTTCCGTTCAAATGGGGCCAGTCGCAGGAAACCGCATTTCAGAAGCTCAAGGATTTGCTAACCCATGCTCCTAATTTGGTTTTGCCTAATTTTGATAAGACGTTTGAGATTGAGTGTGATGCCTCAGGTTTAGGAATTGGAGCTGTCCTGACGCAAGGAGGACGACCGGTCGCCTATTTCAGCGAGAAGTTGAGTGGAGCCACGCTAAACTATCCTACCTATGACAAGGAGATGTATGCGTTGGTTAGATCCTTGGAAACTTGGCAGCATTACTTGATGTTCAAGGAGTTTGTTATTCATACCGACCACGAGACACTCAAGCATCTGAGAGGACAGACGAATCTGAAGAGGAGGCACGCCAAGTGGCTTGAGTTCGTGGAGACCTTTCCGTACATCATCAAGTACAAGAAGGAAAAGGAGAACATGGTAGTTGATGCACTGTCCAGAAGATACACACTGATCAGCACCATGGAGGCCAAAGTCTTGGGGTTTGATGAGAGGGGATTATACAAACTACACAATGATCCGCTCGTCGCCGAGGTACGAATAGGCGATTGCGAGGTAACTAGAGTCTTAATTGACATCGGAAGCACGGTCGATCTCATATACGAATAAACCCTACAAAGAATGGAACTATGTGACTACAAGATAAAGCACTCAGAAAGACCTTTGACTGATTTTTCCAGTGACACGATCACAACCATATGTACGATCAAACTACTAGTTCACGTGGGAAGACAACAGTGATAACCAAGTTCATAATCATCAACCAGCCGGCCATATACAACACCATCTTAGGAACCCATGGATCCACGCAATGAAAGCATTTCCTTTGACTTACTACCGATGCTTCAAGTTCCCAACCTCACACGGTACCTTCACACTCCGGGGAATACTGGAAGTTTTGAGTACTTTTTTCCTCAATGAACATAAATTACGAAGAAAATTACAAGCATTTTTAGATGCCGAACAAAAAATAGATCTGCCGCCACAGGACTAGCCTCACCCCGACACGGTCGAACAAATTAACATCGATATCAGTGACCTAGAACGATGCATAGAAATAGGCGCAGAACTAAGGACGGATCTGAAGGACTTATTCGTTGAATTCCTCCCCCGAAATGCTTCGACTTTCTCCTGGTTAACCAGCGACATGACATGTATCGATCATACAGTCACTTGCCATGAACTCCAGGTCGATCCAGTATTCAAACCCATCAAGCAGAAAAGAAGGAAACTAGGGCCGGAACACTCCAAAGCAGTCAACGACGAAGTAGAAAGGCTATCAATAGCAGGCTCGATAACCGAGGTGAAATACCTAAATTGGTTTGCAAACCCGGTGGTCGTTAAAATGAAAAATGGAAAATGGCGAGTGTGCATCGACTTCCCCGACCTCAACAAAGTTTTTCCAAAAGACAGTTTGCCACTACCTCACATCGATAGACTCGTCAAAGCCAAGGCGGGCAGTGAACTCCTATCATTCATGGATGTGTTTGTTGGATACATCCAGATAATGATGCATCCAGATGACCACAAGAAGACGTCGTTCATCACCGACCGAGGAATATATTGTTACAAGGTGATGCCCTTCAGCCTCAAAAAAGTTGGGGCAACATGTCAGAGGCTTGTCAATAAGATATTTGCTGACCAACTCGGAAAAACAATGAAGGTATACATCGACGATAAGCTGGTAAAGTCAGCATTAGTTGACGACCACATCGCTCACCTCACTACCTTCTTTGACAGTCTGAATAAATACGAAATGATTGGAGAGATGAGATCAAAGCTTACATCCTAAAAGGAACAGTCCCAGAAGATAGGTGGGTGGCCCGGCGTTGAAGGCGAGGTGCACCCATTATGTCGTAAGTGACGGAAAGCTATTCCGAATAAGCGCATCTAAAGCACTCCTAAGTTGCATCCACGACGAAGAAATAAAGTGGGTAGTGGAGGAGACACACGAAGGAGCAAGAGGAAACCACTCCAGCGATATAGAAATCTTCACAAAAATTAAAAGACAAAGGCATTTCTGGCCAACGATGGTATCGGACTGCGAAAAATCCATTGCTCGCTGCGAAAAATGTCAAAGAGACGGTGCGGATATCCATCAGCCCGCCGAACTTTTGACCAGCTCCGCCACCCCATATCCATTCATGAGATGGGCTATGGACATTGTGGGCCCCTGCTAGGTTCCACGAAGAAGAGGTTTGTCATCATCATGACAGATTACTTCACTAAATTGGTAGAAGCTGAATCCTTCGTTAACATTCGCGACCTCAACGTGCAAAAGTACGTATGGAAATATATCATCTGCCGCCATGGCTTGCCTAACAAAATCATCACGGACAATGGCCCGTAGTTCATATCAAGCGTCTGTGAAGGCTTTTGTGCATGATGTAGGATAAGATTGAGTAAATCAACACCTCGTTACCCCCAAGGAAACATGCAAGCTAAGGCAACAAACTAAACAATCATAGACGGTCTAAAGAAACTACTCGAAAGCAAAAAGGAGTTCGGGCCGATGAACTATACGGATTTATTTGGTCCCATCCAACGACTCCACGTCGAGCAACCGGTCAAACACCTTTTTCATTATCACACAGAATGGAAGCAATGGCTCCTGCCGAAGTATGCGTCCCGAAAGTCGTAGCACCTGAACACGAATACCTTAACAACAACATGATCCTCGATCACCTCGAGTAAGTGTAGGAAAAGCGCGACCAAGCACTCATCATAATCCAAAATTATCAACAACAGGCTACACACTAATACAACAAAAAGGTCAAAGGAAGATACTTCAACGAAGGATACCTCATCGTAAGGAAAGTATTTGAAAATACGTGCGAATAAATGACAGGTAATCTTGGCGCAAACTGGAAGGCCCCTACATTATTTCGAGGGTCGTCAAACCGAGAGTTTACGATCTTGTTACCATGCAAGGCGAAAGAATACCACGATCATGGAAGGCAAACATGGTCAAGCGATACTACTACTAAGCGGGCATCGACCCCTTAAAAAAGGGGGGCAGCTATCTCTACGAGCTGAGGCTAATCTCTCAATATGTAAAGTGAACTACGATCGGCTTGATCCTTCCTCGGAGGGTACGTAGGCAGCCTTTTTCAAGGTTCAGCTATTTCAATAAAGAAATTTATAAAAATCCTCCTTAGTACATACTCGTATTCCACTCATCGGCATTCTGGCCAAATCATCGATGAAAATAATGAGTTTCATTACACAAGTGACCACACACGTCACGTCGTCAAAAATGATTCCAGTATTGAACGATTTAAGTCGGTGCCAGTCCTGCACAAGTCCTTAACCTAACGGAAAAAATAATCCGAACATTACTTCGCACACCCGGTTCAACAAAGACTTCTACATAATAAGCCGAGCACGTACTTGCACCTAAAAACGATTGATGAAATACAGGATAAGTCGAGTCAAACTCTCCTCTAAAGTTTATTTATATGGTAAGTCGGAAACAATTCCGCACCTCATGGACCACCGGATAAGCCGAGCACATACTCGCCCTTAAGATTTATTAACAGGGTCAGCCGAACGCATATCGGCGCCTATGGTAAAACAATTTACAAGATAAGCATAACATGTACTCGCCCCTAAGATTTATTTACAGGGTAAGCCGAACGGAGATCTGCGCCTATGGAAAACAGTTTACAGGATAAGCCGAGCACAGTCTCTCGCACCTAGGAAACAATTACGGGATAAGCCGCACCAAAATCCGCACAAAAAAAAGCAAGTACAATCGAACAAAGCAAAGAAATATATACAAAAAGGGGAACAATACATTGTGAAAGAAATCATAGGAGTCTTCGGAAGCTCGTGTCTCTGAAAAAATGGACCACTCATTACGAATTCTCGCGACCTCAGCAGCAGATATAACCCCCTCATTCGAACCATGCACGTCCCACATGCGGCGACTCTTAGGAGGATTCGTCCATGACTACGATCACCTAGAGGAGTCATATAAAGAACTTGTAAAACAGTTCGGTGTCATCCATCGAATAGATCTTTTCTCTCAGGACCTTTTCATCGGCAACCAGTCGATTGATTTTGGACATTGGCACTCCTAAACCCACATCAACAAGGAGACGGTATGACGCCAGAACATAAACAACTTGGTTCAACTCCAGAAGTTTCTCCTGAGATCGCGCGTCCTCTTCCCTTACCTTCTTGATCTTTGACAAGTGAGCCTCATCCCTCCCAAAAATCTCGGCCCTCGATCGAGCGACCTCATCGGCTTAAAACGCTTGAAAATTGTCATACCCAGATTTATGTGCGGTCTGAGCAGAAAGCAATGCATCCCTAGCTTCCGCAGCAGAATCACGAGCCGCAAAAGCATTGGCCAAACAATTTTCTCGCTCTCGTGACATATCAGCAATTTGAAGCTCAAGACTTTCAACCATTTTTCTCTCTCGCCGGAGGGCTTCACCACCTTCCACAAGCTCATGAATTTTGCCTTGAATCTCGAGAAACTTCGTCCCCAGATTCTTTTTTAAACCTGAGGATCTTAATTTCATGCTCGTAAGCGTCCACTAAGAAATTCTCGTCTACAAGAGTCTATCACAGAACAAAGGGGAGAACGAAAAACGAGAGCTCAGGAAACGGGAAGAGCAGCAAGAAAGTCTCTAAACAACGACTAAAAAAAGGGGGACGAGAGAGGAAGAAAGAAAAAAAACCTTAATTGGAGTCGACCACGACCATCTTTTCGATAAAGGACAGGCCTGAACAAGCTCGAAATCGAGGGACACTCTTTGGTCGGACTCGCACTGACTAACCGAAGAAACCGAGCACACGCATCATAATCATTGATAACCGCACGGGTCCCAAATATTCAAAACGGAAGGACAAGTCAACCACTTCAGTCCTACTACATCCACGACTCCCTTGATCAACGGAAATTTGGACTAATAGCTCGGCTGAAACCGTGACATCCACGTTCTTCACCTTGGAATCGGGAGCCAAACTTTCCTTGCCGTATTTTTTTTCTTCTTCTTCTTCTTTGGAAAGAGGTCATCATTATAATCCCCATCATCTAGAGCGATGATCGGAACGCCCTCCGGCGACCTTTTCCTTTTCTTCCCCTTCTCCTCCGTCAACGGATTGGCAGCCGCCTGATCAATAACACATACTTCACGAACCTGGCTCAAGCCACTTCCCCCCACTCGGGTATCAACAACGAAGGGTTCGCACCAATCATTCGACCATCAATGCCCTAGGCATAAGGAAGAACACCAACATCAGCTCGGCCCATAAAGTCGGTCTTCGGATCACAACAAGCAGAAGGTCCTAAGGAGGAATTCGGCTTAAGCTCCCAAGTAGCCACCCGGCGTCTATGCGAGCAAAATTTTCTGGATCCTCCCAACATGAACATTAGACCACTTCAAAGGGTCAAGTGCAATCAAATTCTTCAAATCCACGGGAAAACTTGTTGGATAAGGAGTACTGGATGAATGACGATCTAAAAAAAAGGGGGAGAAGAAGGGAGTATAAGATATCCAACCAAACTAAATTTAAAGAGGAGGAAAGAGAAAGTAATGATCATACCATAATCATGATTCCACGAAGATTGATACCACCAATTTTTGTCAGGAACCGACGGGTCATTGATCTTCGCAAAAAAGTATTGATTCTGCGAATCAGTTATTTTACTCTCCGCCCCAGTATAAAGCTTAAGTTTATATCCATTTTGGTTGTAACATACCGTGTTCCTGAAATCGCCCTGTTAATTGAGATCCTCATCGCTTCTTCAAAAAAAGAAAAGAGTCATATCAATCCTCCCCTTAGCAGCAACTAATATGGCACCTACTATATTACGAACCGTAGCCGAGCAAAGATGCAAAAGAGTTATTTTGCGCTGCTCGCAAAAACCGACAAGAAGCTTGGGAATAGGAGACCAAAGATAACAGCTAACAAACCAGCAATCATCAAGACAAATCTACCTGTTGGGAGGCGACCACGGTCTTTCATCCGCAGTCGGAAGTCGAAGTACAAGACCAGGATGACGAGCATAAACCTATTTTATGTTATCTAAAGTCTCCTGCTTACACAAAGATTTATGAACCTCACGAGTCAACACGGTTTTCTTTGCTTCTTATTATTCACCAACTTCATTCACCAATCTGATAATTCGGAACGTCAAAACAAAGACGAAGATTCATGGACACCACTTCTTCTTTGCCAACCTGAGACCCAATGCCTTCATATGCGGATTTCAGAACAGACGAGTTCGTACCCAAAGAAGCATATGAGCTACTGTCGTCACCACTCTAGGAGGACGATGAACGATTAGACTCAGCACTCATAGTCAAGCTAAGGTCAGAAACGAGAAGAAAAATTCAAGGAAAAAGAGGAACGGAAGAAAGAGAAAATAATACGGCACCCAAAATGGGAAGAAGAAAACTCGTCCGAAAAGCTCTTATACCAGCAATTTTTGGCAAACACCAAGGGAACATCATCATTGCTCCACGCTGCTACCGAGATCCGACGGTTTCACATCTAAGACGTCACAGAAGAAACGCAATATTTTCATATGTACGACCATCGACGCTTTTTGTCTCACCAAGTGCATCACGACACGTGTCTAAAGGTACAACGGAATGCAGAAACCATATGAGCCAGATAAGCCGACAGATTTCTACCTGACTTAAAATGCTCAAATCACCGTCTACGACCCGAGCCGAAGATCGTCAAACTGGAGAGGACTAATTGTTGGATATGAGTTTATCACTCCATCCATAAGCCCATTGAAATCTACCACCTCACCAAGAAGATTCTCGGCCCAAAGACTAAAGTCTGCAAGGAGTCAACAAGAAGTCTGAACATTTTTACTATAATTAGACCTTCTACTATTGCTTTCAAACATCATGTAACTTCCTAAGCTCCGAGCTACAATTATAAAGCGACAATACCAAAAAATCTTTAGCGGGCTCGTCCAACGACGACCTCTCACCTCGTAATCATGTTCATTGTTCGGTTCCCGCCTAATCATCAAATACAAAGAGTTTTCGACCCCACTTTAAATATTTTTTCTTTGTCAGGTCGGACCCCTTTTGATCGTAACCTTAACCTACTAAGCGATTCTGATTCTTTATTCTTTAATTCTTTGACTATCCAATAAAAATTAGATAGCTTTTAGAATGCACTTAGAAAAAGAAATACTTGAGAACTCTCAAGACACCTCTATATTTTATTCTAAATGCTATTTTAGAGTAAAATTTTCTCCAGCTCATCTATATATTTGACTCTAAAATATATATTACTAATTTTTTTTCTCTCTATATATAAATGAATTCTATTTTTCCTCTAAAATAGAATTATACTTTTTATTTTCACAACAGTACTTAAATTTTTAAATATTTATAAGTATAACTGAAACAAATAAAGTATCTTATATGTTTCTTTATTTTAAAGTTCAACTGTTTTATTTGCAAATAATCATTTAAATTTTAAATTTTATAACCATAACTAAAAAACGTTTTTAAAAAAGTTTTCAAATGATTTATACTATTGATAGAATAAATTATTTGTACTAAATATCCAGTTAATTGTAATTTTTGAGTTGATTTACATATGATAAATAACTAATTTAAAGTCTGTTTTTCTCTCCATTGGTGACTATTAAAGCGATCGTTAAAAAACACAAATCCAGCGCTAATTTTCTACGGCCGGCATCGTTACAACGCCGGTTGTACCCCTTTATTCGGATTTTTGTTTGTACAGTATATGAATTAAATAAATTTTCACAGGATTTTGGTAATAATACTTCATCTTTTGATAAAAATCTATTTCAAATTACTTTGGATTTCTTCTCTTTTATTGTTGAAATCATGGTTGCATGGCCTTGTGGTTGTAATTATAACACAGCCATTATTCTGTCTCTTGACACTGCCCGTATTAGATCCAATTCAAAAAGTGAAGATGACATTTCAGGATAACAAGCGAGAAGTCTTCTCGTCATCACGGAAGGTCCAATATCTTATATTCCATTTCAAAATTGTGGAGTATTGATGGGAAATTTTTTAGCGGGAGATTATGCTGGAGATGTTACGGCTTTTTTCCGTCCTTTTGTCAAAACTAACAATTGATATTATTTTTGTGGTTGTGTACGGGTGTTATCTTAATGTTTTGGTAGATATCCAAAGATTGAAACAAATTTTATTCGAGTTGTTATGGAAATGTCGTTCCGCACAGAAACCACCATGGAAATTACAAACATTTAGAGTCAATAAGGAGTCAAATTCATCACTCATAAGGCTTTTTTGGAGACAAAATTCTTCATAAAGACTTTGGTACGGAATTATTTGTATCAATATGTCAACTTTCCAGAGCTTCATTTCGACACATCAGGTTACAAGATGTGGTTTGTAAAAAGGAAGTTCGGCCAAAAGATGATGCATACAAATCACATCAGAGAAAAATCAAATATGAAATTTGACAATAACAAATATTTTGATCGTTTAGCAAGTAAGACTACTCTTTGGAAAACATAGTTACTTCTGCTGTATTTTTCAGTGTATGGCAGATACATATATGTATGTAATAATCATGTTGTTAGTTCTGTATAATGTATAAAGATTATAAGCAAACATTGTAGTTGTTCATCAATAAAGTTATGATTTGGTCGGGAAAAAATAACTAATTTAAAAATGTTATAATTTTATTTAAAAAGGTTTTGCTGAAAACAAAATAAATGGTTTAATTTGTAATTTTTATTAAAAATGTAATAATACTAAAATTTAAAAAATATCGGAGAGAATATTCTTTTTAAAGGAGAAAATAAAAGAATAGATTGGAAAGAAATTTATCGCTTTTAGAGTTCTTCTATTTCAGAGACAAAAAATAGAGAAATACATTGTATATAGTCCGATGTAACACAAGGTTTTATTATTGAATAAGATTTTATATTCATCAAAAATTTGTAATTTTGGTATATACCTTATTAAAAATATTAATATATAAGTAGTCATATTTATTAATGTTTCGGTTCAGATTTGATTCGACTTTTGGAGAAAGATATTTTTTTTAATTGTGATTTGATTCGGTTTGTTTCCGTGTTCTATAAAGCGGTGTAGGCGGCCGCCTAGATGGAGCCAAGGTGCTAGGTGGTCTTTGATTGTGGCGATTTTCTCCTAGGTGTAAGAATTAAGTGTTTATGTTATTAAACATATTTAACCAGTTCTAAACGGTCCTAAGTGTGAGAGTCGGAACTTGCACTGTCAATATTTGTAGAGCTATACTTTCGAGGGAACAAAAATCTCAAGAGTAAACACACATACTAAAGTCCAAAGGATATTTTTATTGATAGATCGAATCGGAAATTGATTACAAATAGTAAAAAGGCTTTAAAGCTTAAAAAAATTCTAAGTCTAGATGCTAGAGTTTTCCGAGATGTCTAAGTCGTAGGAAGTCTATCTTCTTATATAGCTGCGGCAAGTCGGCTTCGAGGATCTTCGTCCGTAAGATTTTGGGAAATCTTCATGTTATTGACATCTTCCATTTCCGTTAAGATTTACTTTTTCAGCTCGGATTTTCCTGTTCTGCTCGGAGATATCCTCTTCTTCCCTTCTTCCAGTTTATCTTCTTATTTTGGTGATTATATTTTTGCGGCTTAATCTATTTTGCCGAATGATCCGAAAACAGATGGTTCATGTCCGTTCGAGTGTAAACTTCTTGATTCGGCCCAAAATCTCGAAAAAACGAGTCTTGTGGGTTGGGCCCAAGCTCGTATTTCGTATGACTTTATCCGACGATTCTTGTTAACGGCTAAGAACATATATGTTGATGTTCCAAATGGGTTGCGGCTAATTGCGCGTCCGGAGAAGAAGATATCGGCAAATGTTCAAGCGTATGATCTAAGTGGGATATCCGTTCATAAAGCTTGAGACGCAAATCAAGCTCAGAAGTTTTCAAGTAATGCATTCAGTTCGAAACTTCCGAAGGAATGGATTGTGCTCGGAAAAGGAGAAGCTATATGTTTGGATCCGAGCTATTTCAGCTCAGAAGTTCCGAGCTGGTTCAGCTCGGAAGTTCCGAGCTGGTTTAGCTTGGATCCGAGCTGTTTCATCTCGGAATTTCCGAGCTGGTTTAGCCCGGACCCGATCTGGTTTAGCCCGGACCCGATCTGGTTCAGCTCGAAATTATCTTGTTCAGATGTTTTTGCCTATCCGTGGGTTCTGTCGAGTGATTTGTTTTTCCGATTGATCTGTTCGGATGTTTAGTTGAATAGTTTTTTATATTTCGTATGAAATGTTATTCGTTTGAAGCATTTTGTATAAAACATTGTTATACGAAACTTCATTGATATGAAGTGCTTCGTATTAAATATTAATCATACGAAGCTCCGTACATACGAATGTGATGAATGTCCGTGTTTGATTGCTTAGCTATGCTTGTCGGCTAATATTTTCACCGAGGGGATTTTGACCACAAAGTTAGCCCCCCGGCTCTTCAGACTCGAGTACGATGATGGCAAGTTTCATTAGTATTTGAGGCGAAAATAATTGTCTAAAAGATTCGATTCGTCGATTTTTGTTTCGTTGCTTATCCGTTTACGATGAAGAATTGTCTGAATTATTCGTCGTATTTTGGAAATCGTCTAGGTTGAGCGAGATGAATTTTTGGAACGGCATTTCCGAGTTCGATTCGTTCCGATTTCTTGAGTAAGTCGACTTACACCCGTTGGCGCGTGTACGATGATCCTTTCGGATCTTTTAGCCGTAAGTGATTTACTCGTACAAAGCTTGGCCGATTCCGAGACCATGCCTAATCATGACTAATACCGTCATGATTAGATTAATGCATGCTTGACCGAAAAAATGATCATGTTTTGAATAATCGTGTGAAATCATGATTCTACCCCCACGCCTTGGAAGAAATCTATAAGTATTCTTCTTTCTCCATTTATTTCTTCACTCATCTCCTTCTCTCAAGATTTCAAGTAAGTTTATCTTTGTAGTTTTTTCCTTGAATATCCTTGAATGTTTTTTGAATATTCTTCAGCTCATAACTTTTGATCTCGTACAGGTTTGTATCACCATTCGCTGACGCTCACTTTTCAGGAAGATTGTGACATCTAGGACAATGTCTTTTACGTTGTCTCAGAGTAAAACCCTCATGTTGTCCCAACGTGAACTCGTCAACTCGTGAAGGCTCGGAAGAAAGCGGCGGAAGAAGAAAAGAGACGGAGAAGTTAAGATAAGGCTGTCGAGGTTTTCGGGAACGGATGGGAGGACATGAAAGATGTGGCACTTGACCAGGGTGTTCCTATGGCCGTAGACGGAATGGAAACGGGTCAGAGCTCCGTTGCTCGTCGTGCACCTTTGGGAGCAGTCTTGGGGTTGGAGGCTCAGAGCGTTGCGCTCGAGATCAGAAAGAAACGGACCAGGAAAGCGTGTGATGCTAACGTCCCCCGATCCGCCCCAAAACTACCCCGAGCGTCGGAGGTCCCATTTAAGATAATGTCGCATAAGTTGCGAGATTTTGCTCGGGAATGTGGCAC